>VZTZ01043765.1:260630-373055 GCA_013400955.1 Drymodes brunneopygia
GAAGGAAGGAAGGAAGGAAGGAAGGCGCGGAAGGTGTGGAAGGCGCGGAAGGCGCGGAAGGCGCGGAAGGCGCGGAAGGCGCGGAAGGAAGGAAGGCGCGGAAGGAAGGCGCGGAAGGCGCGGAAGGAAGGAAGGAAGGAAGGAAGGGAGGGAGGGAGGGAAACAAAAGTGAATTCAGTTTTGTCATGGAGTTAGCTACCACTATTTCATGTTTGTCAATCACTCAGAAATAACTTAGTTGCTCTTTAGAAAACTGCTGAGCTCAGCATACTTAAAATGCTCTGGTGACATTGATATGTCTCAGAACATTGGGAAAGGATTTTCTGTTGACAAGAAGATTCATGATTTATGTTCAGTTAAGAGTGCAGTGATTTTAATCACTTGGGTAACAGTGAGTGAAACCTTACACATCTCCACCCATGTGAAGCAATCTTCTGTTCTATCATTCAAAAAAAATTCCTAAATTTGCTGAGAACTCTCCCAACATGCCTTATTAACAAGCCAATGCTGGAAGGAAAAAGACTTCATTGCACTCAAGACGTTTTTAAAACAGTTTTTCCTCTGCACTTTTTTTGGCATGAAAAAGCACGAAGTCTTCAGAATGCAAAGTAATTGAAAAGTCAGCAACTTTCAAAGGGGTTGAAAGTTTGAAATGCTGCATACTGGAAAAGCTAGTATGTTTTAAATGTCTTTTTGCTTAGATTTGCAGAAAAAATTATTACTGAATAGGAGAGAGGGTATATACATTGCATAGACAAAACTTTGTAATTAAATTAGGTTTATGCTTAATTGATTTATTAATAGCTTGTATTTAACAAGGCTCTGCTTCTGGCTGAAGACAGTACACTAATACTGACAAACATAAGATTTGCAATCAAGAAAGGAAGATGTGTGACCATGAGTAAACCAAAATACTGTATGCAAGCAAAAGAATTGCCAAAGAAGCCTGAGATTCTGCCTTGGTACTTGAGTCTGGAGAGAAAATGAAAATGTGTTATTTGAGAAGTGGCATATCACTGTTTTTTAAAAAACTACACCGTAATGCAACTTTTGCTCTTTTTTCCTTTTCCTGTTCTCTCTTGAGAAAGCTTTTGGCTATTTTGCACAGTATCGAAGGTATCCATCGCCATCTAGTGACACCACGTTGTGCCTGAGTCGGAATTGAGCACGTAACCAGAGTGTTCCAGGGAGAAGATGGTGCACCAGGGCTCCTGCCACCCTCTTGCACAAGACTTGAGGTCAAGAGACCTCGGTCACAGCTTTGGTGGCTCAGGGCTCACCCCTGAGAAGGTGTCTCAGAGAGGGTACAAATGAGTGTGGTGATTTTCTAGTGGGACAGCTCTTGCCACGCCTGTGCGGTGGGGAGGTAGCACAGGTATGTGTGTGCCCTGGCCTCTGCACTGACATTTTCCTGCCCACATTTTGGGAGCACTTGGAGAGGACCCCCTGCACGTTCCATAGTGGAAGAAGTTCCCTGTATTTGGAGGATGCCGTGAAGTAAATGCTATGGTGTAATCAGTCCCAACACTTACTGATCTTCTTTTCTTCAAGATCAGTATTATTTATTGCAGTGTCATTATTTTTTTCCTTTGGGATTCTTGTATAGTAATTTTTCAATATAGCAAATGAGGGCTGATTTTACCCAACAGTGGTAAAATAACAAATAATTCATAGGATGGAGTAAAACATTCCCTCTGTGGTCTCCTGCTGCTCAAATAAACCAGCTAACCTCAAGGAGGAGCCGAGTTAGCCACTGTCAACAGGGACGAGCAAAAGGAAAGGCCCTGCAGGGAAACTAAAAGAAAATCAAAATTCATTTGTTTCCAAGAGCATGTTTCCCAGGGCCTAATTAAGTGCATACCTTTTTGCTGAAGTCCACAAGAAGAACCATCATTAGGTTTCCCACTGCAAGAATATTATAGGGTTTGTGAATAGGAGGCAAATTGGGAAAATTGGGAAAAATTGTTTAGAAATCACAGTGGAATACAAGAGCAGGTGGTGCAGGAAGGGTGGGCAGGACAACCCCTGGAAGAACTTGCAGGCAAATGGCCCTCTCATAGTGGCTCTCAGTGAAGTCAAAGGAAAATAATCTGGTCTTGATATGACAGGTCACTCACTACACGTCAGTAGTGATACAGACATTCACCTGTCCAGTTGCAGGTGGATCTTGATAAACAATTTGAGGTAAAAAAAATCATGACAAATGTATTTCATTATTTCCCTACTGAATTATTTGCTTCCCTTCTAATATTATCACAACATTCACCAAACAGACTGGGATTTTTTCTTTTTCAGTAATGACTGCAACAGCAAGATTATCCTTCAAAATATACAGTACAACTAATCTTATTTCTTTTCATGTGGTTTTGCTTTATTTTGCAGACATTTTAGAAACTATTAAACATTAGAAAAACCAGCCTGATAAAATGGTCTGTGTTATTATTCATGCTCCTGCTTTGTATTTCCTCTGTTTCTGTTATTATCCCCTTTAGACTTTAAGATCTTTGTTTGGAGCAGTTGTCCAACTTTCATTTTTTTAAGCTCTTCATTTGTCCCTAGTACACCTAATAGAACTACTCAAGGGGAAGCCATGCTCTGCAGAATATAGCTAGCTGAAATATTAACTTAAAAATATTGGTGCTACTCAGCTGATTTGAAGTATGAGCACATAACGAGCCAGAATGGCTCAGTTAGGTAACTGTGGAAGGCAACTGGAGTTCCTTTTAGCTTAAGTGCTCCAGGAATTATCTTGAGAATGTATCCCAAAGGGAAAAAATTATGGAAATAGCTCCATTCACAATTAACTGGGAAAATCTGAACTTTACAAAGTAAGGAGTGAGTCTACAAGGAACAGAAAATGAAAGAATGTCTTGCCAGACAAAAGGCAGGTGAAAATGTCAAAAGTCAAGCTTAGGAAGAGGCTGCAAAAGAAATTTAAGCAAATAGTAAAAGATACCTTGGCCATATAAACAACAAAAAAGGAGTGGATGCCTTATAAATCATGGATGTGGTTGCAATTAAAGGTAATCAAGGTCCCACCCCAAACCACCTGATTATTTGGTTCAGCATGAGTAATGATAATGTTGCAGTACACAGAGGTAAACCCAAAGATGTTCATGAGAATGGGTGTGGAAAGAGCAATTGTTCTGTGCAAGGTGAAAATGAAGGGCAAAGAGCTCACTTGTCAAGGAGGCTCAGTATCAGAGATAATAAATCCAGTACTAAGGTTTTTACTAAAACAGACAACAATACCATATGATTAAAGAATAAAAAGTGAAGTAGCAGTATTTAAGGAAAAAGGTGTGCACAAAAGTGCATTATGATGATTTCAGTGGTCTACAAGTACTCAACATATTGTGACAGAAACAGATATGAAAGCAGATAAAATTGGAGACATAGTTCCCAAAGATAGATAGTGACAAATCAACTTGGTATTTTTCTTTGCTAAAATACACAATGTTTTTAGAAAATTAAATTGCAATAAAGCAAATCCATATAGATTTCAGTAAAGTGACTGACATGGTGTTATATGGAAATCAGTGTGATGATGCAGGAAAATCAAAGGAAAGAAACCAGCCAAAGAGCAACAGCAATTACTGTACTTAGAGGAAACTGCTCTGGCTATAGGGGATGATTTGTGTAACTGATTAGGGATTGACTGCTTTTATCAATTCTGTTAATGGTTATGTCCAAAGAAAATAAATAATTTGTGACCAAAAGAAAATATCTGGACTGAACTGCCTTAAAACAAGGTCTCAATTAACAGAAATCTTAGGCAACAAAGGCAAGGTACTTAAAAGGCTAGGAGGAATTTCTTCAGTAACTACAGGTTCATCAGCTGCTGAATAAAAATGAAGAAAAAAGCCTGTCTGGAAATATTTATGCAACTGTTTAAGCTGAGACCTTATGTAGAGTACTTAGAATACATCTGTCACAGTGAAGAAAGATTAATACACACTCAGAGAAGTTTAGGAGAGAGAACCTTAAAATGTCCAAGGAAATAGTGATACCTTCAGTATAGGTCAAGAGGCGTCTTGTTTAGCTCAACCAGATGAAACCAGATACAGTTTCAGAGAGCAACAAGGGTAAACACTGGGGAGGAAGAACTATGCATGTCAAAGCACAGTGTCCCACAAACATGTTTTCCAGCTTCCTCCACATTCAAGTTCCACATTCCACATATGCAATTCTACATAGTCTGAACATTCCCAGTGCAAACAATACATTAACAAGCAATACACTGATGGTTTACTGTAATCAAATCCTGATCTTATACTCCCTATTTATTCACAATAAATTATACTCCCTATTTATTCCCCCATCAGTGGGAATTAAAAGCTTGTAGCATCAGGATCCTTCAGATTCCTTTGTAATTCAGGTAAGTTGCAACATTACAAGATTGGGTTTTATTAATGCATGTAATACTTATGAGTGTCAGTACACATACCACATTGCAAGTGTTCACTGACATGTATTTTTCTGTGTGTGTATATATATATATATGCATGTATTTGACTTCAATCAAAATGCTAAACTGAGGTATTAGATTATGACATGTAAAATAGCAGTAGAACTCTTCTACCTTGCTGCCAGGTAGAATAGAAAAATTTTAATACTTTTTAACAATTATATTTCTATCCCAAAATTAAAATTGAGGATTAATAGCTGAACACGTAGTTACCATCACGAAAAAACTATTTATTGAGGGCTTGACAATAATAAGCACAGAAGAACATGTACATTTTATTAGAAATTACCTTCTGTATTAATCCTTCTCTGTAAAAATCCCTGGCCCCTTGAAGTATTGTACTTTGAACACATGCAGTTTAACTGATTTTATCATTTTCAGCTTGAAACAATCTTTGGAGTGAGCTATAACCTTCTAAATGCTTTTGTTGCTTGGTGGAAAGGCTGAGTCACTTGTCATGAGGGATTTATGGAGGATGCAAAATCAAAAGAATATAGGGGATAGATTCAACCCAAGGGTGGTTGAAGTCAGTGGTGCTCTAGGGCTAAATATGAGCCACATTTAGGCTTCCTCCAGGAGAAGGGAACTGTCAGGCTGAGGAACCTTGCCCCCATCACAACCAAACCTGCACATTAGGGCATGGTAGGATGCTGGTGTTTAGTTCAATAAGACACATTTTGCACTTCCTTTATTAACAGGTCTGAACCTGTTCCACTGCTGCACAATTCTTTAAGTACAGAAAGCCTTACTTGAAAGCTAAGCTATATTCAGACCTCAGAAGATGTGCCAAAATGACAAAAGTCAACCCTTAGTGGAAAGTTCAGAGTAGAGGGAAAATTCAAAGGCCTCTTATTTTTACCCGAGAATGTTTGAGCAGTTTGTCTCAATTTCCCAGCTCAAACAATGTGGCAGGCTGGTGAGAGTGAGATATTTTCTATGGGCTCAGTTCCTGGTATTGTTTGCAAGCCAAATGTGAGGGTAGATAGTAATGCGTCAGCCCACTCGTAGTCATGGCACAGGCATCTCCTACTAGTGACAGGCCTGGGTTCTTTGGGGAACAAAGAAACACATGAGGCAAGAGACTTAAAGACTTCTTCCTTTCTCATAAGCATTTTGGCAAGAAATTTTTGAGAAAAACATTAAGGTGTGTCCAAGGAATCTAATTATTATTTTTAAAAAATTAAAAAATATATTTTAGTGTTCTTGACAACTGATTTTTTTTCCTAAGAATTAAGTGGTAGCTAAATAGTTCTCTGAAAATATTGGATTTATGACAAAGTCCAATGAAGCATAGAGGGGTTCTAGGATTTGGGAAGACTAGGGTTTGTATTGCCGTATTTCTGCAGTTCAGAGTGATGAACCATATTGCCTTGCTTTAACTTGTCTTTTATTGGATGTGCAACAAATAGTGTGTGTGTGCAACCATGCACATGTATCTCTGTGTCCATGCATCCACATACATACACACATACACCTTTTAAACACCACATTTGCAGGCCACATTGGATCTGAAAAACTGTTAGAACGTTGGGATGCAGCTTCAGGAGGTTGCAAGGAAACAGCAATGAAGTATGAAGTGGAAATTCCCTCTTCATGTCACTTCAGGGTCCCTAACTGTCCCCTATACCTCTGTATTAAGAGCTTTTAGGAACAATGAAGGCAATTTTTTTCAGCAAGATCATAGCTGTGGACATGACATTGCAAAGGATGCAACATTCATCTTCACTCAGCTTTGCTCACAGCAATGTATATTCACAGGGGTTGAATTAGGAAAAAAAAATCTTTTCTGTCCCTACCTTATTGAATAGGTAAATATAACTTGAAAAGTGATCATCAATTAAATAAAACCTTCTAACATGAAGTTATGAATTCTTTAATAACAAGACAAATGCTACTTGCTGCAACTGTTTTGAAAGTTTGTAACATTATTGTCTGTTAATGAAGACTGGAAAAACGGGTTTTAGAGTGAGTGTAGGATGTCAAATTCACTCTAAAATAAGTTCATGTACGTGATTATCACAGTGGAATTACTCTGATTTGTCATTGCTGGGATGCCAGCCTGACAAGGGCAGAAATTAAGGTCATGTGGCAAAATGCTTGGACTGAAGGCTGCTGCCATTGCATGCACTGATTGCATTTGTTGAAGTTGGCTTATATAGTCAGCCAGATGCACGGTATATTTTATTTTGCAATTGCGTTAGGGGATCCCAAATACACTAAAGCTGCATAAGCAAAACCATAGTCTGACCTACAAGTTCAGAATAATTAATGTAGGAACATATCTACAATACTGTTGTCACAATCAGAATCTGACATTCTCTTGGGGATTTGGTGTGATAGCCTTCTAATTAATGTGGTTCAGCTGCTTCTTACAATTAAATCAGTGCAACATGGTTATATACACAGTGATACAAAACTCACAGAAATGGAGATATAATATTCTTTTCTACTCAGAGAGAAAAGTTATATTTGCATTTTTGTTTTGCTTTCTAACTTCACTCAGTTGTACATAATACTTTACGTACAAACTAAAATAACACATTGACACCTACTTTTCCATAGCATATTCTAGTTAAACAGATGACATCTTGACACAAAATTTCCCTTCTGCATTTTCCCTATAAAGTTGGTGTAACTACACTAAAGTCAGATGTGAAATTCCAGTTTTGAGCTCAGATTCTGTTCACTGAGCACCCATATTAGTTGGTTAAATTTTCCTTTGCCACCCGTATCTAAAGGCTAAACTTGCTTTTGAACACTAAGAGTTGGCCCTTCAAGCAGGCTTACTGTTTCCTTAGCAGCAGCACGTGCTAAACCACATATGATGCTATCACAGTGTCTGAGGCTGCCCTGCAATGTCACCTAGCCAGAGTTTTTCCCCACAGCTCCTGGTAGCTGCATGCTTCAGAGAGTCCACACTGCCTACATATGCTGGCAGGGCAGTAGGTTTCAGATCTAAAGATCCTTGGAGAGTGGATCCTACTGTGGCCCTTCTTGGTCACCTCCTATGGGTCCTCTGAGAAGTATCTAGAGACTAAAGAGAGCACAAGCTGAAAATCACCAGAGCTGAGCAACCCAGCATACTAATCCACATCCTTGTCTTTTTAGGTAGCTGTTCTTTGTACCAGTACTGGCAAAGAATTTCAGTGCACTCCTTAGCACTACTGTGCTGACCCTGGATGTCAGGTAAAATGTGCAAAGAAATGAAGACTCTATGTTCTCTTTAATGTTATATATTCACATTACTTTCCTGTCATGTTATTACATTAGCACATCAAGCCACCACTTAAATCAGGCTGCACTGTGCTGAAGACAGGACCCTGTTTTTAAAAACTAACTCCCTTGTTTGTGGCAAGTTGCACTGCAGCATTACAGAGAAAGAGGAAAGATAGGTCTGACAAATGTGTGTGGTTACATGATTTTACCAAACATTGTGGTCAAGCAGGCCCATCACTTACTAAAGAAGTTTCACAAACTCTCTTGCGTGTTTATGGGTCTGGTAGCTTTAGAGAGGTGTATGCCTGGATTTTTGAAGGCTAAATTAGTCCGATACAGACTTCTTTTACCTTTTGTTCATTAAATCAGTAATTGTATTAGTGTTCCTTGCAAAGTCTTGTGAGTTTTACTCCTGGTATATCAATAACCTGACTGTTTGATAAACTATTTCCCCAGTTTCTTTTTCCTGCATGGAGTTAGCATTCATTTATGACTCCTGCCTAGGCTGTGGATACGAAAATCCCAAAATGTTGGGTGACATAGCTGCACGCCAAAGGAAAATATGGCATCAACTGACAACAGCTCACAGTGAAAGGATAAAAAGCCATCATGGTGGAAATCACCCTGCATCCACAAGAAGATTAATCCCAGCTAGATCAGTGAAGGTTATCACTATGGTAGGTCATGGCCTGCCCCTTCCCAGCCACCCAGCAGTAGCATCTACATTCTCCCACTTGGAAACACTGGCTTTCTAGTCCAGGAAGTAAAGTTCCTAGAGGGGACTTTTCAGAGGAGATGGTGATCAAGGAAAGGACAAGTGATAGCTATGGATAATTGCTGCTCCATAGATCTAGATTATAGCCACAGCTTGTGCGCAGATCTTCCATGTTGTGCTGGGCAATGTTTATAATGAAAAATGCTACAGTATTCTGAAGCACTGGGTAAAAACCCAGATTCCCTGTATTCCACTGTGCTTTCACAACTCCTTGGTATTTTGACTGTGCCTTCTTGTTGTGACTACGATATCTTGTAAATCACAGAATCACAGAATCATTTAGGTTGGAAAAGACCTCTGAGATCATCAAGTCTAATCTTTGACTAATCACCACCTTGTCAACCAGACCATGTCATCAAGTGCCACAAACAGTCATTTCTTGAACACCACCAGGGATGGTGACTCCACCTCCTGCCTGGACAGCCCATTCCAATAAGTGACCACCCTGTCAGTGACAAAATTCCTCCTAATGTTCAGCCAGAACCTTCTCTGGCATAACTTGAGGCTATGTCCTCTTATCCTGCCACTTGTTGCCTGGGAGAAAGGACCAATCCCTACCTGTTTACAACCTCCTTCCAGGTAGTTGTAAAGAGCAGTAAGGTCTACCATGAGCCTCCTTTTCTCAAGGCTAAACACTCCCAGCCCCCTCTGCTACTCCTCAAAAAAGACTTGTGCTCCAGACTGTTCACCAGCTCCATTGCCCTTCTCTGGATTCGCTCCAGCATCTTAATGTCCTTCTTGCAGTGAGGGGCCCAAACTGGATACAGGATTTGAGGTGATGCCTCACCAGTGCCAAGTGCAGAGGGACAATCACTGCCCTGGTCCTGCTGGCCACACTAATCCTGATCCAGGCCAGGATGCCATTGGCCTTCTTGGCCACCTGGACACACACTGGCTCACATCCAGCTGCTGTCAACCAGCACCCCCAGGTCCTTCTCAGCTGAGCAGTTTTCCAGACACTCTTCCCCCTGCCTGTAGTGCTGCAGGGGCTTGTTGTGACCCAAATGCTAAACCCAGCACTTGGCCTTGTTGAACCTCACACTACTGGTCTTAGGCCATTGATCCAGCCTGTCCAGATCCCTCTGCAGAGCCTTCCTGCCCTCCAGCAGATCAACTGCCACCTAGCTTGGTGTCATCCATGAATTTACTGAGCATGCACTTGTTCCCCTCATCCAAGTATGGAACAGGACTGGGCCCAATACTGAGCCCTGGGGAGCACCACTAAGGACTGGCTGCTAGCTGGATGCGGCACCATTCACTCTCTGGGTCCAGCTGTCCATACAGTTTCTGACTCAGAGAAGACTGCACCCATCCAAGCCATCAGCTGCCTACTTTTCCTGGAGGATGCCATGGGAGACAGTATCAAAGGCTTTGGTGAAATCCAGGTAGACAAAATCCACAGCCTTTCTCATCCACTAGGTGGGTTACCTGGTCATAAAAGGAGATCAGGTTGGTCAGGCAGGACCTGTCCTTCCTACACGTGTGCTGGCTGGGCCTGATCCCCTGGCTGTCCTGTATGTGCCCTGTGATGGCACTCAACATGATCTGTTCCATAACCCCATCGGGCAAGTATCTTTTACTAGGGTGGCATTTGTCTGTAATAGACACATCTTACCACACATAACATGGTTGATAGTACCCTGCACCAATGTCCCAACCTGTTGCTACGTTGATATGATGCTTTTGCTTCTTGACATAATGTATGTCTCCTCAAAACTGCGGCACAGCCAAGATACACCCTCACATTTACTGCAACAAAACACAACCCAGTGGCTGGCATTGAACTGGCAAGAGTGGGCTGGAAAGTAGGAACAAGGTAAAAGCTGCTAAAAATGATGCCATCAGAGGTTCTCTAAAAATGGCTTATGCAGACAGGATTTTTTTTTGTTTGTAACTTTTTGCTATTCTACTGTTTGACTATCCTGTTTGACTATGAAAATGGCTATAAAATGAAAATTACTATGAAATGAAAATAAAAATGACTATGAAATATGACTATTTGGCCATGAGTATGAAAATGAACAATATTCAAATAGCAAATGGTAAGTGTCCATTGAACTGGCCTAATAGTTCACATTTCTATTTTTTGTTCTCCTACAGAGGCATGTTAGTGCTACAAGAATGCTCTTTTTTTTTTCTCAGATCTCTTAAAATTTCAGATCTCTTAAAATTTGTCCCAGAACATGGGCAATGTTTACACTGTGTTTTCCTCTGAGTTATCTGTCATGGCCTGTACAAAAGAGAGACCCTAATCTGCAAGGATTCAGAAGGATTCTACAGGAAAGAAACAATAGTGATAGGGGAGCCTTCCATGGCTTAGGAGAAACCTATGTTTAACCTGACTTGCCATTGCAATGAAAGGATCCATGTTTGACAATAGCCTAATTATCCTATTCTTACCCCATTATTAGGGGCTGGTAAGACTTAGAGTTTTCTTCTCTTCAGTTTTTCTTTTTTCAATTATCCAGTGGAGCATACTGTTCCCAGAGGTCACTAAAGTAAAGCCTGTCTTTTAGGGCTTCCTCTGACCAGCAAACTTTCTAAGAATTTGCTTGCTAGCATTTCGCAATTACAATTGGTTGTCTTACAACAGGTACTGATTACAATGGGCACTTCTGTATTTTAAATATGCGGTCTGCTTTTAGAGCAAAGAGCCCACAGCAGTCTCATGCAGTCAAATCCAGTATCTAACCCACCACTACAACTATGTACCCCACTGATGTGCTGGAGAACCCATTCTTTGTGTCAGTGGAAGGGTAGCCAGCCCTGAGGCTGAAAGCAACTTTTCTTCTTACTATAACCTAATTATAATGAATTCAGAAAAGGAGGGTTTGTTGATTTTTTTTTCAAATAAATGTCCCTTTCTTTAAAACAAGGGGACATGGAACATCTTCATATTCTAGTCCTGTGGACAGAAAGCTATTTGTTGTTATGGTGGTAGAGGAAATACGGTGTCTGCAAAGAGGAAGCAGAGGGATAGGAATTGTTCAATTGTTAGAATTGCTTAAGGAGTAGAGTAGGTAAAAGTAGATAAAAGTAACATTCAGTAGCAGATAGCAGTTTGCTTGTCCTCAGAGCTAGGAAGGAGATTTCCCAAATACATGGCTGTTATCGAAGTGTCTGGCATGTTTGGTGATAGTGGGCCCAGATCACTTTATGACCACTGGGCCTTCAGAGCATGATGGGATTAAATGATTAAACAAAAAATGTCCCTTCAAACAGTAGGCCACATGACATACATCCTTACAGATCATTTTGTTGATAATGGAGATGGGACTTGCCAATAAAAAAATTACAGTGCTAGTTTTCATTTCTGAACCAGGCTGGGAATCATATGTTCCAAAGCACAGCTGTACTGGAGATGTACTCAGAGACTCACTGAAACACAGCACTTACGAGTTTTTTAGTTGGCACTGGCAAATACATCTGTCCCTGTATAGGACATGTCTATTCCCTCTTAAATATCTTAAATATCACAGCTGTGTAGGAATCTTGGTGGAAGATCCAGGTGCTTTTATCATGCTCCCTTCTTTTCATGAATTTCAGACTATTGCATCAGTAAAGGCTTTGGAGGAACAGAGGAGGTGGAAGACTGAGAAACAGGTCATAGGCTGTGCAAGGTAGAGAAAGTGCTAGGACAACCTTGTTGAGTTACTGTGATGGCTTGTGGACAGGCAGTAAATATTGCTGCAATAATTCACAGGTCTGTCCTAAAATTACATTAATTTTTTTGTATCTGTGAAAGGTAGTGTCCATCCAGCCCAGCATCCTACCTTCTATAGTGAACACAAATGGATGACCAGGGAAAACCAAAAACAGAGCAAGCCTTTATAACACTTTCATGCAAGTATTTCTCAAGGCTCTGTCTCAGAAGGCGTCTGTTTTGAAATCCATTTGATCTACTTAATCTATGACATTATTTGAAAAGCAAAATATTCCACATATCTTCCAGCAGCTGCGTGGTGAACCATGTCAGTTCTTTTCATTTCAATTTAGCTTTTACCAGCCTTAAGGGGAACCTATAGGTCTTAAATCAGAAGAGACAGGGAACAGCAGATTCCAATTCACCCTTTCTATTCTATTCAAGATTTCACAGACCTTTATCATATCCCTTTTACACCATCTCTCTTATAAGCTGGAGATGATCTGTTCCACTCATTTGTAATGAGAGATGCCACAGAAAGTCCCATTAATATATCAAACGTTTCCTCAGAGAAAGCTTCAAAACAAGATGCAGAAAAAGAAAGCATAAGGGTCCCTTTGAAATATCTAAAGGAAAAGACTGAAGAATTGATAATTTCATAAACTTTATCCTTCCTGAATGAGGAATCAGGAAGTAGAAAAGGAGGCAGAGGAAATTCTGTGATTGTGTAATGAAATATTACATCAGGATGCACCCACTCAATGTCCTTGGTGAAAATCTCCCCAAAATATGCTCAAAGTGTTCACCAGCAATTCATAGCCCACTTTGAAGGCTGGTCTGCCAGAGAGCCCATGGCCTCTCTGGCACCTGTTTTCTCTTCTCCTCACCAAGCTATATTCAAATACTGTCTCTGGCTTTCAGTTATATTGCTGGGCTCTCCACACACCTTCAAGACAACAGTATTTACAAAAAGAAAGAGTATTTTATGGTAGGTCTCTATTACACTCCACTGTTTAGTTACTTTCAGTGGTACAATGGAATTATCGCTCCCAAAATCTCTCAAAACTGGGCCAAAGCTCTGGAGAAAGGAAAACCAGCACATTTGCTGATAGGGAAACCAGATAATGCAGAATGACTGCAATTTTTGTCTCATTCACAGGTTTCCTTCTTAAGAGTGAGAAAAGCTCTTGTCTGTTATCTCTGCCCACAGCAAATGAGGGAAAAGAAATAAGGAAAGAAAGAAAATGCTTGGTGACTAAATTAACAGAATCCTCTGAGAAATGAAGGGACAAAGAGGATTTGACAGGCATTGAAAAGAAAAAGAGGAAGAGCCTCTCTGTGATCAAGGGACTGGTAGAGATGCCTCTCTCTGACCAAAAATATTGCAGAGTGGCTTTTGGAACCCAAGAGCCCACCCAAAAGAACAACACTGGCTACGGTGAGAGAACGGGCATGAACCATGAGCTGATGAAACATCAACAGGTGAAAAACTGCTGGAAAAGGTGGTCTATTAGAGTTCCCATACAGCTTGTGTATTTGTCTTTCTCTCTTTGGTACTTTACACTACATATGGGCCTGAAATTTCATAAGCTTCAATCTTTCCCAAAGTGGAGACTTCCTCCCTGAGAGTTTGCCACAAGAATTCTTCACCACTACTCCTTCCCTAGTAGTAAAGCAAAATCCTCAGAAGCAGTGTCATCCTGTAGTTGCTTTGATCCCATCGTCCTGATGATGTCCTGTGCCTGCCATTGCAGTAGAAGAACACAGGAAGGGAAGAGAGAGCAGTTTTAGAACTGAGAACTGCAAGCTCTATAAAGTTTACAAACAAATTTGTGATCCACAGATCCACCACAAATGCTCTGTCAGTTGACTGATCAACATCAAAGTAGTTAACCCCTGATCAGTAGTTGTAAGAACAACTTCAGCATGGCAATGGGCACGTGCTTTGAACCACGGAGATGTGCCTTGCTGTCCCTTTGCTTATGCTGCAGCTCTGGAGTGAAGCCTCAGGAGTAATGTAGCTGCTGGTTAAGTCACAGTGTAGCATAACACATAGTCTAGTTCTCTGCTGGACACCACTTGTTTCTAGAGCTCAGAAAGGGCACTGTATGGGGCAAAGCTATTTCAGGTTCCTCCTTTAAGCAACTGTTCAGTTTTATTGCCCTTTCCCTGGGCCACAGCAGCAGCAGAGGGGGTGAGGAAAGCCGTAGCTGCCATTGTTTGAAAAATGAAGCAATAGTTGCCTGTTTGCAAAACTGACTGTATCGTTGGCAGTGGGTTAAGATGTCTGAATGGATGCCTGAATGTGTGCTACCACAAATGTGTGGATGTGGAGGGAGAGTGGTGACATGGGCTGGTGGTACTGGTCATCATAAAGGGGCTGCACGGAGACTGCCCAAGTGTTTATAAGTTTATAACAGAGAGGCTCCACACACTGGGCATTCAGCCCTGTGACTCCCAGGTCTCAGCAGTAGTGTGACAGGCATGGGAGACATGGCCACAGTGCCAAAGTAAGTGGAGGAAATCCCTCAAGTGAAAACAAAGACTCTGTAAGTCATTTCCTCTGAGCTGAACAGAAAGACATCTGTGTTGATACAGCAATTACACACTAATCACAACAAAACAATTCTCCTGCAAACAGCATAGATCCTGCTTGCTTTCCTCTAGACTGACTGAAATGTGAGAGATGTATTTCCACTGAACTTTACAAGATCTTTTTCTTTCAATGTGGTTTTTCAATGACAGTTTCTATAGGTCAGACTGGGCTAAAAGAAGGAAAGAAGGTAAGGAAGAGAGCCTACGCACCATCTCAGTACAGACCCTGAACTCTGAACTTCAACGCAGACACCTGAGGGGTGCAAAAAGCCACTTCAATTATTCTGGCTGTAGGTTTGGGGTGACTGTTCGGCACGGTTAATTATGAAGGAAGGCAGTGTAACCCCAGGGGTCACTGGGACATGAGCAGATCTGCGATGGGCATTAAAGAGGAGCAGCCTCGGCGTGCACAGCCCACTCGGGATGGGGGAATGCTGTGCCCACTGCCACCCCACGGCCCAGGCCGGAGCCCCAAGAGCACTCATTCTCACCGTGGTTTCGTACGAGAAATGCTGTAGTCAAAGCACAGCTTTCACACAGTTTTAAGCCAGCTGGGGCCAAAAACCTAGATTTTAGGGGAGAGTTTGCAACCTGCTCCGAGTTAAGTAATTTGCCTTTTTCTTGTACTTCACGGACAGGATTCCAGGCAGCTCCCGACGGGTCTGCTGGGTGTGGGACACCTCAGCTCAGCTTCTCGCCGTGTCGCGCCCGCCCCGAGCGCGGAGGGCGCCCCGACAGCGCGGCCGCCCTCACCGCTTCCTCCGTGAGGAGCCGCGCTCGGCGGGAGGAGGAGGAGGAGGTCCCTTCCCGGGCCGGAGCGAGTCAGTGCGGTGCCTTCTCCCTTCCTCCCTCCCTCCCTCCTTCCGCCTCCCTCCACGCCGCCGGCGCCCGCACTCTTTCCGCGGCGGCGGCCGGGACACGCAGGTAAGGCAGAGCCGGGGCTGCCGAGCGGCGGGGCCGTCCCGCGGAGGGAGCGGGGTGGTTCGTGGCAGCGCCTCCAGCCGGGGCTGCCCAGCGCAGGCAGCCGGACCCGGACCCGTCCGGGGGTGCCGGCTCACGGAGCCCCTGCAGCCGCCGCCGTGTGCGGGTCCGAGCGTGTGCGGCACCGCCAGAGCGGAGGGGCCGCTGCCTCGGCCGACAGGTGTCACAGCAGCGGTGAGCGGGAGCAGTGACAGAAGCCGTCTCTTAAACCTTCGCTTAAAATCGCTCTGTGTAATATAAGGGCTGTGGCCCAGGCTGCCAAATCCATCTGAAAGCCAGCACTGCTGCGTATTTCCTTGTTTATGTGACTTTTCTGAGTCTTACCTCCATGTAACCCCTGTGCGTTGCTAAGACTGTTTCGCCTCGTCACTAGGCAAAAATTGCCTTCTATTGAGTTCAGCCATCCCAATAACTCCTCCTGCTTTCTGTCCCACATCGGGTTACCCTTTCTCGGCGGTGAATGCTCTTACACAGCCTCGTACTGGGATGCAGCACACTCGCTGCTTGTGCAGTAAGTGACGAAACTCGCATGGTGCTTTTCCACAGGCTGCCTTTCCGCACCCTTGTAAGTTGGAACGGGTAATTATTTGAGCTGGAAACTGAACTTTTAGTACAGGCATGGCCATGAGCTCCTTGCTTGAAATGACAGATGCTAATCTGAAATACTTTGGGCTGTTTTATGAGTCAAATACATGTGGCTTCTATAGACGGAAAAAATGACTGTAGTAGAAATGCAGGCAAAAAGGTGTCTTGCGAGTACTTGCTTTTGGAGCATTTGATTTCATTTTAGAGTACGTTTTTCTGATACTCTATCTGACTGTCTCACCTTTGATAGAAGGTGAAGTTTTGTTCAGTTTCTCAGAAATCTTCAGAGGCTGGAAGATGGCTTATTACTTACTGCTGTTATATAAATGTTTAGAGTATTTTGGGCCATCAGAAAGCACATGCTTTTCTTTCCTTCTGACACACCAGCTGTGCTGCTCAGATCATGTCACCTGTGCAGAGGAGGCCCTTTAGGTGTCCTGGTCTTGTTTGCTGGGTACTGTTCTTGTAGGTGGGGAGGTAGCTGCCAGACAGGGAGTCACTCATAACCATTTGATGGTTATGGTTTTTAAAGGTACTGCAGCAGGAAAGGGTCCATTTGCTATCAGACTCTACTCTGATACATTTTATGTTTCTCGGGGCTTATTTTATGTTTTATTTGTTGTGGAATACCTTTTATCATGAAATGATCATAATTTATCACTGCATTTAGTTCTTAGTGAAAGGGTGTCTTATACATTCCTCTAAATTTCTGAATGAATATTACGATTGTTTTGAACCAAATGGTTGATTTCAATGTAAGCTTGCCTGCTGAAACCACTGAAAGCACGGCAGCGTGATTATGTTTGGCACCTTTTTTGTTTTGATAAGGTAGTATCATAGGTGTGCAAATCAAAACCATACCAACAGTTACACTTGTGTCTTGAAGAAACTCTGGTTATCAACTGCCAGACCTGCTTTTATTAGCCCTTCAAAATTTACAGGAGTACCTTTTTTTTTAATGTTAATATAGAATTTTTAAAGTCTGAAATATTTTAAAACCATTGGCTGTGAGGCAACTTGAACCATGTCCTAAGTTAAATCACATTTTAATTTTTACTTGTAGGCACTCTGCATTTGGCATTGTAGTGTATCCACTAGCCTGACTGCCAACAATGGATAAAAAGAGAGAAAAATAATAGAGCTGATAAAACAATAT
Source organism: Drymodes brunneopygia (assembly GCA_013400955.1). NCBI lineage: Eukaryota > Metazoa > Chordata > Aves > Passeriformes > Petroicidae > Drymodes > Drymodes brunneopygia. The sequence continues at coordinate 278,050 of VZTZ01043765.1, forward strand.
TAGTTCCATTTTTTTTCATCTGGCCCTGGAACAACATTGTATTCAGAAACACCATGATATGTGATATCCTGTAATAAAGTTAAAACAACTGAGAAGTGGCTTATTTCATAGAATTACTTGGAAGCATCAAGAAAATTCTTCCCCTCCACCAGATATAGGTTCAGCCTGGTGTAAATTTAATTCCCTCTGTGTTGTGTTAGCTTATAAACTGGATACACAGGATAAGGTGCGGAACAGTGTAAGTTTCATACAAATATTTATACCTCAAATATGCAAAACATTTTCTGTTTCTTAGACAATAGAAGTCTGTGCTGCCTGCTGTCAATGCAAAGGTCATGGAAAATAGTCTTTAGCCTTTGTTAACCATTGATGTATAAGATGTTTTTCTACTTTTGCTTGGTTTGACTTTTTTTCAGTAACCTATTACCTTTTCATTGCTGAACTTGGAACCGTTCTTTGAAAAATGCAGATTTGTGCATGCCAAAGAATCAATTGTAGCAATCTACAATGACTCTCCTGCAAAAATAGTATAAGGAAATACCACTATAAAAACTGAAAAGTATGGAAAACAGTACTCAGATACAAATACTCAAACAGAGTGGAGTACAAGTTGGCATGGTGAGGAAAGCCTGAGGTGGTGGACCTTTCATATAATACGTGTGCTGCTGAAGGACATCTATACTATATTTTTTGTAGTTGGGCTACATATGTTTCTAGTTTTATATAGATGCATCTATTTGTTCAGAATTACCAATAACTTGTCTAGAAAGTGTCGGCAGTGGTCAGTCAGTTGTTGCACTGTGGAAATTAGAGTGATAAAGTTCATTAAATGACCTGCTGATACCCATAGCTTTCTCCGTTATGCAAAATGCAAGGGAAGGATTCTCACTACACTGGCTACATCCTGCTCTTTACTGCAGAGGGATCAGCCCAATTTACCCTAATTATCCTGGCCAGGGGCTCATGCTAGCACTTGGCATTAGAGGTATTACTGATACAATGGGACACAACTCTCCAGAAACCCATGAAATTGCACCTGTGTTTAAACAAAAGGTCAATCAGGTCTCAAGAAATGTATTTTTGTTAATGGAGGGGTTTACTTCTAGCAGCAAATCACCAGTTTGCTCTGCCAGCCCTCAGGCAGAGGAGCATTCTGCTTTCCTGCTTCTGGTCTGTTTTTCTAAGTGTATTTTCTATAGGAAAAGCATTAAGAAAGAAAGCGGTGTGCAAGTGAGGGAAACTAGTGTTTGGGTGGACACATATGCTCTTTGTCTGTTGTGGCAGAAGAGGAAATGGGGAACAGAGAACTGCCCCGTGGCCATTACGGCACTGGCTGTTCTCAGTCATCCCCTGTCCTGGCTCAGCTACACGGGCTGTGATTCAGAGTCAGGGAAAACACCATGTGAGATAAAACCTTGAAAAGTAGATAGGCAACTATGTACCCGTGTGAAGACAGTCTCATTGTGGAAGGTGCTTTGTGGGGAGGGGAGCAGGTTTTTGCATTTCCTGGGCGTGGAGGTGGGATGGAGAGAGAGCCATTTCTTGCAAGTACTGTGATGTGGCCAGTGTGTTCAGATGGTGTCGCAAAATCTTGGGAAGAATTATGGAAGTCTCCTGAGAGTAGGTCTGTCCATCATGGGCAGGGTTTGCCTTTCTTAGGAAGAATGACATCACCTGGAAGTTGTCTTTGGTTTTGACAATACCCAAACATTCAGGAGGAAATGACAATGCTGAAAAGACACCTCTTGGTTGCATGAGTGTCCTGTGTTCTGGGCAGTCCAGTAAAGCTCATGCGTAATGTGGTGTTGTCCTGCCTTTGTATGGTGGGCAGCAGATGGGATTTTCAGGAGCCTGCTGCAGAGAGAGGAGTTGCTCTGGAAGAGTCTGAGCCTGGCTGACAGCTGATGTATAAGAGCTATTCCCCAGCTGTGGGACTCAGCTTTTGGTGATGAGAAGGAGAAGTATTTGGCCATGTTTGCTGTCACAGCTCCTCTGCTGAAGCAAAGCACTAGGCTGTCAACTGGACTACTCTATTTCAGCTCTTAAGGTAAAAATCCTATGCAACATGAAACAAATGCAGGAAAAAGGGAAAAAAATGTGTGGTGAGGCATGTGGGACCTGAGCAAAGGCTTTCTTGGCAGCCCTGCTTTTCCTCATTGCCATTTCTCTTATCAGCAGATATGTGAATGGGTACCACTTTGCCACACATAGGCTATAACTTCATGTAGGCTCAAGTAGGTCACAGCTGAGTTTCCTGTGAGGAGGGATTTTGTTCAGCCTTGTGCCTATTACAAGCTGATCGGATTAACTTGTAAGATCTAGGCCTTGTTTTCAATTGAATGTGGGGCAGAAAAACATGGCTTTGGGTAGTAAAGGAAGCAGGATTCTTCCTTCTGAGAGAGGGTCTGGGCAAGACACTGGGACCCTGCCCTTCCAGGCAGTGTGCACTGTACACTAGACTGGGACAAACCCCTGACCGTTTTTGTTTCTGTGACAAAAAAAGGCTCTCTTGGTTGTTTTTCTTCTTTTTTTTTCCTTCCACAGGATAACCATGTAACACAGTATGAGACCCAGGTAATATCTGCCCTTTCATTTTAGCGGAACACTGTAAATCTGTGCTAGGCAGCCCTGTGAACAAATCTTGTCAGATACACTGTGCTAGCTTACAGGGTAGGTGAGATAATTGTAATACATACATTAATATATTCAAGGTTGTTACTTGTCCTGTGAATTACAGGATGTCCTGTATCACAGGACAAGCTCCATATCCTGGCAGAAAAAAATAACTGTGTGTGTTTTCCCAGCCTCCTCTCCCCTCTTATGAGCATCTCTTCGCAGCTGAAGTTGAAAACCACATCAATTCCCAGTGCCATGGCGAGAGAAGAAGAGTGGGGACCCTCCCACCTTGGATTGTATGACCCAGTTCAAGGGATGTGCAAAGTGAGTTAAGCTGAATGGGCCTTTTTCTGTCCCATGGGAGATCCCCTAAACTGGTAATCTTAGGTATACTTTGGGATCTTTTGAAATTAAAATTTCTACCTAATCTGTATCCAGAAAAGATGCTTAAAATAATATTTTTTAACATGAAGAGGTCTAACACTCCAGTATTAAGAGTAGCTGTTTCAAAACTGCCCGTGCAATTTGAATTCAGCTTGCTTACACATGATCTGTTGCATGTTTAGTGATGTAGCCATCGGTGGTTTTGCTGTTTCATTCAGACCATGGCTGGCTGGACTGTTTCAGTTTGCTTTGTCATGGTCAGCCATGAGGATCATCTCCTCCTCAAAGCTGCAGGCTGGCATCGGTCATCCTCAGTGATCCTTGAATATAGCAGGTTCAGTTGTTGGAAGGAGACATTTTTACAGCTCCAGTGTGTCAGATGAACTGTGAGGGTCTGTTTTATCAGCAGGGAGTTTGGGAGAATGGCACAGTGAAAGGCTGTGGAGTGTGAAAGCAGGGCCATCGTTCTGTGTCAGGGGCTACAGGCAGCCTCTGCCACCACAGCAGCTTTCTCTTCCCACCAAAGTACTCTCTCCAACCATGAAGGGGATTACAGCTTTCTGATGAAAAAAATAAAAGTCGTGGGCAAACAGCAAAATTCCCTCTATTTGGTTTAGTTACTTTTCGGGATCTCTTAACCTGTAACTAACTCTGAAAGTCAGTGTGATGCAGGCACTCCCCATGTAAACCTGAGACCTAGCCATAAAAGACTGTCTTATCTTACCTCTGCAGTGCCTTAACTTTACTTTTTGTAATTTTGACCTCAATGGGACTGGATCATGGCAGCCCAAGTTCTGATGATGTTTGATTGATTCTCTAATATTCTTGTGTGTCACCATAGAAAAGCAGAATGGAGTAAGATGCCATCAAGCATTAATGACTGCACTGCATGATGTCTCAAAGAGTTTAAGCTGAATGCTGTTCCTTAAGACCATAAATGTCTTGTAACACATGCCAAGTGTTCTCATTCCCTGTTCAACTTGCAACAGTTGAAACAGCTCAACATCTGAGATCTGACATCAAGGAGAGCAGAGATAACAAGCTGCTTTGGTAAAGATGTTCACAGCCTTGCATTAGCCAGAGGAAAGGGAAAACATGAGAGTGCAGCACTGCCTTGTGTTTATTTTTAGATTCAGTGAGAAACTTTTCCCTTGAATTAATACTTATATATTGACATGAGTGAAGCTGAAGTCCTTTGGTATTCCAAAGGATACACTGTATGTTAAGAAGAAATTCTTCAAGGTCACAGCCTGGCTATTCAGTCCTGTATGGGGAGAATTTATTAGTAAGTGGCTGAAATGAAAGTAATGGCAAGGATTTCTTTCACTACTTCCTGTGGGTAGACAGGTGTTCAGCCATCCCCAGGAAAGCAGATCTACATCATGCAAAGCAGTTTCTTGGGAAGACAAACACCATAACTCCAAACATCTCCCCTTCCTCCTTCTCCCCCTCACTTTATACACTGAGATGATGACACATGGGCTGGAATATCCCTTTGGTCAGTTTGGGTCACCTGTCCCAGCTGTGTCTCCTCCTAATTTCCTGGCAGAAATTCCTAAGTCTCCTTGCCAGTGTGGCAGTACAGAAAGCAGAAAAGGCCCTGGCTCTGTACAAACACTGCCAAGCAATAACAAAGCCATCTCTATACAATCAACACTGTGATCAACACAGTTTTGAAACACAGCCCCGTATTAGCCACTGTGAAGAAAGTTAACTCTACCCCAGCCAAAATAAGCACACCTATCCAACATAACAGGGTAAGAGAGTCTGAAATCACAAGATAAGAACACTGACCTTGCCAACACCACTGCTTTGCCATGCATGGGAACGGCAGTACAACATCTAAGCTGAAATGTAAATGGTTGTTCATTTTGTGTTCTATCTGTTTTGTAGTGGAGGGGATATCTCTAACACAGGGGAAAACTTGACAAATAGGAACTTGGATATTTTCTGTTACCCACTCACTGCCTTGGGTTTTTCATGCTCAGAAGGCAGTTCTGACCTGTAACTTTAGATATATTGTTTAGATATAGATAAATGTTGCTTTTTCACACCTACTGAGCAGTGTCAGTTTGGTCTAGTCAGTTGCTCAGTAAGTGCGAAAAAGCAGCATTTATCAAGTTACCTTATAATACTACCTCAAAATGAAGACTTTGAAGGTAAATACATCCATTAGTCCACATGTGAGATGGGGCCAGAAGTTCATCATCTGAGTCAACTTCACAGCTTTCTCTTCAGCAGAAGTTCCCATGTTTGTTGAAGTATTTCTTACTGTGTGACTTCCACAGAGTCTAGCAGGTGGAGAACAAGTAGTTCTTTCGTAGATGAAGAACAAGCAGTTGTTTAGGGAAAAAAGGTCTTGTAGTGTTTGGAAAGAGAAATAACTGAGCAAGTATTAGTCATTCCCTGTGCAGAAAGTCATAATTTGTATGTATTTCGGTATTTTAGTTAGACCATGCCAAAAGACTGTCTTGAATACTGAAATAAATTGAGTTTATTTTTGGTATTATATATCACATGCTTACCTGAGATTGTATAACACTTGAGAAAACAAGTTCAAATTGTGAAGAAAGTGAATTGACTCCTTTATAGTAGTTAAAAAGAACGATACCCTCAAGCACTGTTGACCTCTTTTCTTTTTATATTTTTCTTTCCCATAGATTTGATTTGTTTTTCTCATATTTGCAGTTTTGTGTACAGTAGCAATTGTCCTTCTGCTTGATAGTGAGCTTTAGGATTCCTTAACAGAGTTGGGTTCAACCTCTGATTTAATAGAGCTTTTATTTTTCCGGCCCTCTAAATCTTCAGCTTCCTGGAGAAGTAGGAAAATCTTTTGCACAAGCATCCCCCATTTCCTTTGCAATCTCATCTTTGCCTGTTTCTTTAGTAAGTGGATGTTACCGTTTCTCTTCCCTTCTTATCGGCAGGGGATTTTTGGAGAAAAACCTGAGGCTGCACTCTGCTTTACTAAATGTCCAGCAAGTGCCACAGCCAGTGGGGTAGTGGTGTAGTAGCCTTGGTCTGTGTAGAAGTGAAGCATATGGACTCTGCTCCTTTAGGAGCTTCTGCTCCTCCAAACCAGTGCCATGCCAGTTTGGAGTTAACTCTTCCATGTCCCTCTCTAACCTTACTTTGAAAACACTTGCCAGAATAAAGTGGATTGTTTCCATTCAAAGGTACATAAACATGTAAGAGGGACCAGTACACCACATGCCTCTTCCCAGTTCAGACCCTGTCCTTCCCTTTCTATTCTTGCTTTATCTTTTACCTTTTCTTGGTCAGGTGATGGACAGTTACATTTGTGCAGGTGAACCAAGCCAATATTCTTCACCAGACCTTTATGCTGCACAAGTGAATAAAGCAAATCTCTTTATGCTCTGCCTCATCTTGCCAGCTACAGTCAAACTCCTTGCAGCACCCTAAAGTCAAGGTGAAGGCACCATAGAGGGCAAAAAATTGCTGAATGCCAGCAGAAAATGGTTTGCCATTTTCACTCTGCTTTATACATGGCATTTAGAATAAAAATAAACCTGAGCTATGAAGTCTGAACCTGGGAAAATCTGCTGTCTCCCTTTTAAGGGCTAATATCTAATACTGAAGTTTCAAAGTCTTTTTTTGTGCCTTACTTTCCCATGTCCCAAACTAATTTTCAGCTTTATTGTCTTGCAGCAAAGAACCTTACAAATTATAGAGGATTTCAATCTGAATAAACTGAAGGCAAAATAGTCAATGCAAGTTTATAAATATTGCAAAGTTTTTGTGTGGGAGAAATAAGAAAAGCTACAAGTACTCAGCTCTAGAGGAATGAAAAAAAAAAAGAAATTGTTGAGGGTAGTGAAAATTAATCAGTCTGTCCTTTGTATGGTATCCCATAGTGTTGCTAACCCAAACTTAGCACTAAATAATTTCTAGGAAAAATGCCCATGTCAACATATTTTTTACATCATGGATGGTAATAATGTAATTTTTGTTTCATAAAGCAGAGATTTCTTTCCTAAATAATTTAGCTGTGAAGAAGGTGCCCTATAAAGCTGTCGTAGGATAACTTAGTAATTGGAGTGTATGACTTACAGGAAATCCCATTAAGGAACAGTAGCTGAGTTCATAAAGGATTTGGAGACATGTACATGCCATTCTCCTAGACCATCGTTGTAAGGGGAAAAGAAACCCTTTGGTGCTTTTACCATTTTTCTGGAGCTGTTCTGTGCACTTGGGCTCCACTTCTCTTTTGCAATGGTTGATGAGCTGATGCTCCAGTTTGCTGTTATGAACCACCTTGATGCCAACTGACCCTGAAAGGGACCGTCAATTTTCATCGTTTACTTCGCTTACCTCACCTTCCTAAGCTAGAATGCTAAAAGGAAAGAAATGATGTATTTTGTAAAATGTAGTGAGCCTTTTTCCAAGAAATTTTGGAAAACTGGTTCTGATTGTGATGAAATGCTCTTTGTGTGTGTGTACATGAGTACCTTTCAGCTGAATAAAGGATATTTTGCAACATCACATGGTCTCAGAATCTCCAGTCAGAGTTGTCACGGAGTTACCCCTTAGCCTGTTTACTTTTAAACCTAAATTTCTTACAGGCAAGTATGAATTTTATTTTTGCAGGGTTTGATTATATATATATAAAATTATCCATTTATTGTTTGGCTGCTTTTTCAAAGAGAAACTAATCTTTTGCAAACCTTTGGCTATAATTTTGAAATCTATTAGAAAGCAGTCCCCCCAAAATACATTTCTCACAGTTAAAAAGAATCCAAACTTGTATATGATAAAAGTGGTTTCTGAGAGTCTGCCGTTAAGAAAAAAGGGAGGAAAAAAATAATCTAAATATTTTTTACTTCTCCTTTTTCTGAATATGATACATTTTGTATATCATTACAGTATTTTTCCCTGAATTTGAACTTTAAAATTATGACAAATTTTTGCTAAAATATATTTCTTTTGTATTTGCATTTCTGTGAAATTTACCTTTTGAGCGGGGATTACTAACATTTGTGTTTTATTTTTAGGAGTTTGAATTTACAACCTTAGATGTGGGGCAAAAAGGCAATACAGGAGTATATTTTGCAACTCTTGATTTCACTGAGTAGTAATTATTCAAATAAGCCTGTGCTGGATACTTATGTAAATAACTGTTCACATGTAACTCAGTTCATAGTTTCATGATAAAGCAACAGAAGCTCCAGCAGAAAAAACAGGGTAAGGAGTTCTCCTTTTCTTGTTCCTTCTGTGCTGTTTCTGCTCTCTACCCAGAGGAGCACTGTGCTGCCTATTCACTTGCCCCACTGCAGACATTTGCAGTATGTATGAGCTTGATCAGCAACCTGATCTGAATTAATTAAAATGAAGGAGGAAAAATATTCTGAAATTTACAAATTTGAGGAAAGATTAAGAGGTACCACTTGGGTTTTTAAAATCAACATTTTGATTGATACTCTAAAAAATTGAAGTAGTGAATATTCTATTTTTTTTTTTAAATCTACTTCCCTAGGAGGTACATTTTCAATGTTAAACATCCAGATCTGGAGTTGACATGGGTTTGGATTGATGTGTCCCAAAACTGGAAAAGAGCAGTTGTGCACGATGCATGAAATCCAAATCAGAAAGCTGAGGATGCTGATTTGTTGGAGGGATTGTCTGTCTTGAATGCCCATCAGCTTAGCAGTAAGACTTTGCACTGAAAGACACAAATTCCTTGGGAAATGTTATCATCACTAAAGAGGTGTTGAAAGTCAGAAAAGGGTTCCACCTTGCTTTTATTTTTCTTTTGAGGCACAAATATTTCCTCCTAGTGTTCCTTTTGTACCATTGTGATAAGTATGTTTTCCAGAATGTGTTTTTTCTTGTGAGCTCCTGCATGACTATGTGTGATACAAAGATTTGTGCCTTAAAAAGTGACCATTACTTGTTACATTTGTGTGAGAGAAGCCCTGATCAGACTGGATGCACTTTCCCTTTTCTACTCACTAGAATCTGCGCTGGGAGCTTCATACGTTTATTCAGCTTTTTGAATGATAAAGGTGCCAGCTTACGGTGACTAATTGTTTCAATAAACAAACACAGTCCGGGAGCTGGGAGTGGGAACCAGAAGATATGTGGGGTGGGTAGTGTTGCAGCACCTGAGGCTTACCACATCACTTAGTGGCTCAGTTTTCCCTAGTGAAAACTGGGAAAGGTGGCATGCATTAGAAGCTCTGTCTGCAAGTGAAAACACCCTGTGTCCATTTGGACCAATATTGACGTAGAAGGCTTATCTGAACAGTTGTTTTCATTTGTTTTGGGGAAGGGGTACGGTGACTTCATGGCTATACAGATTTATACTTGTATAATGTGAAGATGCGAAGCACAAGCTGATGCAGAGATTTTGATACTTAACGTTGAGAATGTTTTCCCGCTCTAAAAAAAGCTGAGAATATGTAACTCTTTCTGATTTCTGCCATAATTCTGAGTCTTCAGCATCTTTGCAAATTAGATCGTGTGTGTAATTGCGTAACTAAGGTTGGCAGGGAACGGGGCAATTCCTTGGCACGAGTCATCTTGTGAAAAGTTTATATTGGCTGTCAGCCTGAAACTCACACAGCTGTTAATAACAAGATAACAATGTGTCATGCGAACAGCTTCATGTTCTGAGAGATGGTCTGGGAACAATGGGGAATTTTGGGGGAAGCGGGGGCAGGAAAAATGCTCAGAAGATGTCTAAAACTGTACTGAAGAAAATAGTGACTTAGGGGTTTGATAAGAGGTGAGTGTGGCTGCTACGGGGGCTTCTTAACGGAGTACAGCTATTTTGAAAAAGAACTTTCGGAATAATAGGTGAGAGTTCAGTTATCCTGAGCCTTATTTATCAAAATAGAAATGTGTCTAGGGCCATTGACTTGGAAATAACCCCAAATAAAACAGGTTTCTGTGACCAAATGCAGATTCAAAGGCTGATCATGTGACCTGGGGAACTGGTTCTAATCTGCTGAAATCGTCATAGCAGAGATAATTCAGTGGAGCAACCAGGTGCAGACATTGACCAATTACACTACTGATGTTTTTATTTTTTAACTCCTATTTTGTTAAAAGGATTTTTTTGATTCTTGTGTCACATTAATGTAACCTGGTAGAGAAATGAAATATATTAGCATTATCAGTATTGAGAGTTGAAATCATAGTTAACTTTGAATCCTTCTTGTGCTCTCTAATGCAGCACTCTAGGGATCCCTGAGTTCACAGTTTATAAAATGGATAATAATTGTGTTTTTCTTAAGTACAAGCGGAGAATTTTCACTGTTGAGAGCAGTAGAATTGTTTTGAGTGGGAGAGCCTGTGGTGGGCACCCTTAAAGTTTTGAGTGTATTAAGCTGGTCTGGAAGTTAATACTGACTCTTAATTTTTTGAACAATGTTTGTATTTTCAGTTTATGGTAGTATTCTTCCTTCTGCAATTGCCTTTAAGATTGCCGATATATTTTTAGAAGGACAATAAATCAGAATTGGGCAGTTTTAGCAGTTAAATAACTCATCAAAACAATTACTGATTAAAAAAGATCTGCCTCCTTCCCAGAATGCAATATGACAGATGACCAACAAAATGTATGTGTGTATGCATATCAGAAAAAGAGAAATAACAAAAAGAGATTATTCATAATAATCACCATTTTCAGTCTAATCATGCTCTTTTACTTATGCATCCTAGCCTGGTCTTATTTTGTAGTTCCATTTAAACCACTGAATATATTTTTTAACATATAAAGAGGTATTCTTAGGAAAGAAAAGGATGTTTTAAAGCAGTTAACAACTACTTCCAGCTGTTGAGATAGCAGCAGTATGAGAGCTCAGCTGGTCAAACCAAGGAGTGAAAAGTAGTATCAAGACTAGACTGGAAGTCACAGGGTGTAATTTCATGTATTGTGACAACAATTAATTGCTCACAAAATGAGACACACTGAAGTGAGTTTGTTTATATTTGGTATTATTAAAAATCAAATTGTGTAAGGCAATGTTGTGAGGAGGTTTGTGGTTTTTCAAGATTCTCTGCACAATTCTGTGAAGTGTGCTTTTTTGTCCATGCTGAAGTTATGTTGCCTGCAGAGAAAAATATGTATGCCATTTCCCTGGTGAATTCTGAAATACTCTAAGTAGTAAAGAGGTGCATAAAGTAAGCCCTGTGAAAAATGAATTATTTTTAATTTTACTCTAGGGCTTTGGTTTGGGCTATCCCCCCACCCCCTCCACACAGTTGAGAGATTGTTCACAGTCACTGGTGCTTCTGCAGGTGCTGCTGTTCCTTCTTCAAGCCATGGTTTCAGCTCCAGCCATACTGCTTTGGCCTGAGTTGCTCTCCAGGTCTGTGCCTGCGACTTCCCCTGGCTTTGGAGCCCAGCTTCAGGCAGTGCCCAAGCGGTGCCATGGGCAGGGCTGCCAGAAAGTGAGCAAAGGGAAAGGGAGTGGGGGAAAAGATTTCTGGAACAGCTTCTCCACAAACTCTCCCACACTTTTCATTCCTGCCTCCGTGCCACTTCATTTAATGAGTCTGTGCAGGCACCTGCCTGTGCTGCATGATGAAATGTCTGGTTGGATCCCTTCCCTAACCTGCTTCCCAGCCCGGCAGGAGGAACGCCTGCACCTGCACCAGGCAGGGTGGCATGACAGGACAGTGGTGAGTTGATGAGGGAGGAGATCAGCTGTGTTTAAGCTGGCATCATCACAAAGAACAGAGAGATTGCCTGACTATGTCTCTGGCAGGACCCAGGAGCCAGGTTTGCAAACAAAGTGGGTGCATTGGTTTTTATGTACTCCTGAGTTTGTCCTACAGGTATCAGTCATGGACAGCAGCTTGACATTACTGAGTGACCAAAACACTCTGAATCAGATTGCTTGATTTTGATGGTCAACGTGAAGTCTTTCTAAACAGAAGTTGGAAGGTATATGCTTAGCGATTTCTGAAAAATAAGCTTAAGTTCTTTATTCTCAAACTGAACTCTTCTAAACAACCATTTGTGTCTGAAAATTTTCATTAATAAAATTGGGGTAAATTTTCAAAATTACTTTTACTGATTCATCTTCAGTACAAAGGGTTGTGGTAAATGGGATTACATCAGACCGATGACTGGTCACTAGTGGAGTTCTCCAGGGCTTCATTTTAGGCCCAGCACTCTTCAACGTCCTCATAAACAACTTGGATCAGGATCGAAAGAATACTAAATAGGTTTGCCAAAAATACTAAATTGGGAGGAGCTGTTGACTGCCTCAAGGGCAGAGAGAGGCTCTGCAGAGCGCCCTTGACAAATTAGAGAGGTGGGCAGTCACCAACCAGATGAAGTTTAACAAGGGCATGTTCTGGATTCTGCACCTGGCTTGGGGCAACCCTGGTTGTGTGTTTAGACCAGGGAATGAGAAGTTGGAAAGCAGCACTGTGGAAAGAGACTCAGGGGTCCTGGTTGATGTCAAGTTGAATGTGAGCCAGCAGGCAAGGAGTGCCAAGTGTGTCCTGGGATGCATCAGGCACAGCATTGCCAGCTGCGGGGATTGTCCCCTCTGCTCTGCACTGGGACAGTCTCACCTTGAATATTGTGTGCAGTTTTGGGTGCCACAATGTAAGAAAGACATTAAGCTATTGGGGAGCATCCAAAGGAGGGCAACAAGGATAGTGAAGGGTCTAGAGGGGAATCCATATGAAGAATGTTTGTTCAGTCTGGAGGAGACTGAGGGGAGACTTCATTGCAGTTACTACCTCCTTATGTGGGGAAGAGGAGAGGCAGGCACTGATCTCTTCTTCTCTGTGGTGACCAGTGACAGACTGGCCTGAAGTTGTGTCAGGTGAGGTTTAGGTTGGATATTAGAAAAATGTTCTTCACTTAGAGGGTGGTTGGGCACTGGAACAGGTTCCCCAGGGAAGTGGTCACAGCATCAAGCCTGACAGTTCAAGGAGCATGTGGACAGTGCTCTCAGACCAATGGTGTGATGCTTGGGGCTGTCCCATTCTGGGGCAGGAGTTTGACTTCAGCGATCCTTGTAGGTCTGTTCCACACAGGATACTCTATGATTTTATGACCTTCAGTGTTGTAGATAGAACTCTTTTGCAAATGACATTTATACATGCACATTCCTTAGCAATTAAAATTTCTATACAGGTTAGAAACGTCTATACAGGTTTGTGGTGAAGAGCAGTTGTACATTGCTGTTTGCCTGGAGCACATTTCAGACTTCTCACCCATATTCTCTGTGACATGGGCTGCAGTGTACCTTATTTCATCCCAGTCACGTACTGCTTTTGGCTTCCTGGGAATGCACCAGTGCAGCCCTCAGCTGAGCAAAGCCTGAACTTCTTAGTCTAATAATTAACTTCTGTAAACTTCCAGGTGAGCTCCAGGTTTCTGTATATTCAGGCAGTTTCATTTTTAAGTACAAGCTCTTTTTGTTACAGAAATCTGCAATTCTGTGATCCTCCCAAGATCTGGTAATGTTTTATTCCTCATCTTCACAGGAACTGATGTTCAATGGCTAGAAGAGAGCTGACAAGTGGCTGAAATGAATACAACTACTATCCTACAAGAGATTTTGATTAAAAGATCACAGCAGAAGAAGAGGACTTCTCCCTTAAACTACAAAGAGAGGCTTTTTGTGCTTACAAAGTCTATGCTAACGTACTACGAAGGCCGAGCAGAGGTAGGAGACAGATTTGTACTACAGATTGCCTTTGTTCGTTTCTGCTTTTGTATGTTACTCTCTTTTTTTCCTACTGTATGTCATACTATCAAGAGCTGGTTGGGGAAATAGTGATTAGTGGCCATGAACATGAGCTGGCATTTCTCTTATTTATAGTGCAGGTTGAGAGAGGTGTAGATAACTTCCCTGGTAGTCAATGTGAATTGTTTCTCAATCAGAGAAGTAGTGCATAGCCAGGATGGCAGAAATGACATAAAAACATTCAGAGGTGGTCATCAAAGCTGATTTCTTTCTCTCTCCAGAGAGATGAAAGATTACTGCTATCATGAAGTGGGGAAAAGGTAGAAAAAGTTACAGTTGCAGTTTCTTGTAGCCGTGTATACTGTGAAGGCCATTACATTCACATCTGGCAATTAACTAGATTTGAAGAGGAGGAAGAGCATTTGATAGGAGCAGTGCATTGCAGACCAACTTCGGCAGAGATGAGAGCCATTAGAGTGGATTATGCAGCCTGGTGATTGAAATGAAGCTGGAAGCAGTTTGTCTTTGACCATTCAAGCAACTCATCCCAGTTACCACTTTCTGTGTAAATTCAGTTACTCAGGAAGTCATTAGTGCAAACTACGCAAATCCTCAGACCAGCATTTTTTCAAATGAGCTCCAGACTCAGTTTCATCAAGGTCACCTGCCCACCATATCCTCAGTGCTGAGGGTGAGATTTTCCACTTAAGTGAGGCTACTTTCCATGTTTGTCACAATGCTGAAGAGGATTAAAATGACTGCAGTAGCTTGTGGAACATGTTGTACACCTTGGGAAGCCATTTAACAAATAAATCTTAATGGAGGGAACCCTGCAACCTGTTGTGTTGGCTGTCTTACCTCTGGTTAAAGAAGAGGGTACAGGGGAGCTAAAGCTTGCCAAGCATGTTTCTCTGCCAGACCTTGTGGTTGCACCAGTAGTGAGCTCACTTACCATGCTACAAGAACCTCAGAACAGTCTGTGTTCTGAAAGTAGCTTGGGCACAGTCAGGGATTAAGAACAAGATCACAGACTGAGGTTGGAGGGGGCCTCTGGAGGCCATCTGATGCAAGCCCCCTGCTCAAGCAGGGCCACACAGAGCTGGTTGCCCAGTACCAGCTGGCTGTTGAATATCTCTGTCCAGTTGGCTGTTGAATTTCTCCATGGATGGAGTTTTCACAGCCTTGCTCGGCAACCTGTGCTAGGCCACAGTCACCCTCACATTAAAAAAAACCAACATTGTTTCCTGATGTTCAGATGGAGCCTCTTGTCTTTCAGTTTGTGCCCACTGCCTCTGATCCTGTTACTGCACACTGCTGACAGTAGGCTGGCACAGTCCTTTCAGGCATTTTATGTCCCCCTGGATGGCAGAGTGTATCAGTCACTCCTGATTTGCTGACTCTGGCCCCCTCCCAGAGAATAAAGAGGTGGGGGCTAAGAAGCCCTCTGAAATATGTCTTGCATGCTTATCCCATGTCAGCTTATATTCAGATCAAATAGAAATGTGACAAACAGGTTTTGCAGGTCTAGTTGTCACCCTTTAAGAAGTTACCACTTCCAGCTTCCCCTCTTCCAGTTTTCCCTTTCCATCTTTCCCTTTGCCCTGCAGGTTAATGTCCTCTGGCTAAAATGCTTTTCCAGCAGACTGACTTGTGGATCTCTCTGCAAGGGGGTTCATCGGTTTCATTTGCAGTGACATTGAGCAGGGCAGCCCTCAGCTGAGAATGCAATAACTTCTTAAAATATTTCACCCTAAGATACAGCCAGTTGGGCTAAAAATGTACATTATGCCTATTCCAGGCCATCAGTTTGCTGCTGAAAAAGGCAGGTCCATTTCATCCCTGTCCTAGCCTTCCTAGACTCCCCCATTCACTTGAATTGATTCTGGCCCTTCTTGGAATCCAGATTGCTCTAAAAAAAATTGCTAATCATGGAATCATAGAATGGCCTGGGTCAGGAGGGACCTTAAAGTTCATCGAGTTCCAGCCCCTCTGACCCTGGGCAGAGACACTTTGCACTAGACCAGATTTTTCAGAGCTCCATTCAACCTGGCCTAGAGCACTTCTATGGTTGGGGCATCTACCACATCTCTGGGCAACCTGTTCCAGTGCCTCACCATCCTCACAGTAAAGAAATACTTCCTAAAATCTAATCTAAACCTGCTCTCAGTTGGAAGCCATTCCCCACTGTCCTGTCACTACATGCCCTTGGAAATAATTTCCCTCTGTCTTTCTTGTAGGCTCCCTTCAGGTGCTGGAAGGCTGCAATTAGGTCAGCAGAAAGATATTTGATCTGGTTTTATTTTTGCTGGGTTAGTGTTCTGCTGGGTTAGCATGCTGCATAGCTGGGTGCAGGATCTGACAAGCACCAGAGGCCGTGCCAGGTGGTGGAGGAGAACAGGATGCTCCGACTGTTGACATCAGCAGGCTGTTAGGCTGGCTTAGCCATAACGCATAACTTTCCAGCCTCAAACCATTTTCATTTTCACTGTTCCTCTCCTTTTAGATTCTTTTGAACATTAATCAGCATTTTATTTTATTAACAATATTGTCTGGGAATAGTGAGCTCTGATCTTAAAGGGGCCTACTGAATATTTTTGTCTCCTTGAAAGAAACCACAACTGTAAGTCTAAGATCTCTGTGACACAGTGGTAGTTATTCCTTTATGTCTCTGGACAACTTAAATGGCAAAGATGTTTGTGGGTTTAATTATTTGTTTGGGTTTTTTAAGCCAATTATGGTGGCTATAAATATGCATTTACAGTAAGACAGCTGCATATTCTGGCTGAGGTAACTTATATGAAGTGAAAAAAGTTTTTAGCCATCAAGATAATTCTGCCCCTTCTGAATAGTTGGGGGTTTATTGCTGTAATAAATGTGACTACTGTGTATTTAAAGGCATGACAGATGAAAGAATAGGTACAAACTGATTTCATTCTGTGCTTGGCAGTATTCAAAGTCCAGATTGGTAAAATAAGCATGGAAATCCCAAGCCAAGAGGATCTCACACCCTCGTTTTAATCCCGTAACTGCAGTGGTAGCAGTCTGCCAAGGGTGGCTGAGTTCTGCTCCTCTAGTCAAGTGTACAGTTCCCAGTTTGATTGTTGGCCAATCTGAAGTATTTTCTTGTTTTCTTCCATTTTAACTTCTATGGAAGTTCAGTAGAGAGAGTTCAAGAAAAACCTGGGGTTTGTGGGCACGTGAATAATCATACCACTTCTTTTTAAAACCAAGACCAAAGTAAATCTCGTTAACCAGGTTAGTCAACACTCAAAGTGTGGGCAAATTTGGATTATAAATAAAGTGACAGAATTAGACATTTTCTATATCTGGTGACGGAAGTGGAACATTTATGACAACAGAAAGCAGTCAACCATAGCAAATACTGTTCATGTAAATGCTGTTGAGAGATTTAATTGTTCCATGCAGCCAGAAGTGGCATTGCTTGCTCTTTGACCAGAAACTGCACATTATAGATGCCATTCTTCTCTGTTTTTTCCTGTCCTATGTACTGATAAAGTCCTATATACCTTACTTGGAGCAATAAATTATTATTTCCTAAACATGACTACTAGCAACAGGCTGAAATCTTGTTTTAACTTGCTCATAACTAATTTAAATCTTTCTATACATGCTTTCAAGCATATCAGGCCTCCTGACATGGTACAATGACAGTGCATGCCTACAGTGAAGCTGGAACTGCACTGCTGCCATAAGAAGGAGAAAATATAAATTTACAGATATCATTTATATCCTTTTAATTTAAAGATACTGCTCTGCTGTAAGTCATGCAGCAGGTGTGTGAACTATTGATGGAGCATAGCTACAGAATCAGTGAAGAGGCTTAATTTCAAGACTGGTTTCAAAACACAGAAGCCTGAGGAAGGAGAATCCTGGTTTAGGTCACCTGTGCAAAGCTTAATATCATGGGAAACTTACTTTGCATAGGAAGCTAATTGGACCTTAGCTTTTACTGCTGAGCTTCTGGGCATTGTGCTGGTGGATAAAAAATGTGGAAGAAGTATCACTTTTAGGTTTGTTAAAAAGGTGGTCATTAAGAAGCTTGAAAATAAAAAGACATCAGGAACTGACTTGCCTTAAGCGTCATGGAGTTAGATTTTTCATGTCAGAAAAGAGGAATATTCTGTTTAAGCTGGGATGTGTTCTGTTTTTGTCTTTCTTGGTCATAAATTCTGAGAATTAGTAAGTGTAGTTGTTGGGGAAATGGCATCATTGCACTATTGTGCAATAGTGGACTAACAATGATTATAAGCAAATAAAAAGGCTTAGTTAATGTTGTTTCTTGAAGCCCTTAATGGTTTATCAGCTGCCATTGTTGGAGAGAGTATTTTCTGTATTTTTTCCTAATGTTTGAAAAGTGGCTATTGAAATCTGAATGTGATGGGGTCCGTGCATAAGGAGGACAAAAATTCACTGTAGTAAGATATAACTGCATTTGTTTCCAAGCACAGGGTACTGGTCATGAATGTATAAAAGTAGGGAAGAAGTAAAATATCTTCCTATTCTGAAAATCGAGATGTACTATAAAGCACATCTTGATGGTTATGCTACAGTCAGAAAGATTTAAGATATGTACAGTGCTCTCAAATATGTATGGTAGACTTACCAAGCCAGCTTTAAACACATTTATGTAGACAGTAGTAACTAAGTTTGAAAGTGGGAGGTGGGAGGCATTTTTTCATGAACAGGTCCTTGTTCTTGAGGACTGCTGCACTATTCTTACTGGTGTCAGCTGGAGTCATGGATTGTAGTGCAACTTCACTGGATAATCAGTTCTATAGCAAAGGCAGTGTCTGTAGTGTTCTAGTGAGCAAGCATGAAATATTTTATTAGGAAATCTCTTTTCAAATTGGTGTGGCTTGAAAACTCAGCATAACACTTCAGGTGTGCTTCTGGTCATTTTCTAGAACTATTTTCTTTCAAGAAATCAGAAAATACTAGTCAGTATCCAATTAATAAGCAAATTTAAGCAATTTTGAAATTAACTGACTTGTTTGAAGATCAAATATTTCATGCAGCTATTAAAAATAAAATCACATTTGGAATGGCTTTCTGTATTTTTGATCAGCAAAAATTTAACTGAAATTTAATATGACTTTTTCCAAAGTGCTAATTTCATCTTGAATGGAGTGTAGGTTTGAATTCCAAGGAGGCATTTGTGGAAATAACAGCACATATGCATGGCCCTAGGTATGTTTAGCCATCTTCTGTCAAAAGTGACCTCATATATTGAATATTCAGCTTAAAATTCCCCGGAGTTTATTTTCGAAGGATTGATGCATTCACAGTTTCATCTGTGTCTGTTTGGAAAATCAAACCTTAAGTGTTTATCTAGGAGTCCACCTTATCACTGAAATTTCAATTATTTCAGTAAACAGAGCTGGACAATGGAAAGGAGGATTCATTTTACCAGTGTGCCTGGGGGCTGGTGTCCCACAGTGCAGGTGCCCCACACGCTTTGCCCAGCCGCACAGGGTGCCTGCAAAGAACAGCGTCATTTATTCCTCTTGAGTTAACCAACAGGACAGACCACACAAAAACTGCATCCATCAGGGTTGTCCACCACATGCTCGTGGTTTATCAGCTTTCTCCTTGTGTGGCAGTGAGTTTGACTGTTGTGATTTCTTTCCCAGTGCACGGTGAGGTGTCTCTGAGCTGGGCTGGAGCGGTCTGGCTGCTGCATTACAGAACAGCCATGAGAGCCAGTAACACGTACTTCACACAGGTTTTGGTTAGCTAATACTGACAGGGCATCTCTCTTGAACTTTGAAGTGCCACCAGACTACAGGTTTTTGCTCTAGATGGCATTTTAGGCAAGGGAAATTCTTCATGATGAAGGAAGGAGAGTAAGTGTAGGTGTTAAAGTACTTCTCACCAGTGGAGTAGTTGAAAGGAGCTGGTCTGTGCATGTCCTGCTACTTTGTTGGTTTGAAAACTTTCACATTGATGTTCTTCATGAGTGTGATGCTTCCAAAAGGTGACACAGATCTGGTCATAATTTTATAAATCCTTGTCAATGTGTGGACTGTTAGTATCCTCATATCTATTGCATCTGTGGAATGTTCCCTTTCACCATGATGCTTCTGTCTCTCTTTGTTGCTCAGGTTGCTTACTCTTTTATTTCAAAGTGTGCTGATGTGTGTGGTTTGGTTACTGTCCTCCCACACAGGGCACAGCATGCTTGAATTAACCTTTCCAGCCCACAGCAGCTTGCACTGACCATGAGTATGAAGCTGACTATGAGCTTAAGAACATTGCATTTCTTCATGCTTTAGCATCTTTATTGTTTGCTCATGTTTGCTGTATGGATTGCAGTTCACAGCAATAAATGGTTTACATTGGATTTTGCATTTTCAAAAGACATAGGCTAAATCCTGCCTCCTGTGGTTACCCTGCATGTGTTTGGGTGGACAGGAGTCTGCAGTGTGAGAAGGGAGGACAAGAAGGGGGAGAGTTTGTGCTACAATGCCCATTAGCTCTGGAACTGCTGCACAGAGGATATTGGAGTAGGCACGTCACTTACCTATTTATGGTGCAGAAACCATTTGCTTCTACAGAGAAGGCAAATAATAGTTCTCTGAGGGAAAACGTTTTAGAGTCTTATTTAGAAGGATGCTTCTGTGGAGTCAAGTAGAAGGCAGCTTCTGAGCAGCTAAACATGTGAGGTGCAGAATGCTCCTGTCTTCAGAGGCAGTAGTGGCATTTGCCATTAGGATCAGACTTGTGTGAAAACTTTCCTGTGTAAACAGAACAGCTACAACTGATAAAAACCAACCAGGATATAAATGAAAAAAAGCAGAATGAAAACCTGAACATTCTGGGGGGTTGCTCATTTTGGAAGTTTCTTCCTAAGGAAAAAAAGGTCCTTCTGTAAGGGTTGTGTTTGGTTCTTGTAATTTGAATATAGAGGAGACAGAAGCTATTGAAATTACAGTGGTGATATTTTAAGGAAGGAAAAATAAAAGCTCTGGGGCCCACTGTGAAGCTGCAGGTTTCAGGGTAAAATTGTGTAGCTTCATTGCAACACTAAAATTGTGCAAAGACTTCCTTTGGAGCATAACAACATTATAGAGATCCAAAAACCTATGTAACTTACTTTCTTTTTTAACAGAAGAATAATTCATTCTACTGTTGTTTATTCCTATAATGCTTATCCTTTATTATTTTTAAAATAATTACCCTGATTTATTGGATTTCCTTAGTCATTGCATGGGCGACTTAATTATTTTATATAAATGAAAGCACAATTCAGTAGGAACATGCTTCTGATCACTTCACTCTTGTCTTTTGATGTAAGATAAATAGTTTCTGAAATAAGTAGGTTTACAGAGCTTTTTTGGTTCCAAGTCACAGATCATAATGATAGAGGTTTCTTAAAATACTTGCAGGTGAAAACTGTTCAAGTTGGAGAGATAACATAAAGCTAAGCCATCCATGTGAATGAGAGCAGCTTCACAGATGCATGGGAATGCTCGCTTATAAAGGGCAATTCATAAAGAAACTTCAGTTGTAAAAAACAGTTTGTTATATTGTAGTAATGATTCCCTGTTTTCTATAACATCAACTGAAAGAAAAGTCAGATACAAAATGAGAATCTGCAGTAATCACCTTTCTACAAGAATTTTGATTTTTATGAGATGGAACAATTGAGACATAGATGAAGTCAAGGCATGTAGACAAGGCATGGATGAGAATATTTACCTTATGACTAGACAGGAGTGGATGAGTCTCAAAGGTCTTAAGAAGGAAGAAGTGGAAAATAGATGAGAGAAGGCCTAGTTTTTTTAAAAGTGTGCAGAAGAGAAGCTGAGAAACCTTAATCTATAAAGACAACTTAGAGAAAGGTGCAAAAAAAAAGCAGGCTTGTTGAAGGTACCTGGAAGATGCAGAAATTGCACATCAGCCAACAAAAAAACAAAGCAAAATAAAGAAACAAAATAAAATAATCTGTGAGTTATCTATGCTCTGCCATGGATTAAGAAGTCTTGTGGGTAGCAGAGAGCAGCAGATATCCTGTGTTTTCATCCCAGGAAGGATTTTCTGATACTGCTGAACGAGACATTTTCACATGTCAGCATTAGAAATTACTTCTTGTAAATCTGACTGTACAGCACATGGGAAGCTGGTACTGTGTTGAATAGGCATTGGTGGCTTGCTTTCAGATTGAGAGCCTGTCTTGAATGGAGTGTCCTGTTCTGCATTTTAGTATTTTCACTAGTGATACTAGATATACTAGTGATACTGGAATAGGAGCTGGTTGAGTTCTCAGGTGACATAAAACTTGAAGGAGCTCCAAGTGTTTTGAAAAACAAGTCTAGAAATTCATTTGGTATATTGGGATTAGGTGTGTGGTGGGTTTGATTGTTTGCCGCTTTTTTTTATTTTGCACAATGCCATTCAGCGTGAACAAGTGAAAAAGGCAGGAATGCTGAAATGTTCAGATACAGAACGGCAATATGTAGCCAGGCGTCGGGCTGTCCCCAGCAGGACCTGGTTACGGGAGACTGAATCATAAACTGGATATGCATCAATGATACCTTGTTGCTGTGCAAAAGGCAAATGTTACATTCGGATGAAAAAACATGACTCCAAATCCTTGCAACTGGATAATAAGGCATCAGCTGCACTGAGTTTGGGGAAGTAAGTTTCAAGGAAGATGTGGGTCTGCCTGTGAGATGCAGGGAGGGAGCAGCAGGAAGAATGAGCTTCCCAAAAGCCAGTGATGAAGGATTGGTGAGTGGAACAGCAATTGTTTAAAGCAGAGAGATGTAGTGGAATCTCAAAAGACAAAAAAGCCCTCTCAGCTCTGTAGCTGTGGAGTCCATCATCTGAACCTTGAGAAAGCAGCTGGTGCCTTGGCTGAGTGACCTCTTGGGTCTTGTCTTGGGCTCTGGTCGCTCTCCTGTGATGCCTGTGGACTTGGGCTCTCCTCTCTGCGTGGCTCAGGTTGTCCGAGTCCCCTGCTCAGACAGCAGGGAGACTGAGTTAGGGCTGAATGCAGGGTGTCACTCACTCTGTCACAGCAGCCAGACGGTGGTCCTGAGCAGGGAGAAAACAGGGCAGAAACGCTGCAGCTGGGCTGGGCAGACTGAGAGCTCTGTGAGTGTGGGCTTCACAAAAAACTAAGAAGAGAAGACTTGTCTGAAAGAACCTGAAGAGGTATGACAGTCGTTTTGACAGCTGAAAAGTTGTAGGTTATTTAAGGCCTGATACCGACGGAGACCTGGCCGATTTATTACGTGTCCTTTACTTTTATGAGGTTGCAGAGATGTAGCATAACTGCAGTTGTGTAGGTTTGACTGGCTGCCTCTCCACTGCAGGAGAGGAGTAAGTTACAGATAATGCACTGTAGTCGTGGTTAGAAAGTTGTACCAGTGCTATGACAGAAAATTTATTGTTGTGCTTTTTGGTCCTTCCAGTGCTGGTCATTGACATCTGTTGAGCAGCCAGGCAATGGTAATGGATTCTCAGTTGCTTAATTTGCAAGACAGGGTTTAAAACTTTCTCCTCAATTATGTTTATGTATTTTTTCCCCTTTAAATTCTTCCTAGCAGTCAAATATTGAATCAGGTCAGATTAGATCAGAACAGTAATCGCCTATTGCTTTTTATATAAATTCTAGCCATTTTCAAAAGGTAAATACAAATACTTGATACTTGTTTTTCTTAAAATACTAATTTAAAAAAAATAATTGAAAGGAGAAGGACATTCTTCAATGTATCTGACACACTGGAAAATATAGGAATGGAAAATGTGGCCACCTGACACCTAGCTACAGAATTATATTTGCATAATCAGTAATTCCTTGCCTCAAGAGGGAACTGCAGAAGTATTCAGTCAGTGCTTCTTATTAATAAATGGCAATACTATTAAAAGAAACAAACCCCATAAACCCAAAAGCCCAACTTCCCTCCCTGAAAGGAACCCAGAAATGAAAATACCCTTACATTTGGCTCTGGAGCATGTTCTGTCAGAGCAGCTGTCTATAGGCAGTGTTGGCTTAGCCAGGCTTTCCGTGGTTTTGCAGAGTTGAAGAGCAGCTCCATAAAAGGAGATAGAAGTGGTGATGATCTGCTACACTTGTGAGAACACAAGCTCCATGGGTCACATGCTGATGACCTCAGGATTTCCTACACAGGGGTAAGCATGGAAGAAAGAAAGAATATGAACAAGGAAAGAGAGAAAGAGAGAGCACGGGGAAGACAAAATCTAGATATTTCTTGCCGGCTGGGCTGACTTATGCATGTTTTCATTGAGGCTTTTTTCCCTAAATCTCATGTCCTTTGTATTGTTCAACACCCCCACATACACACATACTTCGGTGAGGGTAAGCAGTGCAATGTGTTCATCAGCGAAGAGGAAATACACTGAGCAAATATTTTTATCTGATAGCAAGGATATGGGCTTCTGAAGCTGTAAAGCTTCTGTATTTAGCAGAGGAGTAATTCCAAATGTACAGAGGACCAGCTGTTTGATTGCACACTTATCTAACAACTGGGAATTTCTTGTCTTACTGTATTCTAAGATTATTTCTTTTAAGGAATTGTGTAATCCTATATTTGTTACATATCTGTCTACATAGGTCTAGTGTTATGACTTCTTCATATTACTGTTTAATATGCTAAAATAAAGAGGAATAGCTTATTCTTTTTGGATTGTATGGAAACAAGACTTGGCCATCCCCATTGTGAGCAAGGAGCAGGACTTCTAAAACCCTAAACTAATATTTTGAAACATAGTAAAAATTAAATATGTCTGGCATTTTGAAAAGTTTTGTATAGTAGTTTCTGTATAGTCACTTCCCTTTTGTTATTTTCAGCAAGAAGATACATTAGAAAAGAAAACCCACAAAAAACCCCAACATTTAGTGTGACTTTGAAGCACATATTTTATTTATTTGTTTTCCTTATTGGGATTTAGTATTTTTATCCCTTTATTACTATTCTAACCATCTTTGCTTCTGTAGGCCTCACTCTAGAGGCGTCTATCTATCTTTAGTAAAGGAGTGGTTTGATAGGTCCCTTCGTTTCAGTGACCTGTGATTTTTCTAAATCCTCTGTGAATATCTGTATCCCATTCAGACAGCATGCATGAATGTTCTGGTAAAATACTGCTACTTCTACAATAAACCATAACATTTTTCTACTGTGTTAGCCATCTTCCGCCTCAAAAAAAAAGTCCCTCTGCTTCCTACACTTTGGCATTGCATGATTAGCCATTGTACTAATTTTGTCTCTTTGTAGTGGAAAGAGTGGTTATGGGTGAATTTCTCAGGGCTGGCTCATGCCTGCATCTCTACTTCCAGCTGCTTCAGGGCTTGAACTCTGCCTTGATTCTGCATTTCATGTCTGCTGTGTGGCTGGGTATAGAGCCCGTAGAGCCCATTTGGCTTGTAGAATAAATGCAACACAGTTATGGTGTGCAAGGTGTCCTATTATTGTAAAGGGAAATAATTGAAGTAGGGAAGAGAGAGCAATTGCAGTAGTCTCTAGCATTTTTCTTGAGTCATTCTTTCCTGCTTCTGTGCCCCACAGTTTGTTAATGAGTAATGGTCAGCTAAAACAGAGCTGCACACTTGGCAGTTTGAAGGCTGGTGGCCATTCATAACTTGCTTCTGATGTGATCTGAAAATGTCTTGAGCAGTAGATTTGTATTTAATTTCACATATGCAAGGGCTTCTTTTAAATTGATAAAATATGCAAAAATGGAAGAATCTTCTCTGACATTAGGTTTGATAAGGTGAGTTGACTTGTAAGGTGGGTCAACTTTGTGTTAGCTTAATTTAACAGCTTGTGGTGAAGCAAACTAAGCCACCCTAAATCATGAAAGCATACAAAAGTATGACTTAGGAAATACAATTACTAGAATGATGTGCTGTACATCACGGAATTTCCTTTATGTTTCCCCCACCAAATATTAGATGGTTATCTAGTTGGATTCCTGTCCTATGTCCTCCTGTCAGTGTCCTCTGAGTGAGCACTCAGAGTGCCAGAATTGGCATGAAAATCTCTGAGCCCAGGAGGAGGGAGACTCAGATAAAATAGTAGTGTGTTCCTCTAAGGGATTTCTGAGATTCTGGATACAAAAGCCCCTCCAATGTGTACTGTTTATCTGTCCTGCAACCTCAGTTAAGCAGTAGGTGGGATCCAAGCAGTATGAATACCCCTCTGGACACAGAAAGCAGGGTAGGTAAGTTACAGGAGTGGTAGGTGTTCCTTCTTCTTTGCAAGAAAGACGTCTGGAGGGGTGTCTTCAGCACAGTTATGTGGAGTGTTGAATTCTGGGCTTCATGAAAAAACTCATCTCATTCTGACCCTTCTGTTCTGCCTTGGCTAATCTGGCAGCCCTGAAACTGACGGGTCAGCTACACAGTGACAAGGAGAGGGAGAAGCAGGACTGCCTGCTCTGCCAAGAGGTGTAGATTTCAGTTACAGCTTTTGGCTTTCGGATGAATGTATGTTTTACTTTAGGGAGTCAGTGTTTGAGCAAGGGGATACCACAGGATCATAGAATATCCTGAGTTTGGAAGTGACCAACATAAAATAAACAGAAGACTTAAAATGATTTTTTGGTAAAAAAAATCCAGGGTTGCATACTTGATTTTTCAGTTTTACATGATAAATCTTTGTAGTACAGCTCATGATAATGTTTGTGATTTAATTTTTTTTCTTTATGGTTGATTAAAGTGCCTAATTCCCCTTAAAGAATGCACTTCTCTTGTGTGTGTTCATTTTTCTGGTATCAAATAACAGTTGCAGCCTTATCTGAACTTATCCCTTGTCATTCCTCCTGATGCTGACCATGATGTACATGAGTTCTTCGTGCATGTTTTCTCTGCTCTAATCTACATAAGAGACAGTGCTAAATGCATTTTAAATGCTGATGGAACTTCATGGGTAATTCACTACAGTGTTTCCAGGGTGATGGAATGATAACTGCTGTATTTAAAGTTGTTTTTTGCTTCTGTTTACAAGACTGTGTTTTCAGTTGCTTATGATTGTACCAGACTTCTGCTGTTTGGCCTAAAATTTCCATCCCCAAGAGAGAAGCATGAGTAAGGTTTGGCATATATCAAATAAATCACTAATTGCTAATTATTTCCACATTGTGTGAACAGTGTCAGTCTTTCATAAGATGTACTCTGGACTGGATGTTCTGGATGTGCTTGGCAAATCAATTTTTTTGAAGTGTATTAATTCAGTACCAGCCATGAGCTGCTACTGCTTTTATTTTGTTGCAGATTCCAGTAGGAACTTCCTCTCCTATTAGATATTTGGTTCTCCCAAAAGTGAGAAGTGGCACCCTACAGTCTTGCTGTAGATCTTCGCAGATTTAGTCTGTGCTTTTTACTTTGCATCTCTGGGCTTTTGCTAGCCTTGTTCAAAAAGTTCCTTCAATACAGACCCCAGTTTGGCCCAGGGTTACATCCGTATCTTCTGCTTTCTGTCTCATCCAGGGACTTTTGTTGCCTGTGTAGCATCCCAATTTCTCTGGGAACTTAGTGGAACACAGCAGAAGCCTCCAAATGGTGGGGGCACTTCAGCAACAGAACAAGGGAACAGATGAGATCATACCGGTTTTAGTAATAATTTAAACTCAGCAAGGAGGACACCCTTCTTTTTTCTCAAGTTATTTTTTGTAAAGAAGAGTGTATTGAACCTATGATTACATATGACTGGAAACTTTCTATGTAAAGAATTGGTACTTTTCACTAAGCAAATTTACTGTACTCAGTGCATTTTCACATGTACATATCTTTATATCCTCAGTTTTCAAACAACTTCTCCAGTTAAAGTGACATAAGGTGACATCACTATTATAAGTGGAAAAGAAATCAAGACATCTCTGCTGAAATAAAAAAGAGAATTTGATAAATTGATTATCTTTTATAAATGCTTTTTTCTTTTATCTTATAGAAAAAGTACAGAAAAGGATCTGTGGATATTTCAAGGATTAAATGTGTAGAAGTTGTAAAAAGTGATGGTATTATTCCCTGTCAAAATAAATATCCATTTCAGGTATGGTTTTCTTATGCAAAATACATAAATTATAGTGCTCTTTTCAACAACACCAAGTCATTTGGACATAACTGCCCTTAAAAGTACTGTCAATTCCAATTAATGAGCCCATTCTCAGTTTCTTTGGGGCTGCTGGGAGGTAGTTCAGGATCAAGGGTTAAAACCCGTCCCCTGCAAGCTCTGCTGCCCTTGCAGTCTCTTCCCGTGGGAGTTGGGCCACATACACTTGGTCTTTTTCTTTTCCCCACCCTCTCAGCTTGAATTTTGAATGGAAACTGCCTTGCCCTGGTCTTCTGCTGGAAGAAGTAAGCTGGCAGCCCTATTTCCCTGTCTTCATTCATTCACATGAAATTAAATTAAATCACCGTGAAATTATATAGGAATAAGAAAATAAAAATTAAACTTGTTGCTTTTTTTTTTCCTTTTCATTGTGAATTGAATGGAAATGAACACAGAAAACAAAGTGCTTAGAGGGGGAAAAGAAAAATGTGGGTATTGGATGCTGTGCCTCCTTACTATAGAGGGAATGATTGGAGTGAGGAGGATTTCCACTGCAGGAGTAGGGCAGAAGTGACTCTGATCCATTTGTCCCAGAGCAATACTTGCTTTCTGCCAATACAAACAGTGGAGAAATAAAAAAGAGTCACTCCAGAGCAATACTGAATCAGATGAGAGAAATGTCTGATTACAAAGTAGCTTTCATTCATTAAATTGAACTGGTTTTAGAAAAAACACAGTGAAGAATGAACAAAGCAAAGTGTGAAGCAAGCATTTTAAGGAATGCTGACAAGATAATATACCATTACAAAATTCTTCCTAATTCTCCTGAAAACATCATATCTGAATAATAAACCTTAATAACCATTCCCCGTTTCTGCATTTTGTGCACGAATACACTAATTTTGCCAAATATAACAGTCATTTGTCTTGTTCTGTTTTCTCTGTTTCTTGAGGAAGAAATGAATTAACATCATGAGGTGAATGTATTTTGATAATTTCTTTTCTCCCCTCCAGGTTGTATACGATGCTAATACACTTTATATTTTTGCACCGAGTGCACAAAGCCGGGATCAGTGGGTGAGGAACTTGAAAGAAGGTAATGGGAAATCCTTACCCTTAACACCTGACATAGGCAGATACCTTTGCTTGAGCTGTCTGCCTGGATTGGAGTTAACTTGGTGCTGTGTTTTGGATTTGTGGCCAAAAGAGTGTTGAAAACATAGCAGTGTTGTAGCTACTGCTGAGCAGTGCTTGCACAGCATGGAGGATTTGCCTTTTTCCTCCTCTGCCCCCACAGTGAGGAGACTGGAGGTGGACAGGAGGCTGGGAGGTGACACGGCCAGGACAGCAGGCCTGAGCTGACCAAAGGGATATTCCAGGCCATATAAAGTTGTGCTCAGCAATAAAAACTGGGGTAGAGGGAGACAGGGTTTAGGGTTTTTTGCTTCCCTATTGGCCACTGCTCAGGGACTGGCTGGGCATTGTTCTGCTTGTAGGAGATGGTGAGTGATTTACTTTACATTACTTCTGGGTTCTTTTTTCCTCTCTTTTGGTTGTTAAACTCAAGTCAAAAGTTTTTATCTCTTGCTCTTTCTATTCCTTCCCCCATCCCACTGGGTTGGGGGAGTGGGTGAGTGCCTGCATGGCTGCTTAGCGGCTGGCTAGCATCAACCCACAACAAATTACAAAAATAAAATGGTAGATTTTCTGCTACTTATATCCACCAATTTAAATTTTTTATTGGGCCAGCTCATCACTTGCATACATAGGGTGTGGTAACAGGTACTGAGAGCCTCAAATACTCAGACTGATCTAGTTTGATTTTGTGAAGTGCAGCTGCAATCACAATTTGACTCTGCTTTTGCACAATGGGTTTAAAAGTTTGTGCAAGCTAGTTGATGGCATCACTGAAAAGTTTTGTTTGGATGTAGCTAGACAACATTGTGGACCTGAAGCTGGTGTAAAATGATAGGAGGTATCTCTGCTGAGATGTGATCAGATAGTTGCTTTCCCAGTGAGTAAAGGTTTTTGTTTTTTTTTATGAGCCTCTTAATGCCCTCTCTCACCATCAGATGCTCAGATGATTAATTACAGGGGGTCTGTAAAGTAATAAGAAATGACTTCTGGGCTGGGGATCAGAGAGCAAGGAGTGACCTCTGAAGCTCAGCAAGTCCATAGCATGGGATGAGGACCAGGCCAAAACAATGAATTGTGCCACAGAATAGACATAAATATCAGTTGTCTTTCCCTCCAGAACACTGTTTGTAGATTAATTTGAGTCACTTGCAACAGTAATAAAGGATGAGGCAGAGCTCCCAAAGCCTGCACAGCTACCTGACTGATTCCAGTGGTGCAGGATCTCCTTTCATTGATGCACCAAACTGCTGCTAGGATGGTTGGTGTAGGGGGGAGTATGGCACTCCCTTCCAGAATAAAGTTACTGCCCTAAATATATCCTCTATGATTGTTGTATCACCTCAGTGTAAACTTGCAAGAAGAGAAGCAATGCTAAAGTAAGAGCAAGCGAAAATTATGCCTCATGTCAAATATATTACAATATGTATTAAAAATTACCCTCCTACAGACTTTTTCTTTAATGTTTCAATACATGCTTTTTTCTTCTTGTAGAAATAAAGAACAACAGCAATATAATGGTAAAATATCATCCTAAATTCTGGACAGAGGGAATTTATCAATGCTGCAGACAGACAGAAAAATTAGCTCCCGGCTGTGAAAAATACAGTCTTTTTGATAACAGTAAGTACAGATGCTTTCATATGAAGTTGTTCTGGCATATTTTCTGCATTTTTATATGATTCTGTGATGACATCTGAAAGCCCTGGGTATTAGGATGTTTTTGCAAGAATATTTAATCATTTTTCCTATAGCTTAATTGGAGTTGTCCTTGCTTTCTGAATTTCTAAGCCATACTGAAGATATTAAAGCCTTATCTGAAATGTAAACCTTTTATGTAACTTTAAAATGAATAAGCTTTAATAAGCTAAATGAATAGGCATAAATCCTCTCTTGTGCTTTGTTTCTAGATGTAATGAGATTGTCCTCTTCAATGCCAGAAAAAAGTGCGGTAGGTACAATTTTTAAAATATTGAATAGACAATTGCTGCTTTTTGAAAAAGAACTTACATTTCTCAAAATACTTTGCCGTATCCTGGAGAAAAGGTCTATTTCTGTATGCATCAATGGGCATCATGCTCTGTCTCAGGGTGAGAAAAATCCCACTGAAATTTAGCTGCATCTATAATCTCTATCTGTACTGCTGGTGGAAGATGTGAGCAAAAAGCAAATGCCAGCCAGCTCTGCTCTTTACTAGGAGCTGCAGGGCTGCAGCACAAACCAGCCCCATGGGTGGCACCTGCATGGTTTGCTGCCACAGACCCCAGCTGCCCCCCAGGCCACCACAGGACTAGCCCAGTTTTTGCCTCCAGGATACCCTGGTGTGATGGTAAGGGTGGATGGGCTGGAAAAATGGAGCAGTGTGGGAGGATAATAATGTTGTGTTGTTTTCAGCGAAGGCCTCCACCACCTGTTCCTCCAGTTGAAGAAAATGGGAATGAAGAGGAGGAGATAGTGGTAGCAATGTATGACTTTGAACCTACAGAACACCATGATTTAAGATTAGAGAAAGGTGAAGAATATACAGTGATTGAGAAGAACGACATTCATTGGTGGAAGGCAAGAGACAAATATGGGTAAAAATGAGTTCCTTATTTTTTGTTATAAAGTTCATATTTTCATGTTGTAGAAGTTTATATTGGCCATGTGTCTACAAATAACTGCATTAGGCCAAAGCTCTTAAATCTCATCCATATATTCTCATGCAGAAACCAATGTTAAAAAGTGCAGTACTCGATAGATACATTGTGGGACCCAAGTGCAAAGACAGCTGCAGAACTGGAAGCGTTTCCAATTATGTTTACTGTCCAATTTTATGGTTCCCCAATTAAAGCACCAGCCATCCTTTAAAACCTCACTAGACTGGTACAGTATTCCCACTTCCCTGAGGAAGATGTCATTAGGGAGCAATATGGTTAACATTTAGCTCAGCAGGCTCCGACTTCCAGACTTGAATAATCATCATTTTGTTTAATAGCTGGATCATTAGGGACAATCTTTGAATAAGTTGAGAGAGAATTGCAGTGAGATGCTGTAATGACTACAACTTCACATTCCCTGTATTAGAATTTTCCCTGTGGTTTCAAAGATGGAAGTTTTCATATTTCAATATTTATCAGGTTTCTATTGCTTTATGCTAGGGGTAATTGTGAGTTATCAGGCTGTGCCAGGCTCCAAACATATTTCCCATGACTGACTGGGACTTCTGAGTGCAGAAGAGTGACAGCAGAGGGTTACTCACTCTCCTTCACCCCTTCTGCTGGTTTTCTTGGACACTTCTGCTGCCCATGACACTTTCCTAGGGGTGCTGAAAGTTAATATGGAAATACTGATGAGGAAAATTAGTTTCTGAATAATCATTAGTACAGTAAGAGGGTCAGTAATTAATAAATTACATTGAGAGACCTCTGGTAATTAGCAGAATGAAAGAACTGTCTTCTAGGCATGAAATTTTACATATTTTCACTCAGATGATGTATTCTATATTTTTTTAGAAAACAAGGATATATTCCAAGCAACTATGTAACAGGAAAGAAGTCCAACAACCTTGATCAATATGAGTAAGTGAATGCTTGAATTAAATTTGGAATATCATGAAATGAAACCTATGCTTCAAGAATGACAATGTATTTTTAGTATTTTGAAAGCAGCTATTCACATATGATAACACCTAGAGGTTAAACTTAACTGAAATAGGCATATATTTTCTCAGATTCTCCACATTGATTATGTTGGGAATGTAGGGTCAAGTCAGTGAGACAGCCATCAGGCATGTTGTATTTAGGTTATCAATGTTAAAGCAAAAAAAAAACCCCTCTTTATTCTCTGATAGACAAAGAGAAACTTTGAAGGAAATTTACCCATTTTAAGTGTGCTAAATGTTATTTTAATAGTGAAGTGAAATGTCTATCCAAAGTTTGTAACAGTAAACTGTAGAGGAGAAAACAGTGGGAATCACTCCAAATAAACATAAAAGATTGGATATTTTGGGAGCTCTAGTTTTCAAGAAAATATGTAATTTGGTGCATTTTAGGTTTCAATGTATGCATGTATCTTAATACCTATAAATGTCTCGCTTTTTTTTTTTAAATGCTTTTTCCAGTTGGTGTTTAATTAGGGAGTACTTATTTAAGAACATCAGGGTAAAATTTAACATGATAGTTTCCAAACCTGTTCTTGATACTCAAACATCGCTGCAGGACAAACTGTTGTACCTGAGAATTTAGGACATACCTCATGACTTTTAGAAAAAATGGAGCTGTAAGAAAATAATAAATAAAACCAAATTTCAAAGCTACATTAGTAACTCCAAAACTTTACTCTCAGCTACGCATGGCTCCTACTTGCCATGTTTTGACAGAAGGCAGAATTTCATTTGGGATTTAGCCCTTAGCTTGACTACAGGGATTTCTTTGTTGCTTTCTCATCTTAGAAACTCTTGCTAAGAGCTCTGCTCAGCTCTGGGCTGGGCTGCAGGGCTGGCAGAAAGGGAAGGAAGGAACTGAACTGCCTTATCTGGTCCAGCCACTTTGTGCTTTTACCACCTTGGGGCTGTAATTCTGAGTCACTGCACAGTCCAGGGAGCATTACTCCAGGTCATGTACCAACTGCAAGAAACCACTATCTCCAGAACAGGCAGAATCTGATTAAAGGCTGCTATGCCACTTCCCTGCTTGGTTACTGAAGTAACCACGTAGCTCAAAACACCAGTTGTGAGCTGCCTGGCTTTCCTTTTTTTATTATTCCCTGTGACTGGCTGACATGCCGATGCTTCTGTGGCTGCTTTAACCTGCCCATGCAGCACAGAGCTCAGAGATGTGCAGCCATGACACTTCATTCACAGTTTCAGCCTTCCCTTTGCTAGGTGAGTCCTCCCTGGAAGCCCAGAAGCATAGAGATATTGAATGGCAGAGCAGTGTGACAGCCAGCTCCACGGGTGGTTTGACCAGTGTGCAGGCAGCTGCCTCCCCAGGGCTGCCAGCCTTCCCCTTGGGCTGCTCTTCAAAGCAGCTACTGTCATCAGCCTGGGGATGTTTACAAGTGTTTTTTCCAAAAACTGACATCAGTTCCCTGAGTTTTATGGGCTTTTGTGGGATCTCCCTGGATTTGTTTGAGGGTGTTTTTATGGGATAGCTGCACAGCGTAGTAGAGATTGATTTTTACACATTAGCAAAGGTTCAATTCTTGATCTTCATTTATCATAAAATTATTTAATCTCTAGCTTCATAATAATTTGCTTAAAGCATTTTAGGTAAATCATGCACCTTGGGGGTGTTTTATTTACTGATGTTGTGTTGCAGGTGGTACAGCCGAAACCTGAACAGAAGCAAGGCAGAGCAGCTCCTCAGAAATGAGGTGAGCACATCAGTCTTGCAGTATCATCTCTGGAATTCACTTTGAATAGCTTTTTCAGTTAAAGCAGAGACTTATTTTGGCAAGTGCATATCCTGGAACCAAGTGGAAGTCATGTAGCTTAAAACCAGTTGCGCAAAACTGTCAATGTGCTTGTGTTTTAGGATAAAGAAGGTGGTTTTGTGGTGAGAGACTCCAGTCAGCCCGGCCTGTATACCGTTTCCCTTTATACAAAATTTGGAGGGTGAGTTTCTATGACTTCTGCACACCTCATCTCATTTGAATCTGTTTGTATCTGTATCCAGACTCATTGACATGACCTGGGGCAAAGCCAGGAGAGGGGTCAATAAAGAAACAAGGGCTGCTGTGAGAGAAAAGATGGGTGACTGAAATGAACTTCTCAACTCCATGGTTAGGTCCCATTTGGTTTAATCCAGTGTAGACCTTTAACCCCCACCCAAAGGAGGTTTTGCTCTCCCACCCCATTTGGTCTCTTCTCTCCTGCCAGCCTGCATTTGGGTCTGCATGTGTGAGCTGGACTGGGGAGCTCACTGGGCTGAAAATTAACCTTTTCTGAGTTAATCTTCAACTTGGTTCGAGCACTGAGATGAAGGCAAGTTGCCAGTGCTTAGGATGTTTGATATTCAGGCTGTTCCCAAAGTGTGTGGTACTGGGCACCAGTGCTGGCCCTTTCAGTTTACTTTCCCTTGTCAATGTGCTCCCCTTTAAAAATTCACAACAAATGACTTGGTATTATTACTGATTGTTATTGTTACTATTTTTCCAGGGAAGGTTCATCAGGAATAAGACACTACCATATAAAAGAAACAGTGACGTCACCTAAACAGTACTACCTCGCAGAAAAACATCTCTTCAACTCCATTCCAGAAATAATTGAATATCACAGCCATA
Source organism: Drymodes brunneopygia (assembly GCA_013400955.1). Taxonomy (NCBI): domain Eukaryota; kingdom Metazoa; phylum Chordata; class Aves; order Passeriformes; family Petroicidae; genus Drymodes; species Drymodes brunneopygia. The sequence continues at coordinate 313,160 of VZTZ01043765.1, forward strand.
ACGCAGCAGGTAGATGGATTAGATTCTTTCTGTCACTTAAGGTTGTTATGAAAAGGGGTTTGAGACATTTTAATGTTTTAATTAAATTTTGGGGGGTTTTGTGGATCCTTCCTTTTCAGGGAAATGATGAAACATTGCAGTTGCATGTTATTTCAATATAGATAATAGTTTGAAAGGAGAGAGAGGGGTCTCAAGTCAGGAAGAATTGTTCACTTAGCTCCATGTAGTGCTTCTATCAGCTGCCTGTAAATCACAGCAGATAGATAGGGATGGTACTTCCCCAGAATACTCTGCAAGTGCTAGCTTTTTACCTGCTGGTCACTCCCACTTGAAATGATCATACCTTCCCATACAGCAAACAGTTGAGGAGAACAGTAACGTGTTGTTTAGAAAATCCCTACTCCACTTCAGATCCATAGGTGATGGCTGATGCTTGTCTCTGCCCACTGTATGATGGAATGGGGAGAGCATAGGAATTGGGTTCAAGGCACAGATACTAATACTTTTTTTTTCCAAGTCTGGTCTGTGCATAAATCTCACTTATGAGCTATAGTTTCCAGATCTTTACATCAAACTCAGATGGCCCAGCATTTTCTGATGACATTCTGGAAAATACACCCCAAAAAACATACTCCCAGTTTTCATTTATTGTAACTGATTTTCTGACATATTTTTACTTGGAGTCTGCAGTGAACAAGAGGCTGAATTGCTGCCTGGTGCTGTCTCAGAAATAAACTGTGTCTCTTGAATTATCATTGACCCTCAGGTCTCGTTACCAGGCTGCGTTACCCAGTGACCCCAAAGAAGATGACTGCACCAACCACGGCAGGATTCAGCTATGGTGATTGCCTGTTATGTTCATCTACACATATGTTTTCTAATGATTTTATGTATGCTAAGATGCTAAAACACTATCTGAAAGTTTTGAAAAGATCTGATTCTGTGCTGTGATTGGCTATATGAACTTACACTGGTCCAAGTTGTACTTTCAAGACCCTCACACAGAGTATCAGCATTCAGAGGCACCACAGCTGGTGGTGAGCCAAGGTGTGGTGTGTGGTGCCAGGGACAGCAGTGAGGAGAGGCAGAACAAGTCACTAGTGCTCCAGGGGGATTTGGTATTTTCCTCCATGCTTTCTGCCATGATACCTTGAGCTCTGCCTTATTAGAGAGCTGTGCCTTTGGTTCCTTAATTAGTCTCCAGACTTCTGGCTCAGATTTGACCCTTTGATCTTTGTTGAGGGGTTACTTTTAAAAAATATAAATTTGGAATAGCCATTTTTCAGGCATGGCATACCAGGTGATGTGAGCAAATTCTATGCATTGGCACAACTTTCTGTTGTGGCATTTTGTTGAAGTAAAATCTGATAGAATCAGTATGTAATTACTGGCCTCAGGAAAGGTTGAATTTTGACTTCTGTGTTAGTTAGGAGTTGCTTAAATGTCATGTCTACCTAAAAGATTTTTTTGTGATGTACAGAAGTGTTCGGTTTTCAAGTTAATTCTCAGACATTTTCTACCTAAATTCCTTAATTTGCCGCTAAACCAGTTTCCCTTTCCTCTTCCTTATCCTCTACCAGCTCAGCAGGTTCCTTAACTGTTGGTTAATTTGTTTTGTTTTGCAGAGAAGTGGGAAATCAACCCCTCAGAACTGACATTCATGAGAGAGCTGGGGAGCGGTCTGTTCGGCGTGGTGCGCCTCGGCAAGTGGAGGGCACAGTACAAAGTGGCCATCAAGGCAATTCGGGAGGGTGCCATGTATGAGGAGGATTTCATTGAAGAAGCTAAAGTAATGATGTGAGTTGTGTGCTTGGCACTTTGATTTCCAGTCCTAGGCCTCTGATGCTGTACACTGATTACAAATAAACACTGGGGGAGGTGGTATTTCTGCTGTTTTGCGTGGTGGAGAACTAGCACCGGGTGGAGGAAGTAGTAACGACGTGATCTCAATCTTTTCAGGAAGCTAACACATCCTAAACTAGTTCAGCTGTACGGTGTGTGTACACAACAGAGGCCCATTTACATCGTGACAGAATTCATGGAGCATGGCTGCCTTCTCAATTACCTGAGACAAAAACGGGGAGTTTTGAGTAAAGACACTCTGCTTACTATGTGCCAAGATGTATGTGAGGGAATGGAGTACCTGGAGAGAAACAGCTTTATCCACAGAGACCTGGTAACATCCCATTAGGCAATAAACTCCTCTTTGTAATTTTTATTTTTGAACATACCTATTCCTTTTTGAAATGGCCTGTTTGTTTACAACTGCTTCTGTTCTTGCAGAAAATTGAATGGGTGAAGTTGGCTCTTTAAGGTCTAATCAAATCTCTAAAACTGCTCTATACAGAAAATGATGAGAGGTTTTCCTCTCCCAAGAAAATGGAATAAAATCTCTTCGAAATTTTTATAAATAATAGCCATTCGTGCTGATATAATAGCCTATCTCCATTCTGTATTGGTGCCATTTTCACCACACTTTATTCCCTTGCGACGATAATTTTTTTCTGGTGATCTTTTACACAATAGTATAGTTCTTAAAATGGTACTGTCAAGAGGAGATGCACATGTACTTTTTATAATGAGAATACACCACTGAACTTGGTAAATGGGTGAACTTGATAAGCAATGAATACAAAGACCTGATTAGAATGCTGTAATTTGTCTGCAAGAGACTCCAAGTTTTTCATCCAGCTCTATCCATTGCCTTTGCAGGCTGCTAGGAACTGCTTGGTGAGTGACTCAGGAGTGGTCAAAGTCTCGGATTTTGGAATGACAAGGTATGTGTGAGTGTGCAAATGTATTTATGGAGATTTGGAAAAGTTCACCTAACCCTTGTACTTAGCCCAAAGGCAACACACACCAAGCAAAATTGCGCACAAAAATGATCTATTTTAATCTCTCTAGGAAACAGCCTTTGGTGGGGTTTATTTTGCCTTGTTCTTTTCTAGTGCCTTTAATGCTTGCTTCTGTGTTTATTTCCTTACTCATCTTAAAAAAAGACAGAACTTGTATTTCAAAGAGCAGAGCTGCTGCAGAGATAATAGTTAATCTGTATTTTGGTAAATGGATGTTAGAGTCTGTTCGGTGAGTTTAGGGTAGATGCCTCAGAGTTGTATCATGCTAGCTGAAGGGCTGGGAGATGCTGAGATCTGGAGGGGGGTTAATTTCCTGCCCTCGTTAGCACCTGCGTGGGTGATGTGTTGGTGAGGCAATGGTGGGAGCAGTTCTTCCAAGAAACGTGTTAAAGCACCGTGGTTTGACTTCTGCCACATCTCTGTGTTGCTAAGCTTCTATGTCCCCTGACATCTGAACTCAGACTGGCTGGTGAAAAACAGAACATGAAATTTCTGCTTTTGCCTCATTTTCTTTCATAATAGAGATGTTTAACTTGCAGATGGCCTAGACCTGTGTTGTGTAGCTAATAAATCACAAGAAAGGAGTCTGAACTAATACAAAAAATGAACTGAGTCGTGGCTGAAGCTGTAGTACTGCCCCAGGGAAGCTAACGCCCATGGCCATTAGGTGGCAATATGAGCTTCTAATATTCCAATCCAAATCTAAATTAAAAATTGCAGCTTTGGAGGCTGACAGAAGGATATAATGTCTATCTTTTTTGTTGGTTTTTTTGGTTTTTTTTTTTAGGTATGTTCTTGATGACCAATACACAAGTTCTTCAGGGGCTAAATTTCCTGTGAAATGGTGCCCCCCAGAAGTCTTTAATTACAGCCGATTCAGCAGCAAGTCAGATGTCTGGTCATTTGGTAAGACAATCATCATGGAAAGTGTATTTTTTATATTTTATCAATAGCAGTTAAGCTCTGTTTATTGGAAAGGATTCAGACATCTGAGAAGAAGCTCAGAGAAACCATTTGCCATCGTTTTATTATTGATAAAGTTTCACAGACACATTTAGTCCTGTCATTCATTAAAACCCATGCTACTAGAATAAGATGTTTTCAGTGATGACACATGCAAACAGTGTCTAGAATATGGATCTCAAACTATCAGAAAACCTGAGTCCAAGGCTCAAAATAAACATATATGTTTAAGAAGTTGTCTTTTTTTCTTTTTCCCCCTCCAGGTGTTTTAATGTGGGAGGTATATACAGAAGGAAAAATGCCCTTTGAAAAAAGCTCCAACTATGAAGTGGTAACAATTGTTAGCCAAGGACATCGCTTGTATCGGCCCAAACTGGCCTGTAAGCAGATGTATGAAATGATGATGATGTGCTGGCAGGAGGTATATATTTGTATATCTATTTTAATTTTTTAGTCTTTGAATTGAAAGAAAGGTTGATTTAGAAACAGCAGACATCTCCTCTAGAGCAGCATTCTGAGTGCACCCAGCTCTCTCAGCTATTCGTGTGCTTATTCTTAAGAAAAAGATCTCCTGGTTTCAGCTGAACTAGATCTGTGATAAGATAAAACATTGAAGAAATTTCTATGAAATAAATGAACTGTCAGATTAAGTATGTGAAGGCATTTAGTAACAAAATTAAATCATTGCAAAGTCTATGCTGATTGCGATTGTATCTGCATACAACTACTGCTAACCAAAAAAAATCAGTCAAGAAAGGTCTAGGGCTGGAGAATCTGATTTTGTATTGCTCAATTTATTACAGAACCATGCTAAAATGACAGAAAATAAAGTTGATATAAAAGAGGCATCAGAGAATGACACCCAAAATTCTTAGGAGCATGAAAAACTTGCATAAGGAAAGATTGGAGCAGTTCATTGGGGAAGGGTGGTAATGGGGAAGAAAAATTTTAAAAGTGTGAAACTATGCACAATAATGAATTATCTTAAGAGTGGAGTCCAGGAACAACTATTTATGCTTTTTTTCAAAGCATAAAGAAAAGGTGTTGCTTACTGAGATTAGGTGACACATCCCAAAATCCAGACAAGGAAATAATTTTGCATTTCATACCTAATGAAATGGTAAATTCCTTGCCAAAGAATGATGATATGACCAGTAATTTATCAAAACCAACACAACTTTATAGATTTCTGATCACAGCTATGCATACTTTTTTTTAGAAACCAGAGGAACGCCCGACTTTTGAAGAGTTGCTTCATGCAATCATTGACATTGCAGAGGGTGAAGATGCTTTCTGAAAAAAGGCAACAGCAGAGGAAATAAGGCACTTCCCAGAGATATGTGGCTTCATAGTTTCTATTTAAGGGCTTGATCCTGTAAGCTATTGGGTACCACTGAACAATGTGGGGAACCTGTAATATCTGATCCACTCCAGAGCAAGGAGGGTTTTACATGATGTTGGGAAATGAGCACAGTATCTTCAGCAATATTAGTAATCTCTATATTTTCCCTGAAAAGTCAGCATTGCATAGCTGTAAAATTGAGCTCTTTATGGAGGGAGAAAAGATGGCCAGAGGCCAGGAACTTCATTTGCATTTAGTGGGTTGAGTTCTTTTACATACAGTTCATGTTTTTGGGCTTCTCTTTACATGGCAGTAGCATTAGTCATGATTTGCATGCTTAAAAATGGAAGGTATCTATAAATGGCTTTTTACTGACACTGAAGTATTTCCAGAGATTCTCCAGAAACATTATTTTTCTTGGTTGATGGGTGTTTATCAAGAAGAGGAAACGCACCTCTTTCAGTTGCACATAGTGAGTTGTTACCAGCACAACCCTCAGTTTAGCATAACACTCTGAAAGCTCTGCTTCATGAGCCGTGATATGCCTGCAGTCATTGTAAGCTTGGTTTACCACAGACCTCCCATGCTTAGTCTTCATGTTACTAATGAAAAAGTAAGTCCAAGATGCAGCACAACTGGCTGTCATTGAACCATAATACCATGTTTTGGATTAATTATAAAATAATTTATATGCTGTATGTATTGTAAATATATAAATTCAATGCATTTATTTATATAAAGTGTGTGTGGGGGTTGTCTTGAAATGTTCAAGCAAAAATTTGTCCTACCTTCACTTAAACACACAATTCTATACAGGGGGTTGTAAATGAAAGAAATGTGTTTAAGAAGGGCTCGTGTTTCTGTCTGTTTTCTGTACATAACAGTGATCTAACATTTCTGTTCATAACAGAAGATACCATACTGCATGTGTGTGTAAATAAACTGAATGTTAACTGTTGTTAACCAACCAATTTGTAGCCTATAATTTACTGTCAGTGCATCATACGTCAAACTAATTGTTCACATGAATATGGCATTATGTTAGTGCATGTATATATATATATGTATATATAGATATATAGATATATACATATATAGATATATACACTTCGGTGTGTATACATATACTCTCTCCCTCGCTTTGTATATATATATATATATGGTAGGATGAATATATATTTGAATGAATTTGGCCATGATGAAATGTTCAGAATTACCTGAACTCTCCTTAGAAGTTACATGCTCTGTCCCCTCTGCTGGAGGCTATTGTCTCCACAGTCTTACTGAAGCCTACTTCTGTTAACCTAACTTTGTAGCAGTGCATATGAGGAGTATTTGCACACCAGTTTTGCTGTGGTCACCTTCTGAGTAGCTCTATTAAATGTTTTCATTTTCTTTTGTTACTTGTGCCATGTGTAATAGCAAATAGATTGCACCAAAATTTTTTTCTGTGAGTAGTCAGAGAGAAGTATGGTGGAGTTTATTTCCAATGAAATTATTAAGAGTAACCATAGTTAGCTCAATACATTCCATCATTCTTGTATTTGAGTATTTCTGTAATCAATTTTAGAGATGTATAGATCCCCACACTGCTTTGCTTAAATGTTTGCCTTTGTGTTCAAAAGGAGGAAGCCTCCTCTTTCTTGGAAAAAGTGCTTTCCTTTTCTCATACTATTCTATTGAAAAGCTACAGGCTGCCAGAAAAGGTTCAAATGCCCATTACCTTTTCCTTAATGACAAAGTTTCAGAAAATTATTCCAACCATGCAAGCCAACCTGTCAAATTGTTGAGTCCAAAACCACTCTGCAATCAATACCAACATTGTACTGTTACTATTAAAAGGTATTGGTAAAAGGGAAAATCTGGGGGTTTCTACTCTACCTAGTAGAGAAAGTAGTGGAAAAAGCAATGTGGAATATTTAAGGTAAGCCAAGCACATCTTTCCTTCCCTAGCTACTCCTTTGAGCCCCACTTTCTCTAAGATTCTCCAAAGCATGGTGTTGCTAAATCTTTCAAGAATACATCATGTCGTAAGTTATGTTTCCCTTAAAACCCAAATGAAGCTTAGGAAAATCAGAAGATTAATTGCTTGCAATGAACCTTAAGCCTATTTCTTTGCAATAATTAAATATTTATCATTCATTTGTATAATAATAAACACTCTAACTCTGTGAACTTTTGGCAGCAGTTTTCTCAGTGGGGTGGGTGCTTTGAATCTGACCCCTACACCTGCCTCTTCCCAGTACCTGAAGATAATTTCTGTGTACTTGGTATTGGGCTTGATACTTAGGATGTCAAGAACTCTGAGGCACCCAGTTTCTAGATGAATGCATTTTTTAGTTGAATGTAGCCTTAGATAGCTAATTTTAGAAAGTCTCAGAACACCTCTGGAGGCAGCTGTGTTGCTGACTCTCCCGGTGTCTTCAAAGGCAGGTTGAAATGCTGTACCATCCTTTCTCTGGATGGCTCACTCACCCCTAAGCAACTTCAGTCCTTCCTCTCATTTTTATTATAACTGAATGTTTTCAAATGCTGGCATCAAAAATCCATCTGAACAAAACCAAATGCTGTGATTTCCATCTGCTGTGGCTTTTAAACTATATTTTAAAAAGAAATACTTAGACCTACTGATAACAGTTAAATAATTTTCATTGTATAAAGTGTTTGATACTAGAAAGCAGACCATTTTTCTCCTACTCTGTTTGGGACTTTTTTTCTTGAATAAAAGGTAAGTAGGCGTGGTTAAGTAATATTTGTGGTTTACCATACTTCGTATCAGTGCAAAGAGCTCAGTTTGGGCTGTTTTACTGGCACAGCTGATGAAGAGAGGTTTGCATTTTCATTTTCATATAAACGGATAATCAGACATGATTCTTTCTACCTGTAAGTAAACTTGGCTGCATATTTTGATCTTGTAGTTTTGTTTTGTGCAACAGCAGTGTACTTAGCAAATGAAGTGTTTACATATTGCCATAAAAATACAAATCTACTTTTTCTTGCACTGCTAAGGGGATCTCTGTTAAGACTGCTTGTCTTGACTTTCAAAATTAACATACAAATATTAATCCATTTTGTGATGGATTTAGCAAAGCAACTAATTTTACATATAGATAGGGAGATATTTTCACATACTGTTCTTAATCTTGTGAACTGCATAGGCATGGATAGAAAGTTTGGTAGAACTAAACCTGTCTTTCCTCCACAGTAGAGTTAACTCACGGGATAGACAGCAAGTCTCAACTTGCACACACCAAAAGCTGAAAGCTTGTATTTTAAAGTGCTTTGAGAAGCAAACTATACTGTGGCTTTCTACCAGGTTTTTCATTTTTGTAGTAATGTTGGAAACTGTCAGACCAGACCAGGAGGCACCCTGTGTGTTACAGCAAAGGTCTGGGTTTGATGGGTGAAGCTGAGTTTGTAGTGTTGAACACAGTTAACCTTCTGCCCCATTGCAAGAGCTTCTTGCAAAAAATGGTAGAAGAGTGCAAAGCTTAGACATGGACTGGAGTGTTTTCCGTGTTAGTAGTGCTTTGAGCAACAGTGATTCAGAAAAAGAAACTCAAGCGAAGAAAACAGTGAAATAATAAAATTATAAAATGCAAATGATAAAAATTAATTTTTAACTTGTTGCTTTTGTCTTTGATGTTACTTTCCTAAAGCTACCATTTACAGTGAGTAACAACTGAAGATAGGAGGAAGATTGCACATATGTGCATGAATTGGCCACATACACAGATGACATTCTCAACCCAAAGTGTTCTTTGAGTGTTGTGGGACTGTATCAGGCCAGGATGTGTTTTCACTCTGCCTTCTCTTTTCTGATGGGGCTCTCTTTAAGCTGCTTCAGCAAATGGCTGTTCCTGACAGCTGTCCCATCTTTTTTCTTCTTCCTCTTGCATCCCATCTGCTCTGTTGTGCACAGATAAATTTATTTCCAGGACTCAAAAGTTGGTTATCATAATGTCAGTTGCACATTTTTAGGCTGAGTATTTGTCAGATTAGCTTCAACACCAGTTTCCTAGTGTTTTTACTTTAGCCACATGCTTCTCGTGCCATCTTGTTTTGAAGCTGAGCATCCTAATAGGTCTGATGCACAGCACTGTACTATGATAGGCTTTCATGGCTCTTTGCTAGTGCTGGGATTTGTATTTGCTTGCCTGTCACCAGTGAGATAATGTGACACTGCTTTATAAACAAGAGTCTTCCTCCTAAATTACTTATTTCTAGAAAGAAAAAGACATTAGCAGTGAAATGCACTATATTTATTTGTTCCTGTATTAAATAACTTTGTCTAAGGTTGCAAGCTTTCATCAAAAATTGCAGAAATAAAAATTTCTCTATACAACTGAGGAAGGAAGATTTGGCAAGTTCTAGATTCAACAGCTCAAATACTCATCTTGTTTAATTTAAGCCTAGGTTTTAAACTACGGAATTTAGTTGTTCCATGATGACGTACCCTGAGGATCAAAGCAACGTTTGGGTAGCTTGTGTTTTGATAGAACTCAAGGGAATGTGAGCTGAAAGATTTAATGGGGCTGTGGGTGCTGGAAAAATCTTCCTTGCTATGGATTTAAAAGCAGCAAGAATTGATCACTTTTTAATTTTTTTTTATTTTAAATTTTTGGGAAGCTTTTTGTCTAGGTAGGAAACAGAGAAGGGGAATCTAAAATTAATGATAGCTCCATAAGTACTTTATTTTGACAGACATAATTATTTTACTGTTAAAAATTATGGAACATTTCTTCCTCTTAGCCTGTATTTCTTTCCTGTGTCCTGTCCAAGCTGTCTGTCATTCATAACATGGCAAATCTAACTGGTCTCTCTGTTCTCTTCCAAGTATGGAATCCAAAATGTCATTTCCTTGCTGAAGGATAACTTTCAGTGATACCATCAGTGACTAATCTTTAATTTATGAACTCTTCAGAGTGGTTACTTGAGTTAGGGACCAGGGGATTGAGACCTGCTAATATGTATGTGACTCTAACACTCCTTGAGAAATCCAGTGTTTTGCTTAGGCAAAGGTCCTTGCTGAAAAGTCAAAGGAAATCAGATAGTTACACTGATTTCAGTGATCTAGCAGAAGGGATAATCAAGAAGAAATATTTTAAATGAGTAAATTCTAAGAATCTACTTTCAATTTATTTGTATTTTAAATGATAGCTTTAAAAAAAATTAAAATACAGGAGTTTAAGTATTATGATTTTTTTCTTAGCTTTTCTGATGGCTGTTGAGAAAAGAGAAAGGAAGGAAGAGCACAAGACATGGGAGGGTGCATGTGGGGGGTGAGAAATGTTAGGCAGGAAATGCCATCTTCCTGCTGCGTGACAACTGTCACTGCTGTGCAACCCCCAGTGTCAGCATCTTCCTTGGCCACGAGCAGGAGGCCAAGAGGAGAGCAAGTTAAATCAAATTATTCACTCAATGTATCAAAGCTTTCTCCATCTGCTGTGTTGGCCAAGTCTTTCTGAAACAGCTTCACAGTTGATGTCTACTTTCTAAAGTAAGTTGTGAACTTAATAAATATGAATTTAAGCAGGAGGGAAAAGTGTTGTTCAAGAAGTTACCAATGACCAGGGAAGATGTAAAATGCATAGATCAGTACATGAGTCTTTGCCTGGGAACTGAAATTCCAAGCCATCAGTTCAAAGCTTCCAGCCTTAAGTCAATTTAACTAAAGCTCTGCAGAGCTGAAGGCCTTTCTCTGTGTTCTTTGATAAAGTTTCCTAGCAGTCTTGACAAATTTCTAAACAGAAATGAACAGTTTGCACTGCATTAATTTACACTCATACTAATTTCTACTGAATTCATTCCACAAATACTCTAGGAGTAATGCAGGGAAAAAAGAATTTCAGAAGGGACCGAAAAAAAGATGAGAAAAAAGCTGAGAAAAGATGTTTAAAGAAAAATTCATTCTCAAAGAGCTGGAAATTAATCTGCTTTAGGATGATAAATATCTGCTGGATTGATAGGCGGTGATTTCACACTTAAAATACTCCAACAGAGTGAATGAGGACAACTAAACTTTGGCAGAACTGTGCAAAGTTTGTGCTGCTCCTCCAGATCCCGCAATTCAGTTCAGCATGGTCTTGTCTGATCCATGTCTTTAGTCTAATCTGAGCCTTAATTTACATTCTGCAGAATTTATCGTATCTTATTTTGTCATCTTTATTGGATTACACACTCTCCCCTTGGAAAAATTGCTCTCCAAATGAAGCAAATGGCCCAAGAAGGAAACCTCACGAGTACTGCTTCAACCTATATCTTTTCTGTGGTTTTATGGACAGGACAAGAGGCTAGATATTCAATATCATATATGCTTAGGGTATTTTTAAAAATGTTACACACAATCATTTATTGCTAATAGCTTTTAGCACAGTAAAAGGAGGGGGTCAGACACAAAAATTATCCATTAACAAAGCAAGTCTGACATTTAAAGGCAAAAAGGATTTTGGAGCTTACACTACAAATATACTCAAATTACTGGGCTCATAAAGAACACAAGACAGAATTACATATCCATAACATCTGTCTGAACCCCTTGCTTTCATGGTAACAGCAAAATCTTTTAAATCTTAGGAGAAAAGTATTCTAGTGTTACATAAAGTCTGCAGTGCTTCTTCAAACTGTTTCTTGTAAGAGTTTTCTATGGAGAGAAAATAATATGATGAGAAATAATCTATTTAATTAGACTAGATGGTTCAATGAGAAGAAATAGGTAAGATTTCAAATGCCACGTTCCTATTTGCAAATAACTACATACTTTACAGACATTGATTAAACTTCATGTCACTGGCTGAAATAGAAGAAACCCAAGCATTTTATCACCCACGGTGTTCACTGTTTATGAGACAGTTTTAAATGGGACAATTCAATGTTCACTGGACAATTATGCAGCAAATAAAATTCATTGCCCATATCTTTTTAGCCTGGCTGCTTTGAAGAGAATTGTCACTGTCAGCTGGCTTGGGTATTTTTAATTGCTGCATTTTCCACAGCTGTCTCTGGAAACTTCTATCAAACAATTGATGGTCTCTTCTGATTACTGTTGCCTCATCAGTTTCCCACACAATAGATTCTTCATAGGATTCAACAGTCTAAGGGAAACTGTACCATGACTTTCAAGACAGTCTAAACAGGCCGCTCATGAGTCAGGGCTCTTCCAACTAAGAACTAGATTTGGTCCTATTATTCTGACATCCAACATTCTTGCTTCTTTTATTAGTGCAAGACTTGCTACGTTACATACCTTCATAGGGAAATTAATTACATTTTCATCATGTAGTAAGGTTGCTTAATGTTTTGACTGCTAGGATTCCTACTCTAGCACATTTGGCTTTCAGTTGGTATTAGGCATTGGCAAAAAGTCTCACAGGACAACAGAAGGGACATCCTATTTATTCCAGGCTGGATAAGGTCATTAGGACCAACAGTGCAAAAATGCCATGAGGTAAAAACAAATAAAGTGGAAGGAACTGGGAGGACTGCACAAAGAAATATCATGAGAAATACAAAGCAACAAAATTCAGAGACCTTGGGAAGTCTATATCAAATCAAAATCTGAGGCCTTCTTGCAAATTATGACCTCTGTGGCAGAGAAGAATAGGACACACTATAGTGGGATATGAAGTTTATTTTCTGTTAGTGCAGCTGACTATGAAGGGAACCATGTCTCTCCATCCCTGACTCTCATGATTCTTAAAAGACTAGACCTGAGAGCCTGAGCCTGTCCTGCTGGTGCTGCTGTTTTCCCACCTGCCCAGTGGTGATGCAGGAGGGTGAGACCGTTCAGGGAGCAGAAAGGGATTCCCTGCCCTTTTAGCATCCTGTCTTGCTCAGTTTGAGATGAGATGAGATGAGATGAGATGAGATGAGATGAGATGAGATGAGGTGCAGAGGGAAAGAGTACAGGACCATAACTGCTGCAGCTTGGCTCAAACTGCTCTGGGAACACAAACTGGGGAAAGTAGGTCTCAGCCCAGGTAGGAGTACACCAAGTGTCAACCATTTATGTACCTCATTCAAATCTTCTTAATGCCTTCCAACCTATTTAATATCATATCCTCTCTGCTGCACATACAAGATATATTGAATTGGTTTCTCTCTAAATTTTTGATGTTTGTGATGATGTATCCAATGTATTTTGAATTTTATAAACAAGGATCATCAGACCCTTGACGTGCAAATGTAAAGCACATTGCATTTTAAACCTAGGTTAGTGCATATCAATGTCTGTGAACAGACAGGAACTAGGAAAATCAGTATTAATTCAAAGAAATTAATATAGTGTGGCTCCTTTTATAAATGTCAAAATAAAGAAAAGCTTGTCATGCAAGTGTGGTTTTGTATTTGGCTTGAATAATCTAAAAATTATGTCATTGCTGAAGGGGACAGTTCTCCACCTCCTGTCCCTGTCAATATTCTCATCCCTCTCATTGCACCCAGTAGAGCTTGTGGAGGGTGGTGCAATCGGTCAAATCAGTATGAATTTGGCTGACAATGTCTCTTTTTAAAAATATTTATTTACATTGTAAGGGAGCCTGTGGTAGGAAAGCTCTGCTGGTTTTGGTGGCTGCCAATTCAGCCATAATGATTTGCTAGATATCTCACAGCAAGACAGAGCTAACAGTGGGTCTAAGCACGTAGGGTAGTCCTTAATTCTGTAGGTTTTGTGAACAAACAAACAGGAACACTGCAAATATGGAAAATGTTCTTGTTCACAGATCACACCATCCAGTCTGTTTTCTGCTGCTGCTGCTGCACAGTGCAAGAAAGGTATGTGAAATGCTTAAGCTTTTCAGAAATTTAATATCTACACATTTAAATCCCTCTATTTGCAGTAGAGGAGCAAATATGCAGAAGTTTAAAGACACTGTACTCTGCATTTCCCTAATGAAGGAAGGCATGCATATCCATGGATATTTTTATGTGGATGTTTATAGATAAACATTCACACAAATGCTTCATGTTTTTCAAAATCAGAGAAATGAGAACAAAAGTGAACCTGGACCCTGATGCTGTCCTGGTGACCAAGTACTCTGCCTCACAACCAGACGTTTCCTATGAATCCATTTGGAAGCGCAGGGTAAGTAACATTTTGGCAGGTGAAAAGAGAGAATTGAAGTGATTTGACATACAGTGGCTCAGTTGCAGAATAAGCAGGGGAGTAAGTAGCTCTTGAGCATGTAAAATTATTTCTTGAATAAAAAATTACAGCATAAAGGTAACTGAAGAGTCATACTGATGTAAATACAGGGTCACGGTGAGTTTTCCCAAGCTTGCTGTCATGAAGAAGGTGGTTCCTTCTTCCACTTTTGGTTTTAGGTCATGGAGATGGAAAGGGTGGGACTGCCCTGCTGAGCAAATGCAAGTGCACCCTGCTCAACTGGTATGTAATATTCACCTTAGTTTTACTAGATCTAAGTTGATTTAATGTGAGTTTTACTAGATCTAAGTTGATTTAATCTGAGTTTTCAAAGAATAACTAAGTGCAAAGGTAGAACCTCCATTGATTCAAAAGAAAATTAGTATGTTCCTGCCAGTTTACTAAGAAAGTTTGCAGTGCTAGAAATGTTAATTCTCCAGCTCAATGACTGGATTTCCAGACATTGCAACTCCATTGATTTCAATGCTGCTCTGCTTTTACACCAGCTGAGGAGTTGTCCCAGCATCCATACAGTGTAGACATCATCCTCCTAAGGCAGATAGCTTATTTGTTACTCACTCCACTTTCCACTGTCATTTTTGCTTCTGCACCAAACTACTTAGGCTTGCTATTTTACAAGTGATGAGGTTATAGCACTTTACAAGGGGCAGTAACAACCACAATGAGTTCCTCTTTGTTACTGAGACAGTATAATAGCAGGAGAATTAAGCAAGCAATAGTAGAGAGAACAGACTGGTTATGAAAAATAATTCTATTTTTCACTAGCGCAAGAGACGATTGCAATTTAAGAACAAGCCATTACCTCCTCTGCCTGCTGAGGCCTTTGAAAACTACACCAAGAAACCCAGAGTTATTGCACTCTATGACTTCCTTGCTAGAGGGCCTTTAGATTTACCTCTCAAGAAGTCAGAAGAATACATTATCCTCGAACAGTATGATCCCCTCTGGTGGAAGGCAAGAGACCAACACGGGTAAGAGAGAGGGCATTTGTTTCAATCTCCCTACACAGAGAGAAAAAAGGCTAAAACAACCTGTGCAAAAGTGGGCAGATAGAATGAGACTTGTGAGACAATTTAGGGACAGGCTTGAAAGTGTTCAACTACATATGAGGCACACAGATTGACTGGGCAGACTTTCAGCAGGGTTTGGCACCCCAGAAGTGGACAGGGAATCTAGAATCTGTTGGGAATTCAGAGTTAAGACCTACACTCAGTAATTTCCTGAGCAGCATAAGGGCGTTTGAGGACTATGTGAATTTCTGGGCTCTGAGCCATGTGCAAATCCAGCTTTCCATATTTCAAGTGCTTTACAGTGGAGTGTATATGTGTAAAAACTTTATAAAACCATAGAGATTATGAAGACATACCTGAAACAAAAACTCTTACCTGGGTATTTTAGAGAGCTAGATAACTTCAGTTAGGATCCTTTTGACATTTATGTTTTGTGTTGTTCCCCTTTATCCTTTGTATTTTCTTCAGTGTATCCTGTACTCTGATGTTGGGAATGGTTGTATGTTATGCTATAACCATCTCCTTTCCCTTCAGATTTCTCCTTTAAATATTTTAAGTGCTTTTTCTCAACTCAATATTTTCAGCAAAAGTATACTGACAACTATTTGGTATATACAAGCAAGCACACTCTTTATATTTCTTCATATAGGAGCTTTCTATAGGCCAGAAATTAAGATGGTGGCTTCTGATTCAGAAGAAAAATATTTTTTTTCTGAATCTCAGCCTATACCATCTGTCTTTTTCATTTGAGTAGCCATCCACAGTTGTGGGACAAAAAGGTTGTGCCTGGGATGAAAGGACTAAAATTTTTATTCAGTTCTAATGCTGGAATTCAGTATCGAGCAACATAGTCCTAGTGTAAGGAACCTTTGTAATTCAACAAAAGGATGATGTATATCTTAATCCTACTAATATTTTACACCCTACTATAATATTATCCCCAATATGTTGTTTCAGGAATGAAGGTCTAATTCCCAGCAACTATGTTACTGAGAACAACAAAAGCAATTTAGAAACATACAAGTAAGTACCTTTGAAAATTATAATTGTGCTTTCATTTCTAAAAATGAATTGCAGAGATACATTTTAATGCTTGATCCTTTGAATTTTTATTGAACATGTTTATCAAAAGCTTTCTTTCTTTTTGTTACAAAACATTACTCTTAAAATGAAAAAACATCCATTTGCATGATTCATAGTGTCAGAATCCAGATATTTTCTATTTCTCTAGACTCAATGCATGCTGTTCATATATTCTGGTCTTTGCCTGTTGTGATCATGTAGCTAATTCCAATTGCTAAAATTTAAGTTACTGGAGAGAAGATTAAAATTCTGAAAAATTGTGGAGAAGAAAGGCTTGACACATCATCCAGGCCTGTAAATTTCATCACAATTTGTTATAACTGTTTCCTGGGGTTTCTTTTATTTGAGCTAATATTTAGTCACAGTAAATTGGGGCCAAAAATTTCTAAAAAAAAAGGTCTAATAAAATCATTCCAAATTAAGACATGTTCATGTACAATGATAATTCTAAACATGTTTTTGACTTGTAATAATTCAACTACTAAAGTGTGAAACAAAGCATACATTCACTTTTACTGGCTGAAATTAAGGATGGGTTACCTCCTTGTTGCAGGTGGTACTGCAGAAACATAAACAGAAGCCAGGCAGAACTTCTTTTGCGCCAGAAGGTAACTCAGATCTTACACACAGAGCTAACAGTACTGAAAAATATCTATCAGTAGAGGCATCAAGAGCATTATCACAGTCAAATCCAGATCTGTTTGATATGCTGTAAGAGAGAAAGTACCTTAAAGTAAAAAGGCTTTCTGGTGTAAGTGTAGAGTGCAGACTATCGAGACTTCACAAAGCTTAAGTTGTAGCCCCAGCAAATTCTGTGTAGATTTTCCATGCTAGATAAATCAAATTACATGGCTTACTGTGCTTGTCTGTTGCATTAGACACTGAAGACTGAAATCCATGTAGTAAGCTAATTAGTGGGCTTAAGAGAACTTAAACTGCTGTGTCTTCCTTAAATAGAGAGCAAACAATCCATATTGCATTCTACCCCCATGTCAGTTACCAAAGTGCCTAACTCAGTCAAACTTGCTGGGCTTGTGCTCAAGGACTCACTCAGGCCTGGGACAAGAAAGACCAAGGTAGAACACCTCAGACAGAATTGTTTTAACTGTATTTTTTTTCCTAGTGATTTGTACAGTTTGATTTTTCAAAGAATGAAAGCATTTTCACTACTTAACACTGAAGAGTATATTTCAGCTAAATTACTTATCTGTGAGAAGTTGCTTGGCATTTATCTTCTCTTGGTTTACTTTGCTCTGCTGTGTACCTGGCTATCCATTCCTGTTCTCTACTTCTTTATCTTCCTCCCAAATAGTCATAGGTATTCTACAGAATTCGGTAATCAGCTGCAAGTCCTGTCTCAAGGGAGCAGTATTGAAGCTCAAAAGCATAAAATAACTCTACTTGGATTTCTTTTCAGCCCAAAGAAGGTGCATTTGTTGTCAGAGATTCAAGCCGACATGGTCTTCTTACGCTGTCCATGTATTCGCGGGCTAAAGGGTGAGTTCCTCTGAAGGGTTAGGGTTTGACTCAAGAGGTGAGGGGAAAGCTTCCTCCAAACTCCTCCAGATAATTGGGTAGGTTGGACATGCAGTGCACAAGAGCAGGGAACCACTGGGATGCTGTTCATGCAGAGTTCATGACCCTGTGTGCAGAAAAGATGATGGTGGGCAGTGGATCTGGGAGTCAGTATGCAAATGTCCTGGCATGACAAGACTGCCTGCACTCACTGAAATTCTCAAATAATCTGCTGTGGAAACCATGCCACAGCCTCTGGCTACCATGCCAAACTGTTTCCTTTCTTCATGGGCTCTGTGCGCTGTAAATTTATCCCAGACTCTGCTGTCCTCAGACTTCTCGTTTGTCTCCTAAAATCACCTCACCCCTACTGTGCAGCCTTACTTTTGCTGGACAACAGCCACAGGACTCACACTTGCCCATATCAGTAGCAATCACCTACAGAACTGACTCAACCTATTTCAAGCTGTCATATCCTCTTCATCAGCCCTCCTACATCCTCCTGTATCAACTGTGTCTGCTTTCCTTCTCTCCCTCTTACAGCAAGCCAGAGGTGACAGGAGCAAAGGCATTGCTGTTACCACCACCCTCTTCCTCCTTTCATTCCCTCCTTGGAGACATGGGGCCAGCCCTCCCCACCATCCCCGTGCTGGGGACAGGCTCACAGTTTCTGTAGGCTCAGTAGTGTTCCTGACAATGACTCAGTAATGCAGACTGTATAATGTTTCTCTGTTCTCATCTCTGCTTGTTGTGACCATGTGTCCACAATTCAGAGTACTAACCTTCAGCAACCACCAGCCTGAAATGCAAACTTAATTGCTTAATTTTGAGTGTCACAGAAAGCAGGGATAGATGGACAGCAAAATATACAGGAAGCAAAAAAGACAGATAACGCAAAGAAATACAGAAAAACAAAGGTATCAAATAAAAGCACTAATGAATACCCTTTGAAGAAGTAGAACAGAAAATTTAATCTCATGCTATACATGAATATGTGTTTAAGTTTTTGGGAGAAAATGCCAGTAATTCAGAACATTTTAATTTTAAGAGGTTATACTCAAATAAATGCTAAATTAGGAGGAACACTTCTTAAACACAATGGCTGTTTGTTATGAATGTAATGATGCAGGCGTAAAAAATACTTGGGCAACAAAAAACATTGTGCAATTATCTCCCAAAGCTGGGAGAAAGAGCCATTCAAGGAATCTTTTTTTTTCTCTGGAAACAGTGACCCAGCTACACACAGCCATTTGAGGCTGAGAACTGTGTCCCAAGATTTCAGATTTCTATGCTTTCATGTGAAATTTAAGCAGATTTATAGTATAAATTATTTTTACTGAAAATTAAAATGCTTTGTTGATTTCAGAAGTCATAATGGAGATATTCTACATTATCAAATTAAACAAAATCACTCAGGACAATATTATGTAGCAGAAAACTATCTCTTTCCGTCCATTCCTGAACTCATCGAGTATCATCAACACAATGCTGCAGGTAATGCATATGAGCTGATAATGGTTTTGCACCTTTTTATAATACTTTCCTTATAAAAAGAGACACAAATATTTCTATTGCTAATGAATTAAAATATGCCTTGATTCTTTCTGCCAAAGTCATAGCTGTCATGTACACATACCATGGGGAAGTGAAACTGCCAAACTCATCTATATGTACTAAATGAGTGTAGCAAAGATAAAAGCCTGCTCTGTATTCTCTTGGTTCACATTTGACTGAAGAAAGACTTGGGTGAAATTTGATCATAATTCTTCGTTTTTCTACAACACGGACCTGCATGCCTGCAATTTAATAATAGCAGCACCTATGCTGTGCATCAGCAGGAAGCATCCTACTGATTTTGAAAAAAAACCAACTACCCAAACCACAATCAAGGGCAGAATTAGGGAGCACAAGGACTCTCTAACACTGGCTTTCAGCTCCAACTGTTGTCTGGTGGCAAATATTTATATTTTAGCATGAAAAATATCCTTCACCTTGGTTCTGCCCATCATTTCAATACAATATAAAATGGGTTTACCCTGAATGAGTGAAGATGAGAGAACACACGGAGATCCCTTGCACTATAGAGGAAGATCTGGAAATGGAGAGAGCCTTTTGCTGGAGGGAGGAGAATTGTAGGAAACACTTGTAGCAGAAATGGCCCTAAAATTAATAGTGGAAAGAATCAATGAACTCAGGCAGTCCTTAGTGAAGGATGTATTCACTGGTGCTGGAGGCTTATGAATGCAAAGAAAATGAATGACAGACATAAAAATATTTCAAACCTGGGAAGTCATGCTGGCAGACAGGGCTTAGGTCAGTGATACAGTATTTTAGAACTCATTTAAGATCACTATCATGGTATAAACAAGCAAGAGTATTACTCTTGGCTTTATGAAAGTAGAAATACTTTTGTAGTCAGAGCCTTATTAAATAGTCTTTCTCCATTTCTTCTCACTGTAGTTTCTTATCTGTACAAACTGTAAGCAAAAGTAACTTCAAGAGATAAGAAATTTACATCAGATTCCAAGTGTTTTTGTTTGAGAAGAGGTATGATAAAGCATATCTTAAAATTAAGTAATTGGTCAGCAGAATATTGTTGCTTTGTCCCCTACAGGTCTTATCACACGTCTCCGACATCCAGTTGGATCAGATAGATGTACTTCACCAGAAACAGCAGGATTGAGTTATGGTAAATTTTTAATCTTCTTTTGAAGGAGATTTAGCTATCTTCCTAGGCAAGAATTTAGCTCATATTCACCCAGCTAATAATAAAGTTGTATCTGTGAAATTCCTTGGTAATAAGAAACACATAAACAGTGTAAGGTGTCAGTACCAAATGAGACACCTGACTCAGCTGCTTCTGTGCAGTGACTGTTTTGCTTCTGTTACAACCACCAGTGCATTTCAGAGCTATCTCGACTTTTCTAAGCAAACAGAAGACTCAAATAGACATTTAGTAGCTTTTGAAAGGCTACTTGATTTATGTAAATGCTTAGGAAATCAGAATTGAAACCTGAAATTAATACTATTTATGAAGAAGATTTTCTTTGTCAGTTCTGCAGGTTTTAGAAGTAAGAATGAAATCTTATGTAGTATTAAAGCAAACAAGCAATAAATGCCAATTTTGTGTATATAGATCAGGAATTTCATACCATCTGTTGGACGACAGGATCCTCCAAATCTGAGTATCTTTCATGTTCCCATGAATCTCAAGGCTTAATATTTCTGAAGGGTAGAACTATCATAGTTATTACAATAAAGGTAGCCAGTGACTATTTCTGTATCTGTACTATCCATCTGGAACTGGTTTGGAGCTAAAAACATCACATATCATAGTGCCAGAAAAGTTCTCATGTTAATCAAAGCTAAACGCTTGCCTTATCTTCAAGCCTCAGACATTCCTACATTAAGCAAAGTCACTCATCATATTCTTTAAGCTGTAAAATAGCGTTTATATTTAGACATATATGAGCCAGTGAAAAGTTTCAGATATTTAAAACTCGTGCTATAGCTAATGTACAAGTGTGATGCTTTGCAGTGTTCATTAACTGCCATCAGCAAGGCAAGTCCAGGAGCATGGTTCAGGAAAGCTGCCCTGACTCTTCTGACATATTGGGTTGCTTTTACAGAGGAGTGGGGATTAAACCCATCTGAACTGTCATTCCTGAAAGAACTTGGGCGTGGGCAGTTTGGAGTTGTTTATCTTGGTAAATGGAAAGAAACTATCAAGGTTGCCATCAAAACAATCAGTGAAGGTGCAATGTCTGAAGATGATTTCATGGAGGAAGCCAAACTGATGATGTAAGTACAAAAGCTATTCTGTTCGTTTACCAAGAAATAAATATAATCTAATTCCATTTCATACAAACAGACAAAGCAGTTTGATGGGAATGGTGGATGTGTGGACAGAAAGGCCAATATAAAGATCTGAACCAAACTGAAGCAGATGCTTCCTATGCCCAGATTCTTTCTTTAGAGTGTGCCCTGCTTTGTACTATGGAGCTCAATGGGGAGTTAATGTTCTGGTAAAATGTGAGTGTACTATTCTTTAATCTACTATTCTTTAATCCATAACCCAGTGTCTCTAGGAACACTGGCAGAACTTATGTCTAACTAAAGCTTTTGAGAAACCATATTATCCTATCTGCAAATTTTGCAAATTAAGGAAATATGCACATGAGGTCTTGGCAAAGCCCAGAAGAGAAGAACCCTTACAGCGCCAAGGGCCCTGTCTGCAAGCCAAGTGTAACTAGACCTTTCCATTTTGCATCTACCAAACCAAGCTTTGCATTCACTGCATTTATATAACTGAAGAACAATTACAAGTTCACAGAGTGAACTTTTTTAGAGGAAGTTGTAGACAGAAATGTGCTAGATATTGGGAGAACTCTGAAGATGGCTGATTAAGATACTGTTTATCAAGTACTGAAAGCATTTTTCAAATGATTCTTTGAAATGTGTCTAAAATGTGATTTTAAACAGGAAACTCTCCCACCCAAAGCTGGTCCAGCTTTATGGAGTGTGCACACATTACAAACCTCTCTACGTTGTGACTGAATTCATGGAAAATGGTTGCCTGCTCAATTACCTTCGGCAAAGGCGGGGGAAACTCGGCAGAGATGTTCTCCTGAGAATGTGCCAGGATATTTGCGAAGGGATGGAATATCTGGAAAGAAATAGCTTTATTCACCGTGATTTAGTAAGTACAATAGGTTTTCTGAGGTTCTTGACAAATGTTTGTAGTAAAGAATGTGCTGTTGCATTGTACAGCACACTATATGTCCTGTAAGACTTCAGGCCTGCAGGATCTAATAAGGCAAACCCAAACTTTTCAGCTGTTATTTTGCCCATGGACAGCTCAAAAAACTACTTCAGAGAAGTTTTTCCTTTGGAAAAAATCCCTTGAGAAGTCAGAGAAAATTAGGATATAAACAGTATGAGCTGAAGCAAATATAATCAGCTGCTGTATTTTTCTCAAAGTTCTTTAACACAGATTTCAGATATGTTTCTCTCATTTTCCCCAGGCTGCAAGAAACTGTTTAGTCAGTGTGGAGCACGTTGTTAAAGTATCCGACTTCGGCATGGCGAGGTACAAGGCTATTGACAAAGGTTTCATGAGCACCTATTCTCAGACAGCTGCAGCATGATCTTTAGTTAACCTCACTGCTTGCTTGCTTCACTGGTTTGGGGAATCCCACTGTGGGTAATTTTTGAATTCTGATGAAAATTGTAATGTTGTTTAACCACTGTTCCATGAACTGAATGTCGTGTCCTCCTCTTGCTCTTGGTGAGTGCAAGATAGGTAAACAAAGTGCCAGGTAAATTTCAGAGGTATTTATGGACAGAGAAATGCCCAGAGTGCACAGGGCAGCCAGCAGCTTGAAGAATGAAGTTCCCCAACTTTTCTGAGCAGGATGGAGGTCAGAAAGTCACTAGGGACAGAACTGGGAACTGGTGCTGACCCCTCGAGGCAGTGGTAGCTGAGTAGGTGAGGCAGGATGCAGGGAGGAGCAGGAAGGTGGGCAGGAAGTGTGACACATGCTGCTCTAGCAGGGAAGTGGTTTTTCTGCTTAGCGGTAGAACCAGCCAAAGTGCAAAAACAGAGCACTCTCAACACTGAGAAGCACCAGCCTGAGAAAGCTCTAGCCTCACAGACTTTCCTCAGAGGACACAGCTGATCTGACCAAATGACTGAATGCTACTCAAAGGGAATGTCTTCTTTCTTCTTTCCTCTTGCAAGCCCAGCACAAAGCTCTCCACTTTTGTGTTTTACTGGCTGTTTTTTTCTGTGGGTTAGCAGACTGAATCAGCTCGCTCAGAGGCAGATGAGCTTGAAAGACAGCCAGTGGCTCTGAGCAGAAAGTTGTGGTGACATTTACCTTGCGGCTGCAAGTCGTTAGATCAGCACAGCCATGTTCCTTGAGTCTTGCCTCCTATTTCTAACCTCAGGCTTACAAAACTCTAGCACTTCAAAGCTAAGGACTTGTTTTTCAGTACCTGTACCATGGTTGTACTGCTGCCCAAAAGGGTAAGGTCAGTATCAGGGCTCTGGACTTATCCAAATGAATCAGAAAACATGGTAAGACGAAGGTGGCCATCAGGGTCCAGCCTAAGAATAATGGACCTGAATGGCTCACTGTGGCCACAAAGTGGAGATCAGTGGTGTGGCTCTAGGACTCACTCTCCTGGGAAGGCTGCAGTGAAGTGATGGGAACACAAGCTAATTATTCAAAGCTCACACAGCTGCTACTACAGGTTATTTTGTACTGCTATTTCATATGTTCCTTTTTCAATATGTTTCTGTGCCTGCACCAAAATGAGAAAGTGAGGCAAAGAGATTATTTATTTCAATGTGACCTCCTTTAAAAGGTGCTTTAAAAAAATTACCTTTATGCTTTCCCTGAGCTGCACATCCGTTATCTGCTCAGAAACATTAGTACTTGGAAAATGTGCCCAGAGTTCATAAGTATGTTGGGGTCAGCCTAGTGACCATTTAAAGTATTGCCCTATAAATGCCTGCATTAGGCACCTAATTTCATTTTATCTGAGAATAAAAGTCAGGTCCTATAAGCTTGGGCAAAAACAATTACTTTAGTGCACCTGCAAGAACTGTTGCCTTGAATGTGATGAACGTTTCTTTGTGTGTTGCTTTGGTAACAATGTCCCTGATATGGCATCTGTGAAGATGGGCAGCAAGAGTCATATTTGGGTAGAACAAATGGTTGAAAAGGTGGATCCTTTTAAAAAAAGACTAATTATTTTTTGCTGCTGATTTTCCTGCCCATGGTGATGTGTCTTATCAATATACACCCAAAAGATGAAAATAATAACCATCCTGTCAGTCTTACGATAGTATAAAAATGTTTTATTCTGACATACTTCTGATGGATAATCCAAGTAATTCATTTAAACAGAAATCTTTTCAAGTGCTTCCAGTATGGGTTTTTGTATGCATTTTGTACTAAAATAGTGATATAATTTTGTTGTTTCCAAATGGACAGTATTTTTATGGAATTCTAAACCATTTGTGGAAATGTCACTCATTCAAATATGTGGGGTTTCCTCTTATTCTTCAGGTATGTAATTGATGATGAATATATCAGCTCTTCAGGTGCCAAGTTTCCAGTTAAATGGTCATCTCCCGAAGTCTTTCATTTCAAAAAATATAGCAGCAAATCAGATGTCTGGTCATTTGGTAAGTTGATTAGATGAAAATGCGACCACACTTCCCTAAAAATACTGATGTGAATTAGGAAAGTGTAACTTTTTACCCATACTACCTGTCTTAAGCTTCAGTCCTTCCCATTTTTCAACTTTGCTTATATTGGACAAATGGGTTTTTCATTCGGAAGGTTCTGCACCTAAAAAGTAGATTTTGATTGAAATGTGCATTTTTGATAAGTCCTCATTAGCCAAACATATATTCATCTGAGTTTCATGGATCACCACCTTAGCTGACTTAAAAGAGAGCAGAGTTATATTAGTTGAAAATGGTTTGGTTTGTATCCTTCATTCAGCTCAGGCTGGCCGTATTTTCATGTATTTTTAAATACACAGAAGAATCAGGAGTGATTTTATTCTCCTAATATTATTAAAAGCTTGTGGGTTTGGCATCTCTTGTTTTCTCCTAAACCTATTTTGGTTCACCTCTAGGTGTACTGATGTGGGAAGTTTTCACAGAAGGCAAAATGCCTTTTGAAACCAAGTCAAATGCTGAAGTTGTCCGTGAGATTTCTCAGGGTAACCGACTTTATCGACCCCATTTGGCATCGCATCCTGTGTACAAAGTCATGTACAGCTGCTGGCACGAGGTTTGTTGCCCTTTTTTTTCCCCTGGGGTATTACTTTATTATTAATTTTTAATGTGGGTATAAAAGCAATCTTAAAAACCCAAGGCATTAAATCCTTATTTCACATCTGTGGCATTCTCATCATCCCCAACTATGTTTTTCACAAATCACACCTAAGTTTACAAGCCTCTGATTCTTTTGACTGTCACAGCTAATAAATATAGAGCACGCTATCAGTACAATTGGTCTAGACCATCCCTGGGTTGGAATATGCCACTGTAGTCATGTTTCTCTACTGTGTCCAAAGTGATAGCTTCTTCATGCCTTTGTATCATGCATAGCTTTCTCTAAGTCTGCTCAGAATAACTGTAATACATTCATATACCAAGTGGCTATGCCCACTAAATGTAGATTTTGAATCCCCATTTCTCAAGTGTGTATCAGTATCTCTGTACATCAGTAAAGCTCCTAGGCTGCAGCCCTTTCACCTTCCCCAAACTGATTTAGTACTTCATGTTCTTTTGCCATTTGTTCAGCACCTATTACTTCCTACATTGGTAACAAAACACTGATTTCTTCAACTTCTTCATCTGATTAATCCCTTGAGGATCCTCCTTCTCTAGTCTCTAGAGGAAATGAATCTTTTATTTTAGGTTAAAAGTAATTTCAGAAGAGCTTTGTGTGCAATTTTTTCATGTAAATGTGCAGGCATACACAGTGAGTAGCTGGGTAACCTTGTTGCTACTATTGTTTCCTTTATCTCCCACCTTTTAACTCTGTAGGAAATTTTTAAATCCTGAGTAAAAAAAAAGCTTAAGAGATGGAATTCTAAATTGCATCCCGCTTGCTTGCTTACTGCAAACATCCATTGGGGTGCCAGCCAGCAGAGAGATGTGGGGAGGAAGTTCTCTTTTCTGTCTGCCATCAGACAGGAGTTTGTTCCATACTGAGCTGCAGCACTTCAAATTACACAGCAGTGAAGATCCTTTTTCAAAAACCGAGAAAGCATTCCTGAGTACCATGGTTTCCTGACAGATAGGGCTTTCCATAGACCTACTGCAGGGAGAAATTCCATAGGAATTCTGATCCAGAATTAAAATAAGTATAAAGAAATTTCAGGAATTTTTTTAAAAGTGTCTGTGCTCATTCTGCTGGTGTCATGAATAACAGATTTTTTTTTTCTCAAATGACAAACTTGATCTTTTCTTCTGTATTAATAAAATAAAATGTAATTTTAAAGTGGTATCTCATATGAACTTATATCCAGTTTCTGAAGTCTAGTACTGTAATCAACCAATCTGCTAACACAAGTTTATCCTCTGCTTTTCTTTTCAGAAACCTGAAGGACGTCCTACTTTTGCAGAGTTAACAGTGACCCTCACAGACCTAACAGAGATGACATAACCACAGATTTTCTACCAATATATTTACTGGAAGGTTAGCATTAAGAATGCCACTAATGCAGCTGGTACAGAAAACGTCAACCTTTTACAGAGGTCCCTACTTAAATCACAGTACCAGCATCCTACATATTGAAGCAGCTGCTTGGTCTTGGCCCAGTTTTTACTTATTTGAGAAAGATACTCCAGGAGACTGGTTTGGGACTCTCAAGGTTTTGTTTTCATGATTAGGGAGAAAAATCTCCTGCTTGTAAAGCAATAACCAAGCCTACTCACCTTATAGACCTTTTTATTCATTCTTTTGTTCAGAGCCACACTAATTCCTGCATCAATATTATTAAATTATTTGGTACTTACTCTCCCACAATTTTCCAGTATTGTCTCCCATTCCCCTGCTCTTGCCTACTCAAATGCCTACACATGCCTTAGTCCTCCCCTTGCAAATGCCCAGAATGGTTAATGGGCAAGTTAAAACTGGAACCTAACAGTAAAGCTCAGATGGGATTCTATGATACCTTACATGGACATGTCTTTAACCCTGCTAAACTGTGGTCAATACAAAGATATTGCAGAGAAGGAAAGGCAGGTGGAATTCATAATTATTTAAAACCAAATAGTCAGACCATTACAAATAAATATGTTCTTGATAATATGTGATTGCATTGTGAATTATTTATAAATACATCACAATATTTAGTTTTACAGGGCTTTGTAGACAAAATATGTAATACATGCTAGCTAAAGAATGATTGAGTTCAATTTAATTTGTGTCACAAATTGGGTCACAATTTAATTTTTAACTTCCAAATTTAAAAAATAACTATAACAATAAAACTAAATACAGCAAACACCACAAAATTTTGGATTTCCAAAAGATGACGGCATCTCTTAATCAAATATAGTCCTGGCAGTAATCAGTCATGTTTACTGCAATAGTGTTTTGATAGTTATCAACCCTTGGGAATGAAAATTGTTAGTCCCATTGTTTAAACATTTGGGAGTACCTTCAAAGACACTTCTAAGGCATTTCTGCATCCAGTAAAGCGTAATATTCCCATTATTCATGTAATTTGCCACAAGAATTGCCACCAACTGATGTCACTGTTTACTTTCATAATCAATTAATTTATTTATGAGCATTAAATCCTTTGTCAGACTGAATGCAAATCTACACAACTGTTGTGGTTTGACCGCAGCTGGCAGCCGCTCGCTCACTGCCTCTGCCCTGGTGGGGTAGAGAATCAGGAAGAAGGTAAAACTTGTGGGTTGAGATAAGAACAGGTTAATAACTGAAACAAAGTAAAATGTAACAATAGCAATAGCAATTAAAAAGAGAAAGAGAGAGAAGTAAAACCCTAGAGAAACAAGTGATGCACAGTACTAATGCTCACCATGTGCTGACTGATGCCCAGCCCATCCATGGCCAGTAATCAGCACCCCCAGCCAACTCTCCCCACCCCCAATTTATACAAGGATCATGATGTTCTATGGTGTGAAAACATCCCCTTGGCCAGTTCAGGTCAGCTGTCCTGGCTCTGCACCCTCTCAGCCAAAATCGAGACAATGACACAGTACACACATGGAGCTCACCACAGTTTATGCCCAGGCCACAGAAGTACAAAGCTTTTCAGTAGATGATGCACTACAAATGTGAAATTCAAACTCTCTCTGCAATACAAAGTACATGGGGACTTCGAATAATATATGGGGCATATTTTTTAACAGCTCTTGTAAAACTGGTTTTGCATTATTACTGCAAGTTAATATGTAATACGTTACAGCACCAGGCAGTAAAAATCAGCTCCATTAGGTTTGTGTGCTCAAAGCACCTTGCCCCTGCCTGTCTCACTGAGCTGTCCCGTGGTGAATATGAACCCATCCTGGAAATGTGCTGGTCTAATACCTGGAGCCAGTAATGCTTGCCTACCAGGCTTCCACTTCCCAGTATAATCTTTCTGTAGGCCGCTTGGGGGAAAATTTGAAGAAGCTATTACTAACATTCTGACACAGATAAATTTAACAGCCGCTATCATCAAGCTGACAGTAAACAAATGAAAAAGCACTAGAACTTGCTTCAGTCAGTGAAACTGGTGCTTAATTGGCAGCAAGAAATAGTCTACAGTACAAAGGTCAGGTACCTATAGTGTATTTATTTACCAGAACAGCTACACCCTTAAATAAAGACTGAGTAGGCCACCTTAGAAGTCTTGGTGACTATGAGCTTTGCTCAAATTCTAAAAATATTCTAACGGGCAAACATGAGTGAACAGTGAGTGACATCCTTGTCACTGACCATAAAGAGATGTCTGTTTGCTGGTTTTTTTAAGCTTCCATGTGATAAAAATAAGATCTGGGAAAAGCGGTAAAGGAGACACCTCCATGCAGGGAACCTCCCATCAAAGGCTGTAGAAATGTTCAGCATTTGTAAACAATTAGCTACTGTTTCCTCATTAAACATCAGAAAACTTGGAACAAGTCTGTATTATGGATGGGAGGAAAAAAGCCAGAACTCCAAGCTTTTGTGAGCTAGCCACTTAGGATACATCTCTTTTCTATTAAAAAGATGCATTGTTGACAAAATAGAATGTATTTTCAGAAAGTGAGATGAATTCTCTTGTCAAAAGTACTCCTGAGAAGCAATGCATACCAATTACTAGTGTGTACAGGGCTGGTGACACTTCTTTCCAGTGCCATTTGGTTTTCAGAACAATTCTTGCCTCCTCCCCCTCTACCCCCTCAGATTTCACAGATGGAAGGCCCTACAGACACACCAAAGCACATCACCATCCCTCCTCCCTCATGCATCCCCAGTCTGACTCCTGCTCAGCCTCCCAGCCATGTTCTGAACTGTGGCACTATTTTAAAACCTGCCTGAAAGGAGTCAGCTACTGCCAACCTGCCTTGCTGGAAGGGTATTTTCTAACACATTTGCCAGTTTTATTTTGCTGGAATTTAAAGAGTGAGAGAATGGTGTTTGCTAGAAGTGTGCAATTCCCCATATAGCTCCAGGATGTAACCCTGATGAGCAGAGTTTGAAGTTTTGAATATGCACCCTTTGGGATAAAGATTTTTTATAGCATAGTTCTTTCAAGTGTGGCTGGAAAATGAAGATGGTAGAACAGATTTCTATAGAAATTAATAATTGAGGTATTTCCTTCCAAAATTGTACAGATTTTTTAACCTGTCCAAGTCTTCTTGACCTACCTACATTTAGCTAGGGTAGCTCTGTAATGAACTTAATTGCCCATTAATTTGTCCTGAGGTATGGTAATAATGAGTAGCTGCCAAGATTTGTTTAGTATCAACATTTAAAAGCTGTAATTTGGTTAGCAATGTGTTCCCTCTGAGGTTTGCTTTGTTCTAGTTCTTAACTCTTCACCCTACATACCAAAACACATCTAATTACTTTATAAAATGTCCTTCATTTCACTGCCTGGAAAATCTGACAACTCACTGAAACACTCTCCATTGAGACTGGCTGTGAGACAGACATGCCTAATACATCAGCTTTGGGTTTTCTTCTCCAGTTCAGAAATATGATTGGCACTCTTTTTTATCCCTTGTTTAAAAAACACAGATAATTTTGTACATAACCATGAATAATTTATTACAAGAGAAATATTAGCATAATTTCAATTACAAAATCAAAATTATTCCAAACCAGTAACGAAATATAAACATTTAAAAAAATAACATCTCTTACAACAAATATTTTTATACAAAAAGTTAATCACTAATTTATTTCCTAGCATGATGGACTTCCTGTACACCATGAAAATAGCATTAACTTTGTTTTTTGACATTGTTAGAAAATAACATTGTTCTATTATTAGTTGTCATTTATGTATCATAGCAGATACACAGTTCCAGTAGAAAATACAAGAATTTTGCTTGGGACAAGTTAATTATTGCCAGCAGTTGGTGCTAAAAGAGTCCACACCCTTCCCACAGAAAGTATTATGACATATCTTTTAAAAATGCCAACACACATCCATTCAAGAACTGGACTGGTTGCTTTTTCTTACAAGTAACCCATTTGGTCACACCACAGTGATGACTGTGTACACAAATACAGGGGCCACGAACTATGCAAAAGCATTTCTTTTTCTATTTTTTACACTCAGTATTTTCTTCAGTTATACTCTGAATTGTGTAATTCAGAGTGAAATGCAATTCAAGTTTTTGTTACAAAACAAACTATAAACCCCCCCTCCATCTTCAGTCTTTTTATTATTTGTATTCCTTGTTTTTAATGATAAAGATTTTGAAGCTTGAATTTGGTAAATAAAACCAAAGTATTCTCTACATTAACTAAGAAGTAATGAAACCACCTTAGTAGATTTTCTTCTTTGAAGCTTTTTTAACACATGCATTTTAACAGCAAAGAATTGCTGAGAGTCTCATCACTTAATTAGCTGAAAAATATTCCAATTTGTACACAATGTATATGTATAATATGTACACAATGTCGTATTTTGAAGACAGGTATATTTTTTGTGAAGATATTCCTTTTGCTGGATAACAGTGATACCACACAAATATATAGAATATAAGCAGCAACTCTTTTGTTCTTACAGCTAAAGTATGAGCTTTCTTTGGCAGAAAAATTTTCTATCCATCCAAACTGCTCTCTTCTACAAAACCTTCTGAATGTTACAAAACATAAAGCTTGCTTCATGAGGAAGTTCTGTTTCACATATAAATCTCAGCTGATTAAAACCAGTTTTTAAGGCTGAACTGCTGGCATCCTCTGGCAAACTTTCTGGACTCACACTTAAAAATCCAAAGATTGGAAATACTACTTTCTGACGAGCTTGTCACCACCCACATGTCTGATTGCTGAAGGTACTTACTTAAAAAATAGAAAACAAAGGGGACTGTAAGGAGTAAACCATGGACTGTGCAACTTTTTTGTGACATGAAGATCAGTGACCACAACTGAGGAACATACTGTAGTACAGATACCGATCTTCAAGGCCTATGGTAGGTTAACATATTGTTAAACATCTAATAGAGGTGAATGCTCATTTTTAGAAAAGATGAAAGGGCCAAACAAAAAAAAAGATGATGTTCTGATGTTTCTCACCCCTTGCATACAGCCCATCCTTTACCTACTATTTTTAGAAGAAGTGCATGGATTGTAAAATGGATACCTTCAGGTATCACTTATAAAAGAATAAAATTAACAGAATGGCTTTATTATTAATAAAGAGCAATATATCTTTCCAGAAAATGAGGAGAAAATTTGAAAAGCTTAAATGGGTTTTAATTAATAGATGGCATTATTAGGAAGAAGTATGGAAATAAGTAAAGCCCCTTCTTAATCCTCAACATAATATAAAACAAAGTGGAAATTTTTATTTGCATGTTTGGTTTTCTTCTGCCTTTGAATATTTAATTCTATAACCTCATGTAACTTTTTAAGCCAGCAGCAACCATTTTCAGGCCTCTATTTTCTTTTTCTTAAACATCGTCTTAGTTTTGAAATGAAAAGGTACAGGCACATTCAGGGATTTACAATCCATTCAGGATTCCTTGGGTAGAAAACTGAGATTTATCAAGAATTGTATTTGTTAAAATTTTTTTGTGGCATCTAATCAATGTTCATTGGCAGGTCATCAACAGTGAAAAAATCTTGCATAAAATTTTATATTAAATACTAAAAGGGTTAAACACTGTTTTCTTCATATTATGTCTTCAATTAATATCCTTCATGTAGAGTATCTACAAGCTTGCTTGGAAATAAATTATAAAAATATAAATAAAGCCAGAAATATTAAGGCCATCACCAAGATGATAGTAGAGTACCTGCCACTTCAGCAAGGATTGTCTTTTATCATTAAAAGAAAATTGCATTTTTTAAACGTGGCTTACAAAGACCATTCTTTTCTGCAAAAAATTCCCAAGAAGAGATGCTGCATAAAAAGAGGACCATATTTTTCATTGCTTAACATACAATCACCACCACATTTCTGTCTGTCATGTTAATTATTGAACATTTTCATTCATTACTGCCAACAGCTGGCAAGAGGAGTGGCCCACACTTAACAGGCCTCACAGACAAATTTCCAGAGGACTGCAGAAAAGTAGAGCATTCTAGAAGACATGGGTGGGTGGGCTGAATTTGCAATTCATGATACTTTGATGGTGAACACTGCTTGAGTGTTGTTTCATTGACTGAATAAAACATTGTCCTCCTCATATGCCACAGCTGGGTCTTCCATGCTCTCCAGCAAAGTGTGACTGGTTTCAAATTCACGGCACGGTAGTGATGGTTCTTTGGCAACAGTGGACATCAGCTGACTCCAGGTGATGTTAGTGTTTTTGAAAGCATGCAGTAGGAAAATGCCAATGATGATGCTGCAGAAGCCGCTCAGGGTTCCAATGACATCACCCACTTGCATACTGCTCCACTCCTTGAACAAGATGACGGAGCACGTCACCACTGTCGTGGTGAAGCACACGTAGTAAATGGGTGTCACCAGGGATGTGTTGAACACGTCCAGCGCTTTGTTGAGATAGTTGATCTGAGTGCCGACTGAGAGCACCAGGATGCCCACCAAAATGTAAACCAAGGGATGGCGATAGACTGGCTTGCCCTCCAGCATTTGTTTAATGGCAATGCCCAGGCCTTTCACAGACGAGACAGAGAAAGCACCGATGAGTGAGCAAATTAAAACGTAGATCAGTATATTTGTCTGGCCTCTCTTTGGAGCCACAACAACAATCAGGACAAGGGCAATGACTGTTAGGAGAACAGCAAATGTAACAAACGCTGTAAGAAAGAGGAAAGGGAAGAGTAATGCACATGAGATAAAATACCAGACTATGTCCAAGTACATGATCAGAGTTGCTCAGTGTCCTGGAACTTCCTTATGAACTGCAGCATGTGTTCACTGCAGTTGCATACAGACCTGGATCTTGCAGCTTTCTTTCCATCTCATCTAGTGAGGTGACCTCCTCCTCCTCTGGGGCATGAATAACCATGACTGTTGACCCCAAAATGCTCAGTACACAGCCCAGCTTTCCATGAATATTCAGCTTCTCATTTAGAAAATAGGATGACAATATAGCACTGTTCAGCAAAATAGAAATACGATGTTCAGCTCCACCAACCACAAAAGACATTCAAAAATCTCTCTGTGTAGCATGACAGTAATTCAAAACCTCTTTTGAATTTGTATATATGGTAAACCAGCCTGAAACAATCAAATTGTAAGGAGCTTTTCCAAGAAAGCTGGTCGTGACCAAGAAGGTAAGATCAGGTTTTAGGGAGTTTAGCAAACCTGGTTACTTCCCTCCAGGTTGTAAAACAGTCTAAATTGATAAGGAACTTCTCATTCCTGATTGCCTGGTTCTGGGTATGCACTCTCAGTGTAGATTAACCACAAGAGCAGATTTTTTCTTCCAAAAATGGTTCAAAGCACTTGATTTGCCATTACAACCAATGCACATGAGTTTTGGAAACTGTTCCTCATCCCTCCCCAGGCTCTTCCACCCAGGCACACTTTCTGCCTGGCTTGCCAGGACTCCCCCAAAAACACAGAGAAGGCATGTCTCCCTCTTCGAAGAGATCAACCCCAGGACCTCCACGGGGTTGATTATTTAACCCAAGGACAATAACATGGCCTAAATGCCACCACTCACAGGGCATGATTAGCTTGTTAGAGCACAACCCTGGGCACAGGCACAGGCTTAATGGCGTGTGAACACACAAATAGTTATTCAACCCACTGATCAAAATACAGACAATTTTTTTACACAAGGGTAATGAGTTGACTGACATGGAGTTCTAACAACCTCTCTGTCTCAGGAAAATCTGAACAATTGCTATCCCCATCAAAGAAGAGGGCAATAAAACTCAAGCTGTTTTGCACAGGAGCAGCCAGGCAGACAGTTAATCTATATCTACCAACATGCTGATCCCAGCACAACTGCAGGTGACTGAGTTACATTAGTTTTGCTATGACAGAACAGCTGCAGTTTTAACAGTTAGATTATCACAAGCATCCTACGGGGTTTTTTGTTCATTTGGGTTTTTTCTTTTTTGTTTTTTTTTTAATATGTAGCGCATGTTGTTTTAAATACATCATTTCATATAGTATACTCAGTTCTTAAAAATCAGAGTTTTACATTTAAAATATGATAATTACATTTTGCTAAAAAGTTATTTTCCATAAAAATTTTGCATGCACAGTCCATGTCTTTTCTGCTGCTACGATAGCCACACTATTGTATGTGCTTAAGTACTTGGAAATACTTTGTTTTTTCATACATAGGAAATAGTAAGTCTTTGAAGGACATTTATGTTTCAAAAGAACCACAAATTTTAATTGTGGATACTGAAAAAAGCTAAAATTTTCTTTGCTTTCTTTCTAGAAGGATTTCAAAAAGACAACAAAACAAAACAAAATCAAAAGGTTTACTAAGTGTGCCTTAACATGAAATTATGTTCCTATAAATAGAAATGTTTTTGAAAACATTTTAGTGGGGGAATACTGTATTTTTATTAAAAGTTTTGTCACAACTGAAGAACAGGATAACAGTTTTTTAAAAAGCACCAGTTCTCTAGGAAGAGATAAATTGCCTTCTATCAGCAGTATACCTGGTATATGCTGATAAGAAATACCTTATAATCTAGGTGAAAGGTTACTGGGAAGGCATTCAGTGGCCTTTGCAACCAGACTTTTGATTCCATCTACCCAGAGAACTCAGTTCTAAATAAGCAAAATATCTTTCCACCAAGCAACAAAAAAGCATTTTTTGTCCATAAACTGCTTTTCAGTTTCATATTAAAAATCTCTACTTTCAGCCAAAGACAGTATTTTTTCCTCATGCAGTGAGTGGTTCATTTGCCAAAGCTTGCTCCCAATTGGTACTGACCTTATGAGAACACTCAGTGCACCCAAGGGGGTAACTAAGGTTGCAGGTGCAAAGGCATAGGCAGCAAAGTTTGCAGCTTCTCCTAATCCCACTGCAGAAGAAAGAACATTTGGATCAGCTTGGAGGGGGATATAAAAAGGCACACTACTGTAACTATTTTGTATGGCAGCTATGATAGCAAATACAAACTAAAAACTTTTTTCTGCACCATATACACACATTTTCATTTCAAAACTAGCTGCATAACCTCTTCTGGAAATAATAGATACAGAAGAAAGTTAAATACTCCTAAGTACTCCCAGAAGCTGGACAGATGCAATTCCACTGCATTTGACCAGATATTAAAGACGGTATTAAAGAGCTCTGAAGACCAAATGCAGTATTTGAAAGATAGTATATCAGAACATCTTGTCATGAATGTGATTTCAAGGACATTTCTTTTAAGTGAAGGGAGTGAAAAATCAGAGAATAAATCTCTTCAAAACAATCTGCTTTTTGTAGATATACATTTGGGCTGAGGAAAGAGGTAACTTACTTGATAGCAGCCCAGCCCACCAAAGCCATTCTTTCAAATAAGAATATCCACCTTGTCCTGAAAGAGAAAAAATAACCTCATTTTAGAAGAAACAGAGCACCTTACTGTAAGAAACAAAAAGTATAGCTTCACATTTGCACCTACAAAGTACCAAAAGAGCATGTTACCACGATACAACAAGACGAATATTTGATTTTATCTGGCATTTTATTAACCACTCTAGTGCTTTGTGACTCAGACTTCTGAAAAATGCTATTTGACTAAATAAACACAGAGGGGAAGTTTCAAGCAAAAGTAAAATATCGATAAAAGTTGTTGGTGATCTTGAGAAATGTCTCAAAATGCTTTTCCAGGTCAGATCCAACATATTCATGCAGTCAACTGCAGTTTGACTCTGGTTTTACTTTAGTTTGGCAGAATTTAGAAAGAAAAATGCCCCTCTGTACATTTTTTTTAACATAAAATGTAAATATATGGAATATCCAGTATCACAGTTTTTTCAAATAACAAAATGCTCTGGAATAGTATATTGCAATAAACACAACAAACACAAGAACTGCTAATGCTATGCATTTAAATCCATGCAAAAGGAATTATGAGATTAGCGCAATTGGTCTTTTTCTAGCTCTTCATCTGTTGACTTTGATGAAGGGATAGTTGTATTAATGATAGAAACTTGTGTAATAAATGTCATTTCTACAACTCATTGCACTTACTTTATAAAAGCAGAGCAAAAAGAAAAAGCAAAAAGCTAAACCTACTTACCAGCTTAAGACTTTCCATCTCAAATGAGGGGGGAAAAGATTGAAAAAAGAGAGAGAAAGGCATTTTGAACGGTAAGACGAATGGAGAATTTTATTTGGAAACTAATTGCTCTTAGTGAGGAAATAGCATCAGCTCACTAATTTAACATCCCCTGCACCTCCCATTGTCCCAAGAGTTCTCAAATCCCAGTCCCTGTAATCTCACACAGAGAAATAATACTATGTCTCCATCTCTCACCAATACAGGACTTCTGATCACCATTAAAGTACAGTTTTAAACATGTGATCTGTGACTCAAACCTTGACTTTGTCAAGTTATAAGAGGTGTTTGTGTCCCCAGCAGGAGCAATGCTGGCACCATCACTTACCAGCTCGGGTGACTCCTCTGTCTGCCAGTTTCAAAAGCCCTTTCTTCTTCAGTATGAAACTAGAACCAATAAAGATACTGGAACCTATAGCCAAAGCCAAGCCAATGTAGAGGTGGTATTTGCTTCCAGAAGGCATGGAAATGCTCCAGTTTGTTTCATTGCCAGTCCCCTCCATCGAGGTGAGGAAAGGAGAGTGTGACTCAGACATGTTGATGATCTGGCACCATGCTTGGCAGGAGTCACGGCAAGAAAAAGAGAGCACAGCACCTGGGAGCAGAAAAAGTAGGACAAATTATTCACAACGCAGGCCCAGCTCTGGAAGAGCCCTGTCCTCTGCTCACTCCTTTTCATATCTTTCCAGAGCCCTTGTAATTTCTGACTGTGCAAATAACACACAAAATCCACACAGTGTACACAATGCTGCCCTGGGTCATTATCCACTCCTGTCATTCACAGGTGTCGCCCTGGTTTTACAGGGCCCCATAAGTTGCAACACTGTAGCTGTAGTTTCCCATGCTTTTTCTGTAAACATGGTCCTTGTTTTTCTTAACCGGCCGGGATTGTTTTGCACTTGTGGAATTGTTTTTCATTCCTTTCCCTGGGGTGGAGAAAGATGATTGACCATGTCTTTGTCCTGTAAACCTTCAGGGGTGTTGACCCTTTTCACCAATCCTTGATTGTCTTTAGAAACATCATATAAAAATAGAAAAATAAAGAAGGGCAAGCCTTTTTGGTCGGTGCTACCTAGAGATTCAACTGCTACGCTGAGACCCGCGTGTTTCTTCTGTTGCCAACTGTACAACACACAGGTGCATACATTATTTTATATACATACTTTACACTTCATTGGCTCAGACAAGCAATAAGTTCAATACCAAGGAATGCAACAAAAAAATATTATCAAGATATTAAATTCAATGTAAAATTCAACTCAAAATCTTAAAAGCTAACCTGAAACCTCAAGATGAAAGGGCTCTGTTTTGTTGTGCAGAGACCACAAACATATAGCCATCTGCTATTCAAGGCTTCTGTTTTTATATTGGTAGCTGAGATTGGAAAAACAAATGGAAAAAAAGGAAGGAAAATCAAACAGGGAGCAAACTCTCACTGCATATGGGCACTCAGACATTTTATTAAAACTGTTCAGTGAATAGTGTGAGCCAAGTCTTATGTAACCAATCATAAAATTTTCAGGAAGGCCTCATTACATCTCACAGCAAATTTCATCTAACCTCAACAAGCCCAGGGTGAAAAGTAGATCAGAGGCCACAGGGAACAGCTCCCCCAGCTATCCCTGCAACACTGCTGGGGAGCTGGGTGATCCTGAGCAGAGACCGAAGCCTCACGCTCTCAGTCAGCCCAGCATTATCAGTATCACTATGATGACAGTCTGTGGGAATGACATCACTGTTATCAGCCTAGACATGTTTTTAAAGGAAGAAGAGGTATTGCATTTCCAAGAACAAAAGGAGGTGTTTTTTTGCATGGGGAAACGGGTCAGGCAGCAAAACCACAACAGGGCTTAGGCAGTCTCGGCTGTCTCAGTTTCTCACACTACAGTGCATCAGGAAACCAGTGCGGACTGGAGAATCTAGACTGGAACACTTTTAAGAACAATCTTTTTTGAAAAGAAGGCCCATTGTGAAGACATGTTAAAATATGAAAGAGTTTGCAGAAGTACAAAAGCTCAATCCACTGTGATTCATATAAAGTATGGGATGCAACAAATAGTTTTGCTTTCCATGTTTTCCCTGTAATTAAAATAACACATGAACGATTCATCCTGATGAGTGGCAGCAGCAGTAATACATGCCCTTTTTTTCTTTTTTTTTTCCCCCCCAACCAAAAAAAACTTCACTTGGGGACTTGGTAGAAAAGGATGTGCCTCTGTGTTCACATGTAAGCTCTGGAAATAATAATTTTATGTCAAAAGTACTTCACTGAAAAATTAACAATAAGCAGACCTGGATAATTCATTTAATACACTTTAACAAGGAATAGTTAAAATACATAAGGTCTTAAAAATATCATATTTGCAGTTGGCAATGCCGGTATTAACTCTGGGAGACAGCACCCTTTACAAGTAAGGAAATAGTGAATAGCTGTTCCCTGTTTTCCTGTTCCATACTGTACAACAAACATACTACAGGAAGCTATAATTCGATTTGCAGGCTGTGCAAACACGTTTCTTTGTTTGCCAAGAGTGTTTCCATATAACAGGAGTTGTTTTGTATTGCTAAGTCAGACTTCATAAATAAAAATGTTCCCACAAGATGGGTATGTTCATATTCCACAGCTGAAGATTAAAATCTTTAAGAACGTACATCAACATGCAATTACTATTGCATAGTATGTAGGATAGATACTATTCTACACTCTTATCATTACTAGAAATTACAGTTGGATAATGTAAAAATATGGAGTTTGCATTTGCACCTGAAAGTATTTTAAAATCCTAAACTATTAGCATAGTCTTAGAAGAAGAAAAATTTGCATATACTTGTTTTGACATAATTAGTGAAGAATAAATCACAAAACAAGATTACAGAAAAGGCCTTTAAGCATAATTTATAAGCATATATTTATATTTTCTCTTAGTAAACACATACCAGGGCAAGACAAAAATGCCCCTGCTCATGGAATGGGGGTTGGTCTAGATAACCTTCAAAGGTCCCTTCCAATCCAAACTATTCTGTGATTCTGTGAAACAAAACCAGTGGAGAGATGAATGAAATCCCTTAGCTCCCAATACCTATACTAATGCTAAATTAGGCTGGTGTGAGATGTGGTAACATTCCTTGCCTTTAATTAAAAGAAAACAGGAAGATAAACCCTGCTGGTAAGTACAGTCTTTCAGCTACCTGCAACAGTAAAGGCAGCTTTCTATCAGTGTGTTGGGTTTCTACAGTGAAGAAAATAACTATTTTCTTCCCCCTTCTTTGTGACTGGTGTACTTTCATTTAACTGGAGATGAATGGCAGGCTTATTTCCTTTCACATGACACCGTTACTTTTTCTATGTATTCCAAAGTTTTCCATTCCTCAGCATACATTACAACATCAAATAAGGAAAATTTAATCACACCATTTGTACTAAGTCACCCAGTGACTGCCACAAGTTGTTTCTCTCCTTCCTGAATAACAATCTCTGCTCACATTCACAAAGACACGTTAGATTTGTCACTGAGAAAAGTAATTTTGAATGGTCATGATCTCTGTTTATTGTGCTGAGCAGCTTTTCATAGTTAAAAAAAAAGTCATTTGTTCCACTTGCATGAAAAGTGGCATGTCACTGCACTGATCAAAGAACCACCTGAGAGATGGGAAGAGGAGGCTGTTCTGGGAATTACTGTTATTTTATTACTCCTGTGAGCAGTCTGAGGATCATTTGGAAAGGCTGAGGAGGGTGACAAACCACTCAGGCTGCCTGGCTTGCTCAGCACAGAGTTTCTGTAGCTAAGCTAGTTTCACCTCCCACTTCCAAATGTCAACAAACATGAACATGTCAGCAGAACCCCTCCTTGCAGAAACAATCTCTCCCAACTCTGACTCAAGGCTGGCAGCAAGAGGAAGCCAGTCTGAGCTAAGGCAGCTGCTGTTGTAACTTCTAAACTTTTTTTACGATTCAGCTAAATAATTTTTTCTTTTTTTCTCAAACACCTAAATATTCTCTATCTGAATTGGGTAGATGAGCCAGCCTGGTGCTACACACTTCTTGTGGCATGTCTAACTTGCTGTCATCTTGCAATCCAGGGCTGACTTGCCCTCGTTAGTGACAGCCAACTTGGCTCTTAACCTGCCACTGAAGATACTGGTCCTAAGTCATCTCGAAAAACGAACTGCTTTGATTAGACAATAATTAGACGATTTCTATTGAGCTCACGACTCAGCTCAGCCCTGGCAGAAACTCGAAACGCCTTTCTCGGTCACCCAGGAAATACTAAGCCCACCTTTGCCAAGGCTTGGCTCCTGGGGCCAAAAGTGGGTGTACCGAGAGGCAGCAAGGAATTCTTCCCTGGCAGGCCTGGAGCGGACACGCACAGAAAAGCACAAAACAAAGCTGAAAGGATGTTTAACCCGCGGGAGAAGCGCAGGAACCTCCCCGGCGCCGGCCATTCCTCGGAAAACAGCTGGGTGACGTCAGGGCGGAGGAAAATCCTACGCGTGCGGGGCTGCGGACACCGCACCCGCGGTGCGGCTCCGGGGGGCTGCGGGAGCGCACACCGCGCCCCCGNCCCCGAAGGGACTTTCTGGATCGTTGTCAAGTCCCAGACCTGGGGAGTTCTGTGGCCCCACCTAAACACTGATTCCAAAGAAGAGCGCTCTCTCCAGAAGTACCTTGGCAGCATTTGCTTCTCCTGGGAGTTTCTATAGATTTAATTTTCTTCCCCTTCGCAGCTGGGAGAAGAGGTGAGCAGTCTCGATGTGCAACGACTT
The DNA here is from genome assembly GCA_013400955.1 of Drymodes brunneopygia. NCBI lineage: Eukaryota > Metazoa > Chordata > Aves > Passeriformes > Petroicidae > Drymodes > Drymodes brunneopygia. The sequence continues at coordinate 355,267 of VZTZ01043765.1, forward strand.
ATGTCGGTGACAAGCTGCCAGTGCTCGCTTTGGCCAGTGGATCTGCGAGCAAGCAGAGGGACCCCCTGGCCAAACTATGCCAGCATGGTAGAACAAGAGCAGTGCCTGGTGATGCATACCCTAAGATGACTCCCTGTGGCTTAACAGGCTCCAAGCTGATATAAGAAATAATTATCTTTATTACCCAATCAATAGTTTCAACGTGGAAGTCTAAGGTCTTGGTTTTGACGTGATTAAGTGAAATACATTTACAAAATCTAAGGCTTAATAAAACATTGCATGTTGCCCAGCAAACTTCCTGGGATAGTGCAGACCTTCAGCATTCACAAGTATTTCTCAAACTGGAGGCAAAATTGCAAATGTAACACACTTCCACAGAGCACCACAGGGACATGCAGGATTGAGATTAGAGCTGTAACCTGGCTTTGTGGCACAGTACCAAAACTAATCATCATTGGTTTTGAAAAGTTTTACCACTGGGACATACTGCTGAAATATGATGACATTATCAGCAAAATAACTTGGTTTTCCTTGCTGTAGGCATCCTTGACTTTGCAGTCCTGTGGTTAAACCAAGAGATCGGTTTCAATGTTTTAGTCTGATTTTTTATTTCTGTATTTATTTTTTAGTGTAACCAGCACTCTGTATGTTAGGAGAAAAGGAATATTGCATTCATTTTTTGTGATTTTAATTGCCACTCCACTTTATCTTTACTATGTCTACATTATAACAACTTCTATGGGAGGTGGCCTGGATACAGTGAAGGCTGCATGGTAAAAAGTTTGACTCCTCTTCTTTAACATTTCTAAAGCAGGTTATTGCTTTAAAAACAGAGCAATAATTTTAAATGGTATTTGAAACAGTTAAATTAAAATTTTAAAGTACAGTCTGAAAGTTTGAGAGCAAACTGTGATCTTCTTGAACAGTATAAGCATGCCCATAGGATAAAACCACATATAAGGACAGATGCATGTCTGCAGTCTGCTCCAAATTTCTGTTTTTGTTCTGTGTCCTCTCAAGTCTGTCAACTCTGTGTGTTCACACCTCTGTTTCTGCAAAAAATTTGTCAATTTTTTGAGCTTGCTGCAGTCCTGCAAGTGCCTCAGTTGGCAGATCTGCTGAGAAGGGAAGTGGTAATATCCACAAAGTCCTGCTGAAGCAGAAGAGAAGATGGGAGAGGGTGAGCTGCCAAAGACCACCTCTTCCTCTGGCACAGCCCTTGCTGACCTGCTGCTCAGGGCTTCACTGTGGTGCAGTACCCAGAGCAAGAATACTGAGAAACAATACAGCTAACACTTCTGTAGATGGGCCTCTGTACCAGCCAAGTCCTTCAGCAGACCAGGGACATCAAAGTCTACTTCATTAATGAATATTTAATCTGATTTACACGCTTGTTGACAGCTGGCTGAACATGAATCAGCAATGTGCCCAGGTGGATAGGAAAACCAATGGTATCCTGCCATGTATCAGCAATAGTGTAGCCAGCAGGATTTTGTCCCCGAAGCTGGCACTGATGCGGCCACACTGTGAATCCTGAGTTCAGTTCTGGGTCCAAGAAGGACATTGAAGTGCTGCAGTGTGTCCAGAGAAGGGCAATGGAGCCGGTGAAGGTCTGGAGCAGAAGTCCTATGAGGAGTGGCTGAGGGAGCTGGGGGTGTTTAGCCTGGAGGAAAGGAGGCTCAGAGTGAACCTTTCACCTCTCTACAACTGACTGAAAGGAGGTTGTAGTTAGGAGAGGGTTGGTGTCTTCTACCAGGTAAAAAGCAACCGGATAAGAAGAGACAGCTTCAAGTTGTGCCAGGGGAGGTTTCTTCACCCAAAGGGTTTTCAGGCATTGGCACAGGCCTCCTAGGGAAATGGTGGACTCACCATCACCGGAGGTAATTAAAAGATATATAAATGTGGTGTTGATGGGTATGGTTTAATGGTGAACTTAATAGTGTTGGGTTAACTTGTACTCAATGATCTTAACAGTATTTCCAACTTAAATGATGCTATATATTTATTGTTTCTTGGCTGAAAATCTTTACATGTTTCATATTTTTATATTGTAATAAACTGCAAAAACCTATGAACACTATGAAACCTGTTTTGTTCTGAGAAAAAATATGAAGTCACAAAAAACTTGTGACTAACAATCCAAGTCAATGGACAGATGCAAAAAACTTGCAATCTATAATATTATTACAGAAGAGAGTAGGCATACTTCATGTGTGAATACTTCACTGATAATTAGCAGTTTTCATACTCAACTCGTTTTGAAGAACTTTGAGACAATGCCAGGAAGAAAAAGCTATATAAAAGTAATTCATCAAAATTTATATATTTTTCTTTATTTTGGATGACATGTCAAATGAGAAAGAAAATAAAGCATTGATATACAATCTTATCATATACAATCTGATATGAAGAAGAAAAAGATGCCAGTTTACCATTCAAAATGACACTTATGGCTGATTTAGAGCAATGCCTGGATCATGAGCTAATGCAAATCAGCACAGACCCATTTAATTCCCTGGAGCTGTGCCAGATACAGCTAAGCACAGCTCAACCTTTTGTGTATGAGGTAAAAATATGCATGTACTAACAGTCAAAGCAATTCTGTGGCAGTTTCCATTTCTCCCAAAGAGGAATAAACGTCTTATGAAACCCTGCTGTGCCTTTCTGTGTTACTGCTCTATTTTCCCCCCCACTAAATCTGTGGAAAATGCAAGAGGAAAACTTATATTAAAATTCTGCTACTTAGGTAGTTACATAACTTCATTAATTATATAATGTATGAAAGGTTTCATGAAACTTTCCTTAAAGTCAGCAAGCACTGACTTTAATTGTTGGTCTTCAATAAAATTGGAAGCACTGACTATCTAGCCAATTTTAATCTTTTACATTTATAAATAAAAAAGTAATTGGAAACCTCATTTTTGTGCCTTAATAAACCCCATCTTTACCTCTGTGCTAGCCATGAATGACTTAATTACCACAATTTGTGTGTCTCCTAGGCTTTGTTATAAATTCTTCAGTCTTGCTGAGGATTTTTTTTCATGTGCATATACATTGAGCTCCTTATGCAGTATTTAATTATATTACAGTAAATGCTGAAGATGATGTCAACAAGTTTCACCATAATTAGAAAACCTGTTCACTGTGCAGCTAGTTCAGGTGCAGATATGAAGCAAGATCTATCTCTTTTTTATTATTATTTAGGAAAATTGCCTGTGGCGCTTTTAAATCCTGTTATCATTGCTCAGCTTCCCTGTTCTGCATTATTCCACCAGCAGTCTCTGCTACAAGAGTGTCAAAACATGAGCTCTGTTCAATACAGAAGCTACAGACAGGTTTATTACCTGTCCTGGCATGTAGCCAGACAAAAATTGCTGAAGTAGATTTGTGAGTGAAGCTCTGACCATGGGAACTCCATCTACCCACTACTTGGTGATTGAGTGCAGCCTTGGCAGGAGCAATAAGTGAAGAAATTAACTTCAACTGAGAAAAAAAGTCTCTAGACTGAAGTTCAAAATTATTAGACTGCTGTACTTGCTGTATAGAGATTAACTATATATGTGTTCCCTGAGAAATACCTAGATAGTGCCACCTTAACACCTTCTATACTACAAAGAATGAATAACATGCAAGGCTAGATTTATTAAACCTTTTTTATCTATAGTGCATTTTCTACCACTTTTATTGGTGGCAATATCATATATTGATGATTTTTGTTTAAGCAGAATCAGTATCAGTTGATTGATATTTTTATGTGTAAGCATTTTAGCATCATTATTCTGCACAACCAATCAAGATTTCCTATGTTATTTTAACTTGAAATAAAATTCTATTAAACAGAAGTACTGACTGTACAGAGCTTCTGGAACTCCTGTAGGATCACTACAATTATTCTTTATCCCAATTATACCACTGAATGAAATGTAGTATTTTCTGGAGAGTTTTCTGATAAGTCAGTCTCTCTGTTCCTTGCAGGTTTCAGGCTGGGAAATGAAGAGACATCTCAGGGGAGAGACACCCACCAAAGCTGGGAGGCACAAGGATGGTCTTACTGCGGGTTTGTCTCAGGGCACACAAAAACTGCCAGTTGTAGCCAGACACAGTGTGGACATTACAGAAGTGCTAGTTCCTGTGCAGAGTAGTCATGCAAGAACTAGGGCCTGGGCCTGGAGGATGATGGTGAAAGGCTTTGACACATTTTTTGAGCGCACTGTGTGGTGCTGTGCTCTGCCTGAGAGTGCCTGCAGTGCTTTGCAATTCCAGCCTCATCTACACATGAGAATCCAACACACCAAAACACATCTCAAATTGCTTCTATTTCACTCTCCATCATGTACCCTAAAGTAAAAATACAGTACCACCTCCTGGTGGAGGCATTGTTGGCACTGATGGTTTTCTAGTCATCAAGCCTCATTGGGGCCAATTGAGCTTCACGACACTGAATTCTACACAAGAGCATATTAAATAAGCCAGAAACTCTGGAGTCTTCTCAGCTACAGCACTTCCAACATGACATTAATTACTGAAGTTGCATCAGCACTAGAAAAAACAGAGCAGTAATTGCAGAAAATAAACCTGCTGAAACTTTCACCTCAATCCAAACACTCATCTGTTTACACAGCTCCAACACAGTAAGCTGAAAGTCAATGTTGTACCATTAAAATCTGCTTATTTATAAGTCATACATATGTGTAATGTATCTAGTGTTTTGGCTAAGGGTATCTGAAATTACAAGTAGCTTTAATAGGATTGAGAAGAATTACAGATGATGACAATGCAAGATGCAAAAATAGATTATAGTTGGCCTACTAAAACAATAATCCATTAGTGCAGTCATTCTCCCATCAGTCAAGGTTACTTCACTGGAATACGGAATGACACGAAAAATATCTATGAAAAAATATTGACATTAAACTAATACAATTGTCAGTGAAGTCAATGACAGCTATGTAACTGGGTTTTAAAGGAGAGCAGAGTTGACACCACTGTGTTGAGTTCAGAATTTGTCCTGCAAACTTCTTCACAAGTTATTGAGGTCCTGGCCACTGTCACACAAGGAACTGGCCAGGCCTAGTTGGACTCATCTTCTCATCTTCCTCTGTTTGAGAAGCTTTGAAAAATTCCATGGTAAACTAATTAAGAAAAAAATAAATTAGCATTGCTTTGCAGGACTTATTATTTTATAAGAAAACTGGCAGTTCTATACCAGATTAAAAAGGTGTATCAACTCTTTTGTGTCACATAAGAAGGCATATGTCCCAAACATTTCGTGCCACCACATATTCACAAAATCACTGCTCAGCACTGAACATTGACATCTTTCAGACTGCAAGACAGGGAAAAACCCTGGAGAATGACAGACGTAAAACTGACCAAGATTCAATATTATTTGGATGTGGTTACTTTCTAAGGTTCCTTTCATATCTATGATCTTAGGATAAGAGATGCATTTCGGCTCTTCAAAGACAACAGTGAAGTATATGCCAGAATTTAGAAGATTATTCACTTTATCTGTTTGTTATGTTGCATATCTTGCTCAAAACTGGAGCATGTGGCTTCCATTGTGCATAAGATTATGCATTTCCTTGTTGCCCATTACTGTCTTATTTAAAATTATTTCTATTCTTTAAATTTCAAATATTATGTTCTCTTTTCTGGAAAATGGAATGACTGTCTTCAGGGTTGGAAAGTCATAGCAGCAGATGTCTCTAATTTGTTTCTATCATCAGGAGGTTGACCTGTGCTGAGCTTTTGTTTTGTGATTAAATCTATAAACTCAGTCACCTGGGCTGCAAGATTTAAGTTGGTTCCTACGATTGCCAATGGCATTTTTTCCTGCTGCCCTTGATTATAGAAACAAATGTGTCGTAATCCTGTAGTCCCAGAGGCTGGACTGGTTTCCTGGATTCTGCTTGTTGTGAAGCAAAGTTGAAATGTAATTCAGTAACTTTAGCTACGTCTCAATGGTGACAAAGATATAAATTGAGGTTTCAACATTTACCTCTTTCTGCTGTGTAAAAGCCTTTTCTTTTTCTTTTACCAAAATGGGTCATATGAAAGATTCCAGATTGAAAAATTAATCACTAATACATCAGAGAACATTATTTTCCTCATTTTAATGGTATCCAGCAGTGAAATATTAAAGGTGAGGTATGCAAATACCATCTTCTGTTTTGAAGTACATGCTAGGATCCTCATGGGGCCTTTATTGACTCTGGCTACAACAGATGCACTCTTGCACGTTGCTAATGGAGGAGGAATGCAGCTACTTAAACCATTTTGAAGATCAGTTCAGTGTCTTAAAACTTCATCATCAAGGCATTTTCCACTAAAAATGTACCCACAATTCACTGGATTTTTTAAGCATCAAAATATGTTATATTATTTAACAATTTCAAGTAGTTTAAAATGTTATTTCCTTTTCTTCAGCTATATGGTATACACATTAAAATAAACAGGAAATTTCCATTTATGGTGTTTTATCTATTACAGTAAAAAACTGTTACTACAGTTAAAAAACATCTGCAATATTAAGAAAACAAGTGAGCAGAAAATACTGAATATACAGTTATTTACAATATTTTTTTTAGTTTCAAAACAGAGCATACTCCAGTATTTGTCACTTCTTGTGTTTGAAGATAGGTCTAGTAAGCTTCTGCTCAGGTGAAGGATAATAGTGACTGCCACTGTCACTTTCATCTCCCTCTAAATCTCAAAATCCATCACTAGGTCAAGGAAATCCCTCTCTAATAACCATGTCCTTCCTTGGGAATAATTCAGAGAACTGCACAGGGGACTGGCTCTTTGTGAAATCAATAAGGGATTTATTTATGAAATGTTGATTATATTTAGCTTTTCATGCGATTCTGCTTATGTAGTAAGGAAATGTGGCTGATTTAAGGGACTGGAATCTCTATTAGATGCAGCAGACTACATTCCCAAGGTAAGCATGCACACTGCTTGTTGAAACTGCTTATTGCAGAACTGCTAAGGACCCTTAGCATATTAGATGAGACAGATCATGCATCTGCATGCTGCAGATTTCAATGTTAATGAAGATTTTTTGCTGCTTTTTGTAAAGAAAAAAATTAGATCTTTATATGATGCCAAAATCTGTTCCAGGGTATCCTTATTTAAAGCATTTTCTCTATGAAAATAATGAGTAGAGATGTGAATGTAGTGGGCCAGTAAGAAAAGGAGAAATAGGCAAAATAAAAGAGCAGAAGTGACAGAAGCTGATGTTCCACTCATCACAATCCTGTAAAAGGATAACACTGCCTTCACTTTCTTGCAGCCCTAAAGATTTTGATGTATCATAATTAATATAATTAGTTTTCAGGTCATAATGCTCAAAAACTTGGTTGTTTATCATAGTAGTTGCATTTTAAAAAAATCCAAAGTAGTACAAGAAAACTATTTGGGATGATATAGTAAAAATCATGTGGTAGAAATTTAAATATCTCTAAAGAAAGCATCTATCTATTACCTTTTGAATTTGCTACCTAAATTTGATAATGTGAAAATGTGTGTCCCAATATTAAAAAGCACTGTAACATGCTAAGACAATGAATGACTTTAAGAAAAAATTAGTGTGACTACAGAATAGAAAACATGATAGTGATAGAATTTAGTAAAAAAATTTGAAATGCTTGAAAATGCATTAAGATGAGTTTGCACTCACTGAGTTTAATATGATATTTTCTACTGTGCCCAGCATGGACAAATTCTGTAACAAGGTAATAACAGCCTTCAAATTAGACTTAGTTACTGTGTCTGTCCAACTTGCACTGGGCATATGCTGCATTAGCACTTCTGTGTCTTAGACTTGGGAACTTAAAACTTCCCACAATTTACTTTTAGACTAGTGGAACTGGAAGATATTCTTGTGCTACATATCCTGACTGACTGACAGGGAAAATAACCTGGTACAGCACTCACATAACCTTGACATTCAAATTTAGTATTTTGAGACTACAGGGTAGTTAATACTTCAATTTCTAATGCCATTTAATGTTTCCAGTGCCTCAATAATATAAAATGTCCAGTCCTGCCTCAAATGGCAGCTCCTCTTCCCCAGCAAATCCTATGCGTGGCTGCCATGGCTGCTTCCCCAGAACACAGAGTATCCCACAGTGCCTCCATTTAAAATGGACACCAATAGAGCCAGAGGAATTTATTTGAAAACATGCAAAGAAAATCCTATTAACCTGAAGAACATGGGAATGTAGAGGATACAGATTTTTTTTCCCCAGCCTGCAGGCTACATAGTCTGGATTGGTGTGATTTTTGGACACATTCTATTATATCATACTTCATCTTTATCTTTAACCTCTAGTACAAGTGCAAATCAGTATGTCTGGAGAGCACAAAGTCAAACTTTTTTGTTTGTTTTGTTTTTTTGTTGTTGTTCTTGAAATGAAAAAAGACTCAGAGCAAAAGTAAACATGAAAAATATATGCCTATGTAGAAATGCTGATACTGAGTCCCAACATGAACAGACCAGCTTAAAGCCCACTCTGTCAGAAAAATTATTTCCCTTGAGATTAATGCATTTGCATTTGTCAGGTACTGAATTGGACACAGCTTTATTTTGCATCATTATTTGTGTGGCTCTGTGGAGGATATAGGTTTAATCAGGATGGAATTTTGTGTGCCAGCATTAGTAGAGCTTTCAGAGCACCTTTAAGCAGATATAAAGCTACTTAATTAACCTGGTGTAATTTCAATCATCACACTTTCAAGCAGCGGTTCAGTGGAAAGCCTGGTACACCTTTTAGTCTCCTGATAAATCTAACCTGAAGTTTACCATGTCTTAGATATTTAGAATATTTTTATGTCTATTTATCTTAGACCTGATCCTTGCTGGTAAGCATTTAAAGACTGTCCAGTAACATTGGACTATATTTAGGACCATTCATGGAATAACACATCTTAATCTTCCATCTTTATCTTTCTATTTTGTAGAATGTTATATCTCAGCTGGTCAGAGCCATGGTGCTAATAACACCAAGGTTGTGGGTTTGATCCTGGTATGGGCCATTCACTCACGAGTTGGACTCAGTGATCCTTGTGGGTCCCTTCCAAATCAGAATATTTTGTTATTCTGTGATATTGCTGTATTATTTTTTGCACCATGTATCATTCATGTCTGATGAGTGCTGGAAATGTGGATTTCCTCTCCTATTTCCTGTATAGACATATTTTTAGTTTCATTGACAAATAAGGGAAGTCAAGTAAGTCTGTCAGTAATATGTCAGCTGTATCATCCTGCTTCTCTTTCGTGGTGTGCCAGAATTACTTTAAGACTGATCCTTATGGACTTGACTTCATAGATTTGACTTCACTTATTAGTGGTACAGACACTCATTTGTCAGTTTGTGGCTTACAGACATCTCCATACTCTGATTTCACACATACAGGAATATTGTAACTGCAGTGGATAGCAGTATCAATATCTGTTTTATAATCTTCTCTAAATGGCCCTGGCAAGACCAGGTCACACTGGTAGACAGAATTCATGCCTAAAGAGTTGGCAGTCTCACTGATGCCAAGATATAACTGATAGCATTGTAGGAATAAGTGGTGAAAAAGGAGATCAGAAGTTAATTATACCAGTGCTAGAAAATTGTGCAGTGGAATGCACTGTATTAGCTATAAAATATTTTCTTTTTTATTTCCCTTGATATGAACAGACCAGACATAAAGAGCCACTAATGTTTCTATTTAGGTGTTTACATACTACCTGATATATAAATAAGGAAACTACTACATTAGTCTTACCCTCTTATTTATAGAACCCACTCTTTGGTCTCAACAGACTATAAGCCTCAGGTATCAGATAGACTGAGATTTTTTTTGGACCTACAACCAGGGGATACTTTTTATTCTGGTTTTCAGGATGTCATCTGTGCATGAATCTGTTTATCCATCTTGATACAGGGTTTCAATCCTTTGGTTCAAAACCAAAGGAACGGTGGTAGATGTTTCAAACACAATTGTTTAAACATTTTCAAAGTATGTGTCAAAACTCAGGAGAAAGACCTAAATTAATGCTTCTCTAAAGATGTGTACAATGTTCCCTTTGGCAGCAGTTGCCTGGTCATTTTCTTATCTGGTGGGAATGTCATGGGAGACAGGAAACTGCAAATACTCTTGGTCTTCAGGAAAGTAAGGATGTAAAGAATTCATTTCTAGGGAAAAAAGGTACTTCTTCTAGTGGTGAAATGACTTGATTCTTTTTTTATTCAGTCTTCTTCAATTACTCAAGTTAAAACAAACTTGACCATGAAGGTAGGAGTGATTGAGACCCATCACTCTCATACAATTGTTCCCAGTGTGGTAGTGCATGACACCAGCAAGGACCCTGGACTGATGCACAAAGGGGAAAACAGGTATGTCAACTATATTTTGTGTCAGCTTGGTTTTTTTTTAGTTTGATAATTTTCATAGGATTATCTAAGTACAGATACTTGCTATCATATAATTTTCTTCACTCTTAGTAATAAACTAAGTTTTTGAGATTATAATATATTGCTCATTGTAAATATTTAGGAGGTTTTTTTTATTTCAGCAGATATTATATAACTGTGTTATTTTGTTGTTCCCCAGGCAACAATATCTACCTGGAGTATTTGCATGCTACAATATTAACAATAATAGTAATAAAGATGAGTAAGTATATTTGCCATTTGATAAAATGAGAATACTGCAATTTTGATTGTCAAAGCAGATATAAATAATTATAATATATATCTAACAGTTTCTTTAGAAACAGTTATGTCCTTCAGGTAAGCCCAAATGAGATTGCGCATACATTCAACTTTGTGCACATCAGTTATGACAATGATCATCCTCATTGCCAAAGTTACTGATATTGTACCTATTAATTTAAAACAAAAGTAGTTCTAGGTCAATAAAATAAGCAATAAGAAAAAGTTTTTTAGAAGGCCAAATGACTAAGTATAATGTTATCCTTACTGAATTCAGATGCTTCTAATAAATAGATGTTGAACAAAGGGGATGTTCATCACATGAGCCTATCATATTTTTCTTTTTCTTAGAGAGGAGAAAAAAAGGAAAAAAGAAAAGAAGAGGTAAGATGAAGAGTAATAATACTACTATTTCTAAGATATTTAGTATTTTTCTAAATATGTTTTAACAATGGAAAATGTTAATCTATTTCTTAGCAAGCCAGAAAAAAAAAAGGATGGAGAAACACAAAAGAACAAAGAAAAAAAGGAGAAAAATAAAAATAAAGATAAGTTGAAGAAGAAAGAAAATACAGAAGTGTAAGTATTTTTTGTTAAGGTCCTGTTATGTTGTATAATAAAATTGCTTTTGATGTAAGAACAAATTCATTCACAGACACCCTGTAAAGATGTTTATACTTCAGTGAGTAAGTGTACAGACTGCCGTTGTTCTCCCTAGAGTTGTTTTGACTTAACTTCATATATGGACAACAGAAATATGCATGCATGGGTGTGATCTGAAGACATTAACCAAGATATATCTCCTTTGCATTCTGATTATCTAATATTTCTTGGATAACACACTGCAGCGAATGATGTGCCAGTATAAAGCAATCTCTTCCACACACAAATGCACCTACAAGCAAGTAAACTGTTCTGTGCTCTAAAAGTTGTTGTTTTGTATTCTGCTTGGTAAATTCATAATTTTCTGGCTAAGGAAGAGAAACTTAAAACAGCACAGAAAACCTGTGTTGTATGATGACCTATTCTTTGGTTTCTTTATGTAAACTATGACAATGATTTATCTTCTTCAGGGCTATACTCTTCCCTGTGAGAAAGGCATGACTCATCTCATAATTTATATTTATTTAAAAATCAGTAGTCACATAATATCTTTTTTTAATGATAAAATCAATTATCAGACAAGAGAGTTATTTGAGTAGGAAAAGAGTAATTTAAAAATTACATGTGCCGCTATAAAGTGAAGTGAGACTGTCAAGCTAATTTTGCTCAGCAAAATTTAGATTCTAAAGTTTATGTCACACCAAGTCACACCAGCTTCATATTTTCCATGCATTTGAGCAAGGAAGTTTAACTTTGATAAAGACCATTTATTTCACAATAATAATTTCTGGAATGCTTCATTCCTCAAAAATTGATATGTGTATTTCAAGTCTCTTATTAAAACTCTTTTTTCCCCCTCGCATACAACTTAGGAAGAAGAAAGATATTTTCACCATTGATCCAGCAGGAAATATATATTACAACTGGTTGTTTTGCATCACAATGCCTGTCATGTACAACTGGACCATGATCATTGCTAGGTGATGTACTCCTCTAATGACTTTATAGAACTTCTGGAAAATCATAATATCCCTAAATAGATAAAAAAATATTTTATTCATCACTGATTCATGCAAGTATTTAATTTTTGTTTAATGATAATTTACTTCTTTTTTTTTCATATTCAGAGCCTGTTTTGATGAGCTTCAGCATGACTACTTAGTGGCATGGTTTATTATTGATTATGTTTCTGATGCCATTTATGTTGCTGATATGTTTGTACGGACAAGGACAGGTAAATATACTCAATGATTAATTATTCCTATTAACATATTTATGCCAGTTTTTTAAAAAAATCAAAACACTGCTACTTCTCTTATCTGAATAGCCTTGATGAGGTGCAATAGTGAAAAAAGATACTGAGATAGATTTCTGAAAGATTGCAGCCTTTCTGTAAAAGTAAGAGAAATTCTGATGAAATTCTGATATATTACTCAAAGGACACATAACGTTTGAGATATGCAGGTACAAGCTGTTCTGCCTGCAGCTGACTCACCAAGACAAAAGAAACATGTGGTTCAGCCAAGTGAGGATCATGGGTTCTGAAAAACCAGCACCTAAATCTGGTTTTTGTATTAAAGGGAGATTCAAGTATTTGCTTGATTTTCAAGACCATTGAGCAAGCAAGATATCCCATTAAGTTCAGCTGCAACTATTTATATTAAAATATTATCCTATGGAGCTATTAAGTAGATACACTCAATATGAAACTGAAATTCTTGTTCAAATTCTTGTCCTCATTAATCACCCTTCCTGTTGTGGAGGGTTTTTTTGGAGGGGAAAATGTTTGGTTTTTTTCAGATCTTCACCATTGTGGAAAAGTGGAGGAAAAGAATCTGAACTAGAATTGTTTATCTTCCAAAGCTGTATAGTTTAGCTCAAGCTGAACCATATAGTACAAAGCTGATTATTTGGAAATAAGAAATTGAATATTTAAAAGTAAGAGAATTTATGTTCCATATGGAAATTGCACACAAAATATTTTTCAAAGTAGATTTGGACTGACATTAAACACATTTGAACTTGTAGCTTTTTTTTTTTTTTGCAATTTTATTTTAGGTTACCTGGAGCAAGGTCTTTTGGTGAAAGAAGAGCAAAAGCTACGAGAGAAATACAAGAAATCTTTTCAATTCAAACTAGATTTTCTGTCAATCATACCAACTGATCTCTTATACTTTAAGTTAGGATTGAATTACCCAGAATTAAGAATAAACAGACTACTCAGAGTAGCTCGAATGTTTGAATTCTTTCAGAGAACAGAAACAAGGACCAACTACCCAAATATCTTCAGGATCTCTAACCTTGTCATGTACATTGTGATTATTATTCACTGGAATGCCTGTGTGTACTACTCGATCTCAAAAGCCATTGGATTTGGGGCTGACACATGGGTCTACCCCAACACCTCAGATCCTGAATTTGCCCGCCTGACTAGAAAATACGTCTACAGTCTCTACTGGTCAACACTGACCCTGACTACTATTGGTGAAACACCCCCTCCTGTAAGAGATTCTGAGTATTTCTTCGTGGTCGTTGACTTCTTGGTTGGAGTACTGATTTTCGCTACCATTGTTGGTAATGTGGGCTCTATGATCTCCAACATGAATGCTGCCAGGGCGGAGTTTCAAGCAAGGATTGATGCTATCAAGCAGTATATGCACTTCCGGAATGTGAGTAAAGACATGGAAAAAAGAGTTATAAAGTGGTTTGACTACCTGTGGACAAACAAAAAGGCTGTGGATGAAAGGGAAGTCTTGAAGTATCTGCCAGATAAACTAAGAGCAGAGATTGCAATCAATGTTCACCTGGAAACGCTAAAAAAAGTTCGGATTTTTGCAGACTGTGAAGCTGGTCTGCTGGTTGAACTGGTTTTGAAACTCCAGCCCCAAGTATACAGTCCTGGAGATTATATTTGCAGAAAAGGAGATATTGGACGAGAGATGTACATTATCAAAGAAGGCAAGCTGGCAGTAGTTGCTGATGATGGAATTACACAATTTGTGGTCTTAAGTGATGGCAGTTACTTCGGAGAAATCAGCATTCTCAATATCAAGGGTAGCAAAGCTGGCAATCGAAGAACAGCCAATATTAAAAGTATTGGATACTCGGACTTGTTTTGTCTGTCTAAAGATGATCTCATGGAGGCTTTAACAGAGTATCCAGATGCAAAGGCTATGCTGGAAGAAAAAGGCAAGCAAATCCTAATGAAAGATGGGTTGCTGGACATTGAAATTGCAAATTTAGGAAGTGACCCTAAAGATCTGGAAGAGAAGGTCGCCTACATGGAACGTGCTATGGACAGGTTACAAACAAAGTTTGCCAGGTTGTTGGCTGAGTATGAAGGTGCACAACAGAAAGTGAAAAAAAGACTTACAAAAATAGAGAAAATATTGAAGCCAATTATAGAGGAAGAGTTTGCAGACTTAGAAGAAGCAGATCCATCCACAGATAAACCTGGATTGTCAAAAGCAGAATAAAAACAATGGAAGCTGCCGATAAGACTGAGGGTCAAATCCTGACTGGGGTTGAATACATTAATTCCTAATCTTTGTAGTACCTGACTATTAATTACAAAGAATTATTTGTTGAGACAATGTTACTAATCTCCTACAAGCAGCGCATACTTGACAGTTTTGGGGCAGAAAAAGAAGAATCAAGAATGAGAATGGAAGATAACACTTTGCTCTTGCACAAACAGGTGGTGTTATCTGCTAATGTGTTTTGTACTCGATTTAACACTGCTCTATGGCAGATGCACATGCACTGTCATATACTGGCAAATATTGGAAGTTTTGTTGGCTGTTCTAAAATAATTTCTTTGTGTCTGCTTATGGAAAGAAAGCAGGAAAGGTTTGGTAACAATTATATTACTTGAAGATGTTAACCTTTATATTAAATTTGTGTATAAATGAGCACATTTTAATATCTATTGAATAACGTGAATTTAATTAAGTATGGGATATTATAAAAAGAATTAGATATATCTACAATGCAGATGAGAGTACTGAAGGTTTTAACATTTGAAAAATACTATTATTTCATTGGGTCCACCTTGGCTGATTTCTTGAAATATAAGTGAGAATTTTGAAATGGTCCTTTTTTTCAGGATAATACATGCAAATACAGAGAGGAGAAAAAAAACCTTTTTGCAAGTAGCAATATGAAAGATATGGATGGCTCACAATCTAGTGTCCTTTTCACAATAATAACAAATAATATATAAATATACAAGTAATATACAAATAAAAATATACATGAAAGACTGTTCTGTTTCATGTAATCATGTGGCTGTGGAACATGGACTATTAAGTTTTGAAGATTTGAAATTAAAAATGTTTATGTCCCTAATGTAACACTTGTGGATGCTGGCAGAGTGCAAGGGGAAGACACGATAGCAACACGCCAAATTCATTCTACAGCATCTTCTGTAGATGCTGCTGGGGAAAGAATATGACTAAACAGGCTATTTTTTTTTCCATTGATAGAGTATTTCTTTCTTCATAACTACTTCTGAGGTAGTAGACTCTATAGATTAATCTGTTAGATCTGTTTTCAACGGCTTAAAGATGCATTATGTCCTTGTATTTTCTGCTAATTTATGTATTTTTTCATTGGCAAATACTGGTTTGCTTATTTATGGTCTCAGCTGGGTATTTTCAGTAGAATTTGATCATAGGCATGTAACATTGGGTAAGTTTGATGAAAGGGAGTGAAGAAGGGGACTGTAAAGAGAGAATGGATAATTCTCTATTTAGGGAAATTTGATTATCTTAGGCAACTGGACCACCACTCTTAAAAAATACATATGTACACATTACTGTCAATAATATCTCTACACTTGCATTGTCTACTTAATGAGATGGAGATGACATAAATTTGGTCTTTTATAAAGTGCATTCCTTCCTGGCTGTTTTATTTTTTGTAATCTTGATGCTTTCCAGGATGCTAGAGATCTATAAATAATTCCTGATTTACTACAAGGATGAAATTTTATGAAATACTTAATGTATAGGATATATATGGAACAATATGGGTAAATATAAATACAAAATGGCTGTTCATGCCCTGTTGATCCTGTGCTTTGAATGACAAATGGCTTTATTAGCTGATTAGGGGAAAGGGTATGCCATCCTGTCAGTAAAGATTCTATCCCTGTACACAGGAACAAGGATTATTCTGGCATTTAGCAATACTGTGAGTGTTGGACATTGCAATCAGCATTCTTCCAGCTCAGGTCTTGAATATAATTTGCAATCTGTACGCCAGCAGCAGCCTGTCCTATATGGCTACTAGGCACTTAGGAAGCACAGCTCTCCTTTGTTGAAGTGCATAAGACTTTTTATCAGAGAAATGTGTGATATGAAGTGTGAATTTAAAAAAGGCAGATATCTACTGTTAACAATTTTTTTTTATTGATCCCTCAGTCTAAGACATGAATTGTGTTCACTAGCTGCCTCATTCTTAAGAATAAAAACCCTTTGATTAAACCACTTCAAAATAAAACAGAAAACCAAAAATGATCTCCAGTGGTTTGCTTACTATTTTCGGAGTACTTGTGGTTGGAGGTGTCGTATTACTTTACTTTTATGAGAAGTTATTTGCTGAAAAAAGGTTAATGCAAAGTTTCCTCCTGGCACACGACATAATATAAGTACTACAAGGAAATGTCAATAAAATTAAAACTATTTCAACTTGCCTCTATTGCCGAGTCAGAACTTGGGAGGCACACAGGTTCCTCAGCGTATGTTTCCGTGCACTAAAACTTTTTGGATGTACTTCAGTAAAGTCTCTACACAGGCTTTGTGGTCGGTTTTTAACTCTCATACTCCAGGAGCTATGAAGTTATTGGAGTTACAGGAGTTACGGAGAAAATGTCTGCAAGAGCCGCATGCCGCAGGGGCCGCTGCCAGAAATTTACTCCGGAGAAAAGGAGGCTCAGGGCGGACCTTTTCGCTCAATACAACCACCTGAAGGGAGACGGGGGTGGGCCGGGGACGCTCTCTTCTCCTAAGTAACAAGAGACAGGACGAGAGGAAATGGTCACAAGTTGCGTCAGAAGTTAGATTTGGGTATTAGGAAAGATTTCAACCGAAACGCTTGCCAAGCACTGGAACGGGCTGCGCAGGAAAGTGGTGGAGTCACCATCNGTCCTCGGCCCCGAGGGGCCGCGGTGGTGTCCGCGCTGCGGCAGCGGGGACCATCGGCGAGGGGGCCAGCGGTGAGTGTCGCGTCCTGCCCTCTACCCGCGCTGCCGGGCCCCGGGGTGGGGAGCCGGCGGTGGCCCGGAGCCCCTGCAGGTGGCCGAGTTGGGGTTGTCCCCGGCGTCGCTGGGAGGGGAGGCTGGCGGGCCCCGGCCCCGCTCCCGCGCTGCCGGTAGCGAGCCGGTGTTCGCCATGTGTCGTGTCCTGCCTGCAGGTTCCTGCCGGGGGGAGACGTGGAGGACTCAGGCAGTGGCAAGGAGCGGGGGGCTAAGCCCTC
>VZTZ01043765.1:373431-453167 GCA_013400955.1 Drymodes brunneopygia
GTGCACAGGGTCCACCGTCTTCTTCTTGGAAGTGTGAAGTAATGGATGAAACATCTGTTTCTTAGCACGGGTGGAAACAGCCAGGGGAGTAGCTCGGTAGAGACATCGTAGGGTGCGCTGCTCAGGGAAACACTTGCACAGGTCTGGAAAGGTGCGGGCTTTCGGTGCGCGCGGCAGCTGTTGGCGCAAGTTCATCCTCGCGAAATAAACCAGAGAAGCGCCAAAGACAGAGCTCTTTTGAGTGGCAACATAGTTTCTTAAGAAGGGACTTAAAACTGAAATTGACGAAAACCCGGTAAATATGTTGAGTGAAACTAGTGATCTCCTGAAGACGTTTATGTCTCCATCATGTTTTGTCTTAAAGGCACTTCGGTTACTGTGAACTCCTTTTTTTTTTTTTTTTTCTTTTTTGTTCCTCCGTGTGAGGACCTTTCTCTATTTCACGTACTGTAACTTAAAAATAGTTACATTAAAATACCAGCTCACTTTTAATGTTGTCGGTTGTGAAATAGCATGAACACACTATTGCAATAAAGATTTGTTGAATTTGAGGGAGATCAGTGAAAGTCATAATTTAAGAAATACCAAATGCTGGGGGAAATACCTGTATGGTATCTGCAAATTGTAACAACTGCAAATTTGTTATAAACAAAACTACGTGGTTTTTTTCTTCCTCATGTTATGGCAGTTGTGTTTGTGTGGGATGTGTGGGGTTTTTTGTAAGTATCCTTTTCATAAAGCAGCATTATAGTTGAAAATATTCTGGTATGTTTGGTTGGATTTGTCAGCAGTAATTGACAGATAATATTTCCTACTGTGAATTTTATGATAATGCACAGTAAAGAAGTAAGTACAATTTATGTCTTCTTGTGTGGTATTGAAAATGTAGTGATAAACTCTTAAAAAACTAAAATTGGCAAACTCTTTAAAGAAAAGAACAATTGAAAGCATGTAGAACTGAATGTGATGTTTACAATTAACTATCATGGTATTAATCATCATTAGTATTTTCTCTTAATAGAATTATCTTCACTGAAGAAATTTGATGAAATTAAGAAGGCTAATCAAGCTGCAGCAAAAAAGCTCGTTGAAGATCAGTTAAGCTCCTCATCTGAAGATGATGATGAAGATGCTGAAGCAAAACAAGGGAAGATTTTGGACAAAACATTTACCATTTACACCAGTCAAACTGGTAATGTTTTTTTCATTTATTGACTTTTATTTTGGTATGAAAGCATAAACAGAGCAGTATCATTGTGTATTAGAATTTTTCTGTAATTGGAAGAAAGGCACTCTAGCATTAAGAGTTAATGAGTTACATTAAAAATATTTTTCCCAGCAGTGCATGCTGGCTGTACTTGTGTTTTTGTGCAGAAGCAAGGGTATAGTTTTAAACTGTCTTAAGTGTCTCTTTTTTAATAATACATGACTGGCTTTATTCAGAGAAAAAGTACTTTTGCAGCAGTCTCAACATGTGCAAAGTAACAGCTCAAACATTACTGATTGCTTTAAAAATCTTTATGCATTAAAGATGGAGATGCAAGTGAACTGGAACGTACGAGACAATACATGAATGAAGCTTTTCAGTCAGGGGCTATGACATGTCTCATCTGCATTGCTTCAGTTAAAAGGAACCAAGCTGTAAGTACTTTACAGTAATCTTTTAGAGCAAAACAAATGTAACTGTTTGAGTACCTTGCATTATATTATTGAGGTTATTCTTGGTATTGATAGCTTTAAAATGGTAAAAGTACTGAATGTGAATTTGACATCTTTGGATTTTGAGACACTGGAAGACATAAGTGGTTGTATGTGTAGCTTGTAATCAGAATATGTCTTTTTTTTGTCATATGTTTGTTATCATAGTGTAAAATAGATATTTTAAGTTCTAGGTAGTAGCAGGTGACAAGTGCTTGAATGCCAGTGCTTGCAATTGTGTATTCAATAAGCTATGGAGTAGCAAATCAAAACATGAACTACGAGGAAGTTAAGAGATATTATTGTTAGATTTACAACAGGGAAACTAAGATAAACTTTGCTGCCCTCAATGCTGATCAGATGAAAGAGAAATGTATGTGTCAGAAGTTTGTCCTATTTCATATAGGTATATTTTATATGGGAGAGATTTCAGGACAAATATTTTTTCCTCTTTCTGTTAAACGTACTTGAATCAAAAACATGTTTGCAACTGTGTGTTTAATATTAAAAAGAAAGGAAGTGCAGAAAATACTTGAATTCCTTATGATAGATATACACAGACTACAAGTACCTGATGAAACTGTAGGTAGTAACTTATTTCTAAAAAGAAATGCAATATATTTTATATGAATTCGTAACATATTTAGTCCATATTCTTTCAGACCTTAATGAATATGTTTAGCTTGATTTTTGAAGTTCTGTGGCTCTTGATAGAGTTAATCTTATCTCAGCAGAAGTGAGATGATTTGGTAACTTGGAAGTCTTCTTTTGTAACTCAATGGTTTGCTAATTATCTCGAATCTGTATAATATCAGCCAAGTCTGTTTGTTTATGTAATGTCTCCTGCTAAGCTTTAGTTTTGGGAAGTTCGTTACCATAGTTCTAGAAACTTAATCATTGACACAGTCCTGTATAAGTTAAAGGGGAAAGTCTCTGTATTTCCACAGTATTATTTCATAACATTGTTATTAAAAAAATAAATTTAGTTTAAATTTTCTTTTGTGCTTTTCTTACCAAATTTTTATAGTTTTGGGTAAAACCGAAGTCATCTTTATAGTGCCAGATGGTTTAATAAGGGACAGTGGCACAAACTGGGCCTTGGGAGGTGCAGATAGGGTACTAGGAAGATAGTATGACAGTCGAAGTAGCTTGCTCAGGATGGTTGTGGAGTCCCCATTCCTCAGGACTTTTCACCTTTGCTAGGCAAAGCTGTGTCTGAACAGAGCTAAGCTGGCAATAGTCCTTCTTTGGACATCAGTTTGTGCTATGTGACCTCCAACAGTGTGTTTAAATCAACATTCTCTGGTTATCGGAGTGTTTTGGGCTCCATCAGTCTTGGCAAAAACTTCCCACGGGAGTCAGAAGAAAGATTATAGGTGTGAATGTGTAACAGTAAAACTGCTTGTATTGATCTAACAGTGGGTATAAGCTATCTTTGAAAAACCATTTTTAAAGCAATTGACACTTGATGTCTGCTCTTTAGGTCTGGAGCTGTCGTGGATGCTTTTGTATATTTCATCTGGTGTGTATCCAAAAGTGGGCCAAGGACAGCCTTTTCCTTGTATCTTCTCCTTTGACGGATGATGATTTTGGGAAGAAAGATTATCCCTGGCCATGGTAAGCTTCTCATGGTACATTTACAAAGTTATTTCTGTTGGGAAAACCATGTGAACTGGTGTTCCTTTTGAAGGAGTGGTACTTGTAAATGATGTGCACAACAAGAAAAAAGAGTTTAGAAGACTGACTTTTCTATTGCTTTTTAAAATTATTTTTAAGTTTTTGTTAACATGATTCAGAAAAATTTCACAGTGCTGTTAAAACCTTGCTGCATCAAATTTGCTTTAACCTCTGAGAAGGTAACTTGTCTGTCATGTGCCTCAGCTTCTGACACTTATTTCTGAATGGCTTTACATATTTTTCACTTTTAAAGTCAGCACCATGAAATAAGTTTAAAAAATATCGGCAAGTAGCAAGATGTAGGGATCTATTATTTATTTTTTTAGTCTCAGTATAGTCCAAACATTAAATGAAGTCTTGCAGTTTTACTTGAGATGGTATAAAGAAAAATGTAATAGTGTGGCTATATGAATAAAATTTCCTAAACAGGTTTGTTTAAGAAATTAAGTGTCAGTTGTTGGCTGGCAGCATCTCAAGTTGATAATGTCTCTTCTACCATGAACTTGTTTTATGTTTAAACATAATGTTTATGATTAAAAAAAGTTCATGCAAATGGTATTCTATTTTACATTTAAGGACGTGCTTATTATATGCTATCACTACTGAGAAATGGTTTATGGTCTGTAATGTATTATATTGGGGCAAATTGATGTTTTATTTGATAAAAATGAGTGCATAGGTCTTTCAGAGTCTTCCTTTTCTTCTCTGAGGGAGACCTTCATGTCTGTTGTCTTTTTCCAGTGTAGCCAGAAATGTGAATTGCTTTGTTTCTCCTTCCTTGTGTTGCCTCCCTTGTCCATGGCTTCTATGGGGCCTGTTGAACCTCTGGCACTTCATAAATTCCACACCTCTAGTGTCTATCTACCTTTAGCAGTAATTAATTTTTTAATTTCTGTCAACATCAGAGATGAAAAATGAAGGAGTACATATTGAATCTAAAATTTTTCAGATAAAATTCTGATTATTGTGCATAGTTTTAATAGCATTGCTGAACTTTGTTTTACATGGGTAATAGACTGCTACTAGAAACCCCCTGGTTTTTAATCCGTTTTTTTTTTTAATTGGTTCTATTTAAGTAGGTTAACTGTTGCATAGATTTTTTTGATATTGCTTGACATAAAAATTGTTCTGATTTTTGCTGTGCTGAATTTTTGTCTATATGTATTCTTAGGAGAAAAGCGATTTCATTGACAGGACAATTCCTTAGACATTATAATGAATATTGTAAAATCTGACATATAGAAAGACCTCTATTCTGTGTTACTATATATTGTTGTTATTTATTACAGTAGTTGTAAAAGTGTTAATGGGTAGCTGTGAAGCAGTTTTGGGAAGCCAAAATGATAAAAACTGCTATTTTAAAATTTTATTTTTAACTTTTTTCTTAAAAATTGCTTTTGTTTTCACTCCTTTTTCCCTTGTTGTAGTCCAAAATGTAGGTTTGAATACAAACGCTCTGAAACTCCCAGTAGGTATTACTGTTACTGTGGAAAAGTCGAGAATCCAACAGTAGACCCATGGCTGGTACCTCACTCCTGTGGTCAGATATGTGAGAGGGAATTCAAACCTTCCTGTGGTCATAAATGTTTGCTGCTTTGTCATCCAGGTAAATCCTTTGTGTTTCTTGGTTGTGTGACCTGTGTTTAGGTACCTGTTAAACAGTTCAACTTAACATCTGTTAAGTATATTTAAAATTCTCAGAGTGAAAGAGATGTAGTCAAGGCTGCACTTGCTGGATGGTCACTAGCAAGATTCTCTATTTCCTGTAATTAGGACCCTGCCCACCTTGTCCAAAGATGGTCACAACATCCTGTCACTGTAAGAAAGCCAAGCCAGTGCCCCGAAGGTGCAGTGCCAAGGAGTGGTCTTGCCGCCTGCCATGTGGACGAACATTGCTGTGTGGACAGCATGCTTGTGAGAATCCCTGTCACGCAGGTAGACCAACCTTTTTGAACTTCAGGGCAGTGGTTGTTTCTGTTGTTAAGACACATCATTCTTTTGCAATTCCTACTCTCAATGTCCCTTTGCAATTACATACAGGAGATTGTCAGCCTTGTCCACGTGTCAGTAAACAACGGTGTATCTGTGGAAGACAGACAGCAGAGAGACTTTGTGCAAGTCCTCAGTGGCAGTGTGATCAGGTATGTTGAATCTATCCTTTTTAAGTGATTTCTCACCTTTATAAAATTTGATTACTTGGTGTATTAAAGATTGGAAAAAAGTATTCAGTAAGAAAAAGTAATTTTTTAACTTTTATATGTTCAATCAAAAATATAAACAGCATTGTTTGAGAAGAGACTTAATTGGTGGCTCCGTTAATTTTTTTACAGTAGTTTAAATGTTGCTGTTCGGGAATTGTTCTAGGGTTAAGCTAGCAGTGAATTTAACTTTGTATACACTTTTTCTTGTACTTGCCTTCAAAAATAAGAATGAAACCACAGCTTAATAGACAAGAGTTTCATGCTTATTTTTAGGACTGTAGCAGAATGAAAGCTTTGTGATTAATTTTTTTAAGTATATCTGCAGCCTGTGCTTAAGACCAAGGCTATGGATTGACAGACTGGAAAAAATAAAAATAATTTAAAAATAATTAAAAAAATTAAGTGGCGGCAGGGACGCTGCACCAGGAGGTACTTGGTCATTCTGATCCCAGTAAGAAAAGTACTTTGCCGCTGTGAAGAATCAATTAAAATGCAGTTTATTTCAGCTAACACTGTAGAGAAAAGGAGTATAATCTAAAGAACACTATGTCCCTTTAGATCTCTGGAACCCCAAGCTGTGCAGCATTGAATGGGCCATGATACATGTGCAGCATGCAGTGCAGACCCCATTTTGGTTGTTGAAGGTATTGTAGGATCTTCTTACAAGAAAGCATCCTTGATTATAATTTCTACAGTCAAACAGAAAGGGTATTCAGATGAGAACTTCTTGCTGCACTTTTAGATAAAGGCAAGGACATGCAGACAGCATAATCATTGGTATCAAGTGGGAGCTGCCTCCAGTCTCTTCTGCTACAATAAGTTTATCCTGTGACCAAAGCGTATGTGCAGCACAGTGCAGGCCTGAAGGCTGAGCTGTATGTGCAGCACAGCACAGACCTGCGACTTCTCAGGTTTTCTGAAACACTAACTCCTCACTGTACTGCAGTCTTCCAGACAGGATCACTGCAGGGTTGGTCAGTTTTCCTTGGTGAACTCGGCAAATACAAGATTTATTAACAAAATTCAGAAAAAGTGAAATTCCATCCAGAAGCATCTCACTCCTGCTTTTTGCTCTTGGCTTGCTTTAGCTTGATATGTTGTTTCATTACATTGCATTCACTTGGTTTCTCTGAATGTCTCAGGTGTGTGGGAAATGTTTGCCATGTGGCAATCACACATGTGAACAAGTTTGTCATGCTGGTCCTTGTGGAGACTGTCCTCGTTCTGGGAAAAGGTCCTGTCCATGTGGAAAAACAAGTAAGATACATAATTTTTAATGATAAATTGAATAAAAAGTCCTCCAGTCTTTCACAGTCAGTAGGTTAGGCTAATTCTGCCAGGCAGGGTCCATAAAAAGTTCTTATAGTCAACCATGACACAAAGAAGCTTTTAAAAAATCAAAAGTCAACTGTCAGTTGAACTTACTCTCCATTGCATTTTTTTCCTTTATTTTTTATTTTGGCTTTTTTCCCCCTAAATAATTACTTGTACTTCTCTCTCTTCATCTAGAGTTTACATTGCCTTGTACAGAAGATGTGCCCACCTGTGGTGATAGTTGTGACAAAGTTCTGGAATGTGGCATCCATAAATGTTCACAGCGCTGTCATCGGGGTCCGTGTGAAATATGCAGACAGGTTAGTCTGACTGTAGCAGGTTCACGTTTTGTTTGGGCTCTTAAACTATGTGCCTGGAACAGTGCAGGTCACCTAAAGAAAATGAAATCATATCTATCACAAAATCTGTGACTTTGTTTATTAAAAGCAACATGTTCTTTAATTATTCCCCTCCCACCCCAACACAATTCTAAATAAGTAGTTGAACATTGTGTTGAGTTGAGGCTGTACCTGGACGAGCGTATTGCTTTGGCTTAGTTTCTTGTTTTTTAAAATTATTATGCCCTAAAAGACACTTAATTTTTTCTCCATCTTTTCTAGCTTCCTTCTGGCTTTGTCTTTCTGTGATAGTCCTTCATTAGTGAGATGGAAGGTGGTGTAACATAACATTCTTTGTAAGAAAATTAAGTTTTACTGTGCTCTAGATATCCCTGGAGCTTCTGTGGTCTGGCCTACAAAGCAGTTGCTCTGTCAGGTCTCAGTTGTGTCTTCCTGAGCCAACTTTGGCTACAAAGTCTAGGTGACTGTAATCATCACATGACAGCCATGATGAAGGTCTGAAAAACCTGCTCATCTACTTCTTAAATTATCTGTATGCACTATGAGTGAATGTAGTTTACTGTGCAGGAGAGGTACTTTTTTGTATGAATTTGTTTTGCAGTCACATGCAGTATAATGTTACTTTTCCTTGAACTTTCCTTTACAGATAGTAGTAGAACATTTTATTTTCCTTTTTTCTTTCTCTTGTATTAAAAACACCCTGCCTTGTTTTTCCTGTCTGGCTGCCCAGGAAGTTGAAAAGCAGTGTCGCTGTGGAAAGCACACCAAGCGCATGCCGTGTCATAAGCCATATCTGTGTGAAACAAAGTGTACTAAAATCCGTGATTGTCAAAAGCACCAGTGCCGGAGGAAGGTAAGTGCCCAGAGATGATCTTTCTCAAATGCATTGCTTAGCTGACTTTTCAAAACAATCTAGATAAAATCACATCAATTTGTTGTTCCACCTCATGTTATTATATAGAAAGAGGAATTTTCTTCCATGTCACTGAAACTAGTTTTCAGTGTACCAGAATTCTCTGAAAAGGATGACATCAAGTAAAACTCACTGGTCTTATGAAAAGGGAGGAGTTTTGACCACTCTACAGCTCCAGAAGGCAATTTTGCTTTCAGATTCTTGAGTAGTCATGATGCTTTATGCATTCTGCAGTAGTTAAATCAATTTATTTCCCTGCTTTGTAGGAAGAGCTGGGAATCATAACTTCTTTAGGGACACACACTATTTTTGACAGCCCAGCATTCCATCTCACCTTCTAATACACACCAGTGCAAGCAGCAATGGTCTGACAGTTGGGAATTGGAGTTTTGTTTCACTTCTTATTTGAAGTCAAAAGGAATGATTGATACTCTGAAGTATCTTTCCAGTTTATTCATTTAAGGGAGCCTGAAAATTGCCTGCTATTCATGAATTAATACATTGTGAAAGTTGGACTACTTACCACAAAGAAGAATGAAAAAATACAGTTTTACTCTTAGGTATTTTTGAATATTATTGTTAGAGTGAATTTATTTTATGTGAAAAGATTACAAAACAAGTAAATGCAGTCTTGACACCTCTGTGATGAAAAACCCAGATTTCTTGTTGGAAGGAGGGTACCTTTCAAGTTAATAGAAAAGATATTCTCTCCTGATGGCATCCATCAATGTGATGGTTTTGAGAAGTTCTCATTCTTTGATGTTACTAATTTATATAAGAACAGAAAATAGGTTACTGGTCTTGAAGTTATCTGACCTTTACTACAAAGGTAAAAGGTGTTTAAAAAAATTAGCAACATTTTTGTGCTGGGAACAATATAGCGTAAAAGTGGAAGAAATTGCAGAGTAGTGAGGTAAACTGTTAGATGTCCTCTCTGTTGAAATTATTTTAGATTAAAACATTGTAATAATTTGAACTTTTAAATGTTCTTATGCTTTTTTGTGCCACGCTGCCTTTTTAGTGTGTTGAAATGATGCGTTCAAATGTCTGTTTTCTTGTTATTTTATAAATCAAATTTTTTTTTAAACCACTTTATGGGTGGCCTTTTTTCTGGAATGAGTTTGAGGAAATTTGACTAAAGTGCACTGAGATTTTTTTAAATAAGTATTGAAAAAGTGAGAAACTAGAAGAGGGAAAGTGTATAACTGAAATTCTTTTTCCAGTTATTAGACTTCATGATTTTTTTTAAATAGTGCTGTTCTGGAAACTGTCCACCTTGTGATCAAGTCTGTGGGCGGACTCTTGGCTGCAGAAATCACAAATGTCCTTCAGGCTGCCATAGAGGTAAGAACAGGTGAAGAATCCCTATAGTGATGGAATCTTGGGGTTTTTTTGCCAAATTTCATGCTTGCATGACTGTGTGTGGTGCTTAATAAATTCTCTCCATTATTGCATGTGGGCTTTTTGTGGGTGCAGTGTGTTTGAAAGTGTTGGTTAGGACTTACAGAGTGGCAATCTGAGTTTTTACCTGGTGGTTTTGCTTAGTACTGTTCCTTTGAAAATGCTCGTCTCCTTTCCAGCTGTGTAATACAAAAGACATGGCTTGGCTTCCTTTTTCCAATACTTCTCTTCACTGAATATGCATAACAAAGTCCAAATACATACAGAAATGACTGGTGCTGATTGAGTCTGGGTGGTTTTAAAAAATTCTAGAATGCAACATGTGGTACAAGTATCCTACTGGTAAAAGAAAATAAGAACTTGTTACTGACTCTAAGAAGGATAACAAAAAAGTGTGCTTCTGAATCCAGTGACCTTGGTTAAAAAGATGGTGGAAACAGGCAAAATTACCTGGCAGATTGCTCTGACATTTGCTTGGTCGGGGGTTAAATTGGAATGACTGAAAAATTGTCTTCCCTCTCAGCAATTTTCCCCACAGAAGTTGCTGCCCTGCTGAAACAGCAGCCAAGTAGCCTCTGTAATTTCCCTTAGTATTCCGAAGTATAAATTGCAACACTGCAGGAAATAATTCACAACTTGTTCAGCCAGTCTTCCTTCTGAGGCAGTGACTCTTAGGAGGAGAGGACAGGTAAATGTGGTAGTTGCAGCTGTTAACTCGCTATTAAATCTGTCACCACAAACTAGTAATTTGCTCTTTCTCTATATACTGTACCCCTTTTTCTCTTTGCCTTTCCTTTCTTCTCCATTCCCTGTAGCTCTCTAACATCTTGGAAATGCTTAATATTTGAAGAAATTTGATAACATTGTTTTTCCACATATGTTTGGTTGGTAACTAAATCATATAATAAAATTCTGATTGGAAAACTCAATAGCTAATGCCACATTGTAGGATAAACTTTTATGTTGAATGATTGTTTATATTTGATGCTGCATGCATTTTACAGCCTGGCTAAAAGTGACAAAGATTTCTAATAATTAACATGAAAACAACAAAGCAGTATCTGTAAGAAAACAACAGTGATCTCTGAGAATATGGACATCACATATATCTATTAATTTATCAAAAGAGTGTAATTGTCTATTTACTAACTAAAGTTGCATATAATGAAGGTAATGACTAATGATACTGGATGATAATTTTTTTTCTAAATTCTCTGTACTTTAACAAAATAAGGTCTAGTACAGTTTATAATATTTTCATTAATATTTGAAAATATTCCTAATAAAGGCAATTTTTTTTTCAAAATACTTATATTCATATGTTTTGCCCTATATATCAATATTTTAATAGCTATGAAAGTTATGATTAATTATTTTATCTTCAGTGTGTAATGCCAGGTCAGGGTAATTTTCCTGTGAGCTGCCAGATCACAGTGACCACTGACGTTAAAGGAAATAGATGACTCCTAGAAAATAACTTCCCAGATGGGGTCCTTTAAAAGACACCTGATCTCAGAATTTTTAGAGGCTTATGATACTAAACACTTGTCCTTTAGCAGAAGTCCCTGAAAAAAGGTAACTTAATCTAGTCTGTTTATGATTTGGGTTTTTTTGCTTATCTTTTTTTCTTAAATATTTATTGTACTTGCTAAAATTTACAAATTGTTGCCAAATATTTTACTTTTTACCCTAGTACATTATAACACTTGATTTGAGAACAGTGCGCTCTCACCTTATCTTCAGGCACTCTGAATCTCTGCCTTTCTGTGTTTTTGAGAATGTAGTCAGTTGTCTTTGTTAATAGGATATTTAAGTGAATCGTGCACATATTTAGCCACTCTGGGCAGTATAGCTTTAGACATTCACTTTATTTTGCAAAAGTAGCTGGACGAGCTTGAGAAGTGTGCCCTTGGGAATCTCCTGAGGTTTAACAAGCCCAGGTGCAAGGTGCTGCACCAGGATTGGGGCAGTCCCTGATATCAACACAGTCTAGGGATGAACAGATCCAAAGCAGTCCTGCAAAGAGGGATATGAGAGTGCTGGTGGCTGAGAGGCTGGACGTGCCCCAGCCATGTGCACGCACAGCCCAGCAAGCCAAATGTGACCTGGGCTGCATCCAGAGCAGCATGGGCACCAGGGGAGGGAGGGGTTTCTGCCCCTCTGCTCTGCTCTGGTGAAACCCCATCTGGAATACTGCATCCAACTCTGGGGTCCCCAGCACAGGAAGGACATGAGCCTACTGAAATGAGTCCAGAGAAGGGCCACTAAGATGATGAGAGGGAAGGGTGAGTGAATTGAGATTGTTCAACCTGGAGATGACTGGTAGCCTCCCAATCCCTAAAGCAGCCTACAAGAAGGATGAAGGGGGACTTTTTACAAGGGCATGTAGTGGCAGGGCAAGGGGGAATGGCTTTAAATGAAGAGGGAGTATGTTTAGATTGGATACTAGGAAGAGATTTTTACCATGAGGGTGGTGAGGCACCGGAACAGGTTGCTGAGGGGAATTTTGGATGTGCCATCCCTGGCAGTGTTTGAGGCTGGGTTGGATGGGGGTTTTGAGTATGGTCTAGTGCAAGGTGTCCCTGCCCATGGCAGGGGGGTTGGATCTAGGTCATCTTTAAGGTCCTTTCCAGCCCAAATGATTCTGTGTTTCTGTGCATGCTGAACATGATATTGTTATTTAATGTACTTTGCAATATAAAGACTGTAGTGTTTCCATCCTTTTCTCTTCAGCAGCCTTTTGCCAGTGAGACATCTGCTTCTTGAAATGCTGCTTTTCAGATCCTGCTAACAAGTCAGAATTGCTTAAAAAATTTTGCTGTCAATAACTCTGTTTTCTTTAAGTTTCAGAATGCAACATGATTAGTAAGCTAAAATCCCATGTCTACATTTGCTTTTTTTAGAAGATTCATATTCTTGCTGTTAATTACTCAGTAGTAAAACTTGGTAGTTGGCACTTGGTGAAGAAATGGTGTGAGAGAGTTATAAATTAAAACATAGATCTTTTACAGATATGTTTCTTAAAATTCATCAGATTAGTAACTTTATAGAGGTGGAGGATGTTTTCAAGGAAGTATTCATTATACGTAGGCTGAACATTAATATACAAAATCTGCAAGGTTTTATTATACCAATTTTTCAGTGTCTGTTTTTGAATTTAGGTGAAAGATGACATTTCTTCATATGTGTGTAAGACTGAAATACAAATAGGAAGCATTTAAGTGTTCTGTGATCGAAATGACTAGACTTCTTAAAATGTGAGAGGGGGGTTATTTCTAACATGCTTGTCATATTGTTAATATGTTTATTTCTAGGTGGTTGTAATCCATGTCCAGAGACTGTAGATGTGAAATGCAATTGTGGAAAAACTGTCATAAAAGTGCCCTGTGGCAGAGAGCGTACCATCAGACCTCCCAAGTGCAAGCAACTGTGCAGGTCAGTATAGAAAATGTGTGTTGCCTGTTCTTAACTGGAGTTTAAAGTGTCCTTAAAGAAAGTAGTGAAATATACCATGGAAGGCGAAAATTGTTCCTTATCTGATTACAGCTATTACTTCTCAGTCTTCTGTATCCTTGACTATGCAGATGGAGATTAGCAATAATCCTTCCTATCAGAGACCTCTCTGACACCGGGGTTTCATGAGCAGCTTGCCTGCTTCATGGGAGAGGTTCTGTGTCACCAAGCTCTTCCAACTCTGTAGTCCAGCTCATTTCTTCAAGTCATCACTGGTATGTTTTGAAGTACCTCAGTGAGGCAGTTTATCTAGAAAACTTTACTGGCAAAAAGGAAAAGAATATTTGCTCCTGGGGTGTAGCAAGATTACGTAGTGCAGAGTAGAATTAGGATTGAAACAGCTGTTTGAATATGTAAACCCAACTTTGATTTTTAATTTTATTTAGAATTCCTCTCTAATTTCTAATAATACTGTAATGTTAACCACCTGCTGAAGGTAAGGAGTAAACTAACTAAAAAAAACACCAACAACTTGTTCATTTCAGTTCTTTGTATGTTGAACTTACTTGCCCAGTGACTGTAATGTCATATTTCTTGCTGTCATATTGATTCATTCTTGGATTTTACTTCAGTCGGCCACCTACCTGTCACCATTCTACCCAGGAGAAGCACTACTGTCACTTTGGGCGGTGCCCTCCATGCCGTCAGCCCTGCCAGAAAACCTTAACGTGTGGTCATTTGTGCCCTGTTTCCTGCCATGACGAAGCACTTGTGAAGCAAACTGGCTTAGTAAGTAAACAGTGAAAAATGGTGTATTATTTGTGTCTGGAACAACAAGCATCAGTTTGACCTGAATCTAGTGTTTTGAGGCTTTTGGAGTTCAGAGTAATTTCATAATCAGGCAGAGAGGTACGTGTACCACTCAGCATGATGCTAAGTGGTTCTAGCTCCTTTGTTGCCATCTAAGTAATTTTGTATACACAATTGAATTGCTCAAAAAATTATAAGTTTCTTGTTGGAATTGTATTAAAAACATTTAATTTCAGCTGTAAGTAATTGCTTTTAACCTAAGAACAAAAAAAAAATAAAGTCTGATATTTACAAAACCATCAAATTTTGCACAGGTTAGAAGTCAGAAATTGCTTATCATTTTTTAACGTGACACGTGTTATGTACTGCATGATGGTAATTGAATTAGCTTACTAATTGAAGTATTTTTACGTTTATTAACTGGTTAGAATTGTTTTACTGGTCTTTTTCATTTGGCTTGGTGCTTAATTTTTAGCACTAGGAGCCACAGGACTTAATTTTCCTATCCCTAACCAAGCTAAGGATGAAACTGTAACTTTTTGTCTGTAGGAGGTGTGGAGATTTCCATTAGTAAAAAACTAGTTACTAGAAAGTGAATTTGTTAGACCTGGAAATACTTTGGATGTTACATTTATTTCTGGTCAAGCAGATAGTTCCATTTCTGTTTTGTATTCAACCAGTATCTTTTGCTCTCAGCATCAGTCTGCAGGCCCCTGGGAGCAGCCATCTGAGCCAGCCTTCATTCAGACTGCTCTACCATGCCCTCCCTGTCAGGTTCCTATACCAGTGTAAGTATTAAAATAAAAAAAGAAAATTAAAAAAAAGAGGTTTTATATGACAAGATTTTTTTTTTCTTTTCATACTGTTGTAGAGTGTGACATGAAATTAACCTTATTTGCAGCTGACAAGGAAGAGCCTTATGCAAACACCAATCTCGTAAAGCTAGGAGCACCGTGATAGACGTTTCTGTAGTGTCTACTCACTGTATGAAAGGATTGATTGTGTTAGTAAAGATCAGTTCTTTCTGGTATGTGTTGTGTGTAATGCTCTTTTAAAAGATAAAGATGAAAATTGCAAAGTTTGGTAGTCATCAGTGACAAAACTTTTTCTGTGTATTTTCTATCATGTTTGGTTTATGGGATCATAATATTCTGCATAATGAGTTGCTGTTTTGTTTCTCAGTTATTAAATGCTAGTGAATTACAGGTGGACACTTTTTATCCCATCTGCTTCTTTCCTTTCTGTTTTTGACTTGTCCAGAAGGTTTTGCTCCTTGAGTTGAGCTGAATCAACCTTCTATGATTATGCTGAGGATGTAAGTGAAGACATGCTGATGATGACTATTTTTCACTTTTTTTTTTTTCATATTTGATGGAACCTCTGTTTACATTATGAAATGAGGACTCAGAATTCAATACTTATTTGAAAAATAAAATGCTGGTGGTTTTGGTCTGGTTTTGTGTTGTGTTCTCTTACTCTTTTTAACTCTGTATACTTTACAGGTGTTAGTGTCTTTTTGGTTTTTAAACATCCCTCCTTCATTTTATGAAATGAGAACTGGATGGACGAAGATAATGAAAAGATCTGTTTAACTGTCTATGTAGATATGTTTACAACTTAATATAGGATTGTGCTTCAATAGGTTTTACTTTTGTTCAAAGCTGTGACCACTCAGTACTTCCGATCCTAGGACTCAAAGCCACACTCAAAAGGTGAAAAAGTCAGATTGTTATGCGCAATCTGGTTTCAGTGTTTGGGTTGAAGCCAGCTGTAGAAGCTGTCTCATGTAGGTATTCAGCAGAGGTCACTGTGTAACATCATGCATTTATGTAAGCTATAGCTCCTTGGTCCTCTGAATTTCAACATCAAAATCACCTCTGTTATTCTGTAGACTGGTCCCCAGAGGAGGTAAGTCTGCTACATGAGAAGGAAACCATACTGGAAAAAATGTACTTCATTTTCTAACTGGAGGAAGAACTGTTACATTTCATAGTGCTTGGAGCAAATTAAGGTTCTGTTAGCATTAGGTCACATTAATTCTATAATATCCCAACTCTCTTGAGTGATCTTTGCAATTGTAATTTTTTTTTAAGTGATATGAGAGGAGTTTCCTGAATTAACAAAATAATAAAAACCATTTGTTGCTACAAAGCAAATGACCTGACAACTTCTTAGATCATTAGCAGCTCTTTTGGAGTCATTGCTAGAACAGTGATATTTGCACCAATATGATAATGCAGAATAGTTTAAATAATACTGTTCTGTAGGATGGATGTTAGTGGCGATTTCAGCCTTCACGGTGAGATTTTGCAGTAATTCCTGATTTTTTTCCTATTATTTGATATCTTTGAGCATGATATCTTTGAGAGATTTGTTGTGGAATATATTTAGCATCTATTTCTGTAAATAGTGAAAAGGAAGATTTCTATTCGCTGTGCTAATTTTGCAAAGTCATTAAGGCTGGAAGTTACCTTGAGGTGGGGTCATCTGGTCCAGCCTCCTACTTAAAGCAGATCAACACTGATTTCAAAGCATTTTTGTCTAGTTTTGTCCAGCTGGACCTTAAAGTCCCTCGAGTACGTCAATTTTACTCAGAAACTTCCTTGTTTAAGAGCAGGATTGTTGTCTCTTGCATCCCTGCTATGAACCTCAGGAAGGAGCCATACTTCATCATCTTGGTAGCTCCCCTTATTGCCACTATTATATCCCCAGACTGTAGCCTTCAGTGTTGGTGGGATTTAGTCAGTTGCTAGATGCAGGACTTTGTCTCCTGCATTTCATGAAAATCCTCTCAGGCTGTACCTTCAACCTGTTTAAATGTTGAATGGTACCCCTGCACTTGGATGTGTTGATTGTACTGTCCTTTAACATTATCTGCAAAATTGGTGCATTTTGTCTCTTCCAAGTTACTGGGGAAAAATAATTAAACAAGATAGGTCCCAAGCTGAAGAATTCCATCTGTAACTGCTGTCCAAGCAGTGTACAAAAGCTAGCAACTACTATTTGAGCCCAGTGATCCTGATAGTTTTTTATGTGTCTGGTACTTTATCTGACACCATTACAGCTCAACTTGAGTGCAGTTTTGTCGTGGGGAATTCCTCATGCACAGATCTAGTTACATGGCAGAAGACCATCTGGCTGGTTGAGCAGTTTACCGTTGCAGTGGGACAGAAGTGTGCTACACTGCAATGCAGAGGTTCTAGAAGCCAAATTAGCTGAATATAGCAAGATTGTTGTGGATTTAAGGTAGTTGAGCTGTGTGGAGTGAAGAACAGGCTCCTGGGCTGCATCTGCTGGTTCTTACACTAGGTAACTGATTGCTCGTGTTAGTAGTCGGCTGTCCTAAACATCATCTGTAGCTCTTGTTAGTTATTTTGTGTCAGAGAAGGTATCAGGGATATTTTTTAAAAAGTAACTCTTTTGGAAGTTTTAAAGAACTGATTTAAACATATTTTTGCTTGATTATTCATGATTTCATTACTCTCCCTTACAAGATTTTAGTAGAGAAATCAAGATGACAGATATGAAATGAGAGGTAAAAAGAAGAAAATACTTTTCAAAATAACTTGAACAAAAGATTGATTTCAGTGTTTGAATGAGTCACCATTTAATACGTTCACAGTTCTGATCCAAGTACAGGTTTTCTTACCTAGGAACAGTAAACCATTCTAAAAGGAGGAGAACTGTAAACATGAGAGTAGACTAGATCTCTGAAATAACTGAAAAATATGAGGTGTTAGTACAGACAAAGAAGACATTTGGAACAAAAACGGGTTGCTTTCTAGAAAGTAACTGATTTCATATACAACTACAATTAATTTGCACATGAAACAAATTTTGAGATTTTTGTTATAAAACAGCAATACAAACAACTGTTGAAAAGGTGGACGCATTGATCTGTGTAAGATAGGAGATTTTGTCTCTTAGTTTGCACTTTAAAAAAACAGATTGCACTAATTTTTGTGTGAAAAGCACTGTTGCGATTTAAAGTCCCCTAAACAAATATGCATTTTCTAAATCTCTGATTCTTTTTCTTTAACAGGGAGTGTCTTGGACAGCATGAGGTGAGTCATGGGAACTGCCTTGTGAAGTGAAATGTGGCAAATATGGTGTTTTGTCAGTCTGCAAAACAAAAGGCATTAAAAAGAAATAGTAGATTTTTTAAATACATATTTTAAAGTCAATGAAGTACCTTAACATAACAGCTTACATATCAGAGGGTTTTTAGTTCCTTTCTGAAGAATGTATAGCTATTTGACTTTGTAGAATTCATGGACAGAAATTTAAGTTCATGATTTATGTAGCTATTTATGTTTTCTTGCAGGTGTTTAAATTGTGTTTCAATGTTTTTTGGTGGTCTTATTAAATATTTATGTTTTTCTCCCCTTCATTCTGTAGTTAATATTCTCTCTCTGATGCACGCTCTTGAGTTCTGTGAACTGCTGTGTGTATTTTAAAAGGATAAGGAACAAAATGTCATACAGGAAGATTCTCATGTGACTTGAATCTGAGCACACATGGATGAAATCAGTGTAGTGGAAACTTCTTTAGTGTTAGTTATGAACTTGTCTTTCTGGTGTGTAGCCTTCTCTAGTTTTAGATGAAGTCACTGTCTATTTAGGCTTACATGAGAAGAGAATTTAATTGATGCTGAAATAGCTATCATCATTATTCACAACAGTTTTCTAAAAGTTATGAAATTTAAGGTCAGGTATTTTTTCTTGATTTCAAAAGATGATTGCTAAACTAGTTTAAAGAAAGTTATTGCTGTTATGACTTTGTCTACTAGTATATCTGGTATAAATTCACTGTCAAAGCCTGACAAACAGTATTTTTAAAAAACCTAGAATCATTTGAAGCAAGTAAAAAATTTTAGAAAACACTAACTACAAAGATATTGAAGATACCTGTTTTTCTTTTCTATGTCCTTTACTAATAATCTCTTGGTATGTTATAATGGTGGCTTAATTATGTTGTGGTGACATCCTCAAATGCTGTCACCAATCTTCATGTAGCCATAGTCTGTTTGGTCAGCATGGTCATGAACCCATCCAGGCTGTGTGCAGCTTTTCCAGAGAGCTCCTTCGCAGCTTGATGGTTGCTGAAGAAAAGTGTGTCCTGAAAGTGGATGAAAAGAGCAGCAGTGCATCTCTCTTTGTTGCTGGAACAGATGGGCTTTGTTTGTTTTTCCACAGTAACACTTGCATGTGTATTAGACAGTTTTTTATTGAGGCAGTGACATGGTTTTTGATAGGACATACCAAATCTCACCTGAACTTCCATGAATTTATGTATAAAGAAAATACAAGCTGTGGTCTATAATGTGACAATGTAAAAGGGTTTGGTCCTGTTCAGATGTACACGGCTGTGGACTTCGTCCTTCCTCATAGCAGGAGGACAGTATCACTACTCTTACTAAAGAAAATAGAAACAATTATTACATATTACTGCTTGTTTCAGAATAATTAAAAAAATATTTCATTTTCTGTTGCATACTGTTCTTACCAAAATAATTCAGTGGCTTTGGGTCATGTTTTCTTTATGGATTTGTGTAGAAAATAAGGATAAATCCCTGGGAGTCTATAGCTGATTTTAATTATTTAGATTTTTTGATGCTACGTGGTACTCTAAATGAAATGTTACTTCTCTAAGCCAGCAGAGGGTGGTGCTGCCTTCCTGCTGGAGTGCAGAAGTTCCTCGAGTGAAATTGTCTCCTAGTCTTTGAGATTTTGGTGGAAGTTAAGGAAAAGAATGAATCATTAATATGTGTGGGAAGTTTATTTTATTTGCAATCGATTTTGTGCTCATTATACATTTTTGTTTTCTGAGACCTCTGGAAAGAAAAATAATAACATGTAATAATACGTTCAGTATTTTACAGCTACATGGGTTCTTAACAAATTATGTCAGCTAAAATTAATTTACTTCTGTTAATAAGAGAAAACATATGCATTTATGCATGCTTCTCTCCAGTAGAAGTTTCCAGCCCCTGAGGGGATTTTCACTGGGAAATGGGAGCTGTTCACAAGTGACAAAAGCAGTAGCAATTTTCTTAAGTAAAATTTTGCTGTGAGTAGGTGCTTATTGCTGTACTGTGTTACTACTTATGTTGGACTGTTATACCTCCTATAATGGAAGAGATATAAAAAAGAAAGAAACTAGGAATGAAGCAAGCTAAAAAGTCTTCTTGTGTTTTATCAGAATGCCTGCTGACAATGTATAGAATAGAGAATAAAAGCAAACACCTTAGGACTTGTATAACAAGCAAATCTACTGTGTAATTTTTTAATATTTGGACAGTAATTTTAATTTGTGTAGGTATTGGAGTTGGTTGGTTGTTGGGGGGATTGTGTGTGGGTTTGTTGTTTCTTTTTTTTTATTTCTCTTGGGTATTTAATTTAGGAAGTATTTTAAGGGATTGATTTCATTTGAGCTGTTTAATGTTCTGGCATTTAGAACAAGCAAGTTATCACTTGATAAAACAGACTTAAAATTACTTTCAGATGATGTAATTACATGAAATCTGTGCTTAGTGGAAATATGATTCTATATGATGTTTAAGCTAAAGAAGATTTCCTTTAGCTGAAATCTACAGCCTTCTTTTAAATAATTTTACATATATTTAGAAAAATAACTCATCATTCTTCCATTTGTAGGTTCTTAAGACTAGCTCTCAATTTTGTTTCAGGTTGTTTGTCAGAAAAATCATCTATCAACAGTTGGTGCCATCCAAAAGAAATCTTGATGTTCTACCTTTTTTTTAAACTTATATACATTGGAATTTCATAGCAGTAGTACACCTATGCTCTTTTAAAATCAAGTTACTATTCTAAATCTCTTTTTATGGGAAATGTTAATTAGAGCTGATACAAGGTACATGAGGACAAAGAAGGAAATCTTTACTGACTGTGATATCAATTTGTCTCTAGTATATAATTTTCTTCTAGTTGCTTCATTTCATTAAATGTTCGAGAGGAAGGAAAATGCTCTGGTTTTGCTTCCTTGATGAGTATTGTAAATATCCTGTAATATCAGTCTTTCTGTCCTGGGCATATCATTCAACTCTCTCTTTCTTCTTGAGTGGCTTTTTTTTTTTCTTTTGGTAGGAACTTAATGATATGTTTTAGTATTCTGAGTGAGTTTTACTTCTGGTTCGTTCATAGGAGGAAGATCCTTACTCTGCCTCTAGATAAAATTTTCTGTAAAACTTGATGAGAGTAATCTTTATGGCAAAACACTTTTATAAAGATTTCCAAAATTTCTTTGCCCTGTTGATTTTTGTTTTCATACTTTAATTGATTTATCTGTTAATATCTTTTATGCATTTGGGAAATTTCTTGGAAAGCTTCTGAAAGTTGTCATATCTTGTTTTTTCCTTTCCCTCCTTTCCTTGTCCTGAGGAAGACCTGGAGTCTGAAAATGATGCCTTCTTATTTTCTTTTTTTTTCCCCATTCAGCTTTCATAAAATACTTATGATTCTCATCTGCCTTCTTCATTCTTTAGCTCATCAGCCTCCTGGAGTTTGTGGCTACTTTGATGTTTGTAGCAAGAGTTCCAGCCCCTGTTTAGCCATTTCAGAAATACATTCCAACTGCAGAAAGTAGAATTTTACTTTGTCCTCTGGATTTATTACTTAGATCCACAACAGAGAATGGAGAAAAAAAAAAAAAGTAGGTTTAAATTAATTGAAAATTTTCAAATTTTGGCTACAGTGTCGGTTGATTCCGGAAGACTGTCGTATCTTATTGAGCTCAAGCTGAAGCTGTGCTGGATGCAGCCAAAAAAGGGCTGGATGTTCCCTCCAGTCAGCCCTCTGAAAGGTGCCATTGGTGCCTGGCTGGCTTGTGTGCTTCACTGCCCTTGCCTTTGTTTAACAGTGCCTCTCATCTGTGTACTTGAGAGATGCTTCTGGAAGGGATGCTCCACTTCTGCCTCAGTGCTTGGCTCTAACTGGAGCTAGTGGTTGTGTCCTCATCTGGTGGAAGACTAACTCCTAGTAAAGAAAAGTCTCACCAACATTATGGAACAGTGCAGCCCTAGAGCTAATTGCTATTATTGCCTGATCTGCTGTCACTGCCTGAGCTACAGCGGAACTGGTAGTCATAAAAAACTGGCAATGGGTGAGCAAGGACAGGTAGAGAAGTGGGAAAATTGTAATACATCTTTTCTTTCATTCTTTTGTCTTTCAACATCCTTTGACTACGTACACTGCTACTGAAAGGATGTGCTCTGAGGAGGGAGATGGAAGAGGATGTGAAGGGATAGGATATTAGGAACACTAAAGGCTTTGGTAATCGGTGTGTGTATTCTGGGTATGGTACTATTATCTGCTTCAGACCCTCTTATTAGGCCTGCTGCCTGCTGGCTTTTCCTCCTTTGGTCACCAGAAACATCCATCAGAGACAGAGCAGGATGTTTGCAAGTGCAGTAGGAACCAGGTGTTCATACTGCTTGATGTGGTTGTTGTATTGGTGCTTTAGCCAGCATTAGCTTCAGCTCTGACACAGGGGTGTGGAAGTGTTTGGATGCGATGGCCTCAAGATTTTCTCCTGTGTATGCCATGCTTGATGTTCAGCCTGCCATGCAGACTGCTCTTCAGTCTTGGTGAGTCAGGATGATAAGAGGAGTTCAGAAGTCTCGTGAATGAACTGGGTTTTGCAGTGATGTGATGTGGACTAGTATTTTTTGGGTGAAGCCCAAAAAAAATTTATATAGGCAGTGGATTTAAATCATACTTTGTGATTGAGGAAGATCAACATGGGCAATGCTGAAGGGAGGCTGTCCCTCACTCTGCCCTGTCGGGCCATCTCTCTTCTTTCTTTTCAATTCCTGTGTTCACCTGTTTGTAAGACCAAGTCACTGGCAAAAGACAAGAAACTTTTTGCTATTGATTTCTTTCCTTCCATTTTGATTATTTGTATCATCTTGCTGTAAAGGGAGATGTGTGGTAG
This sequence comes from Drymodes brunneopygia, assembly GCA_013400955.1. Taxonomy (NCBI): domain Eukaryota; kingdom Metazoa; phylum Chordata; class Aves; order Passeriformes; family Petroicidae; genus Drymodes; species Drymodes brunneopygia. The sequence continues at coordinate 396,210 of VZTZ01043765.1, forward strand.
GACTTGTTCAAAGTGGTAAGAGATTGCAGTGAGGGCTGTAGAGTTTGAAGAGAGAAAAGGAAGGGATACCCTGCAAAGCTGTTCTGTCAACTGCAGTTGCAACATAAAATCACACCCTTAGTCTAGTCAAAGTGAGTTATGTCACATTAGCTTCTTGTGTAATAACATCACAAATAGTTTGTTTTTCTCTGTGAAGTGATCATGAAATTTAAAAAAAACCCCAATTTTTTTGACAGCATCACAGAAAACTAATTTTTTTTGTATGATTATTATATAATGGTTGGAAAATGCTAACAGTGAGTTTCCTCTAATCCTTTTGTATGGAGGGAGTTGTACTATTGAACTTTAGGCAAGTAAACTAGTTAGGAGTTCACACTGGGTTTCAGTACCAATGAAGAATAATGGCTTCTAAGTAAATAGTCTGAAGAGTACTACAGAGTTCTGCTAACTGGAAGGATGACCTCAAATTAGAAAGTACAAATTCGACATAAGACATTAAAATCTTAGTCCTGTTATGGAGCCATTTCTCTTTCTCCTTACCTCTCCTGGGAGTTATATTTGATGTAGTCAGTATTTGCTTTTTAGAATTTCTGGCTTGCAGGTTTTTTTCTGTTTTTCAAACTGTAAAATATTTTGGGTTTATGGTGACAAAAGCACAATTAGCCCTGTGAAAGCGAACTGTAATTGTCTTCTACAATAGTAGTAAAGGACCCTTTAATGGAAGACATGAGTGTAATTCAGAAAGACTGAACAAATGACACTAAAAGATCTGTGCGTATAATGGTTTTTCAAAAACAAAGGGAAACCATGCTGCAAAAGTTAGCTTGTTTAATGAAGTGTGCTTTTTTTCCTGTTTTAATCAGTGTTAAACAAATTTGTGTGGTTACATTGTTATGTAGACAGGAACCCAAATGATACTTTAAAAAAAAGTTAAATAGAATTTCACTGGTGTTTTTTCTTTTGCAAAGATCCCGGAGAACCAAAACTTCTCTGTAATAATTCTGTGTCTGTATGTGTGTAAATATATATATATCTCCCACGCTACATATGTGCAATGTTTGTATATATATCCCACCTGCATATCTATATTTATTTCTTTATTTTTAACTTTCAGATTAGTCCGTTGCCATGTCACTCTGCAAATCCCTACTCATGTAAGAGATTTTGTGGGCGGCTTCTTGATTGTCAGAATCATACATGTATGAAAGAATGTCATCATGTTACTAAATTAAACAGTAGTGGAGATGAAAAGAAGGTAGGTTAATTTCCTTTTTGCTTTTGTTTTTGTATATTTTATATGGATATGTGTTGTCTTCAGTTTTACTTGGAAAATAAAGGATGTGCAGCTGGAAGGTACAGATCTATTCCAGATCCCACTGGGAGACTTGTATGTGTGCTGTTCCCATTGGTGCTCTGACAGTTAGGTAATCTATATTTCCTTAGACTATAAATCTGAGACAAAATTACAGTTTTTGCAAGTTCTATAACTTTTTGTTTTGTGTTGACATTACTTCAGTTTCATCAGAACCTTATTTAACACCCTTGAGAAGTCTCTTCTAAGGTTACTTTTTGTAACTGTCAAGATCAAGGAAACTACTGATAATCCCTATATACAAATGCACTTGCAATCTGCTGGGGAAGCTATTTACTGAGGAGAGCTTAGATGGGTTGAGGAGGCTGGGAGACCTGTGGGAGAGCATGGAAATGTTGCCAAATTGCTGAAGACTTTTCAAAGTACTGGGATGATATATTCATGTTTATCAGTGTCCACTAGAAACTGTCATTTATGCAATTAAGAAGTAGGTGGTAAGATAACATGAAACAAAAGCATAAAGCTTAAAATCGTTCAAGTAATGAGCAGTCAAAGCCACATATATATGTTTTGTGGTTTGAGAGAGTCATGATTTGGAGAAAAACAGCTTCTCAAGTTTTTTTTAAGTATTACTTTAGAAAAAATTGCAACATGGGCAGTCTGGGAACTTAGAGAAGCATTCAGCTGGGTACAAAGCAGAAATGTTATATTTTAACTAGCTGTTATATTTAACTTAAATAGCATAATATCCCTGTGGATTCCTGTCCTGGAAGTGGTGGTGTTGTTATCTAATAACTGTATATTGTAGCTAACACATTAATCTATTTATGATTGTGGAAATTTTGTCTGAGGTGTATGGGCTGTTAGTACAACTGATGAAGCAGTAACTTGCAGCAAGAGAGTGACCTCAGTGAATCATGAGAGTGACAGTTAAGCATCCCCAGTTCTGACTATAAGAGGCTGCCTGCCTGCGGCTTCAGTTAAGCCAATTAAAATGTGAATGAGTCAGGACTATTCCTAGCTCCATTTTGAATGAGGCAATACATTCTCAGAAAAATGGGAGTCTATGTACCTGCAAAGTATGAGTAAATCTCATTTCTCAATTTTCTTCAATTCTTATGAACGCAAGTTGATGTTGACCTTTAGAGCTTTTGTTCTCTTGTTTTGGTAGACTAAATGTAGTCAGGGCTGATTTAATTTCTGGGTTATACGTCTGAGTAGTGATTTCTCTGTCTGGAATTTTAGTTTTTTCTGCATGTTGTATTAAGAAAATGTTGCAAAGGCCAGCTGTTTGCTTTTACCTGCTGTTGAATGTTATATGACAGTTTTCTAAATGGTGTTAGTTGCTGTTGTTTTTTTCAGATTTGAATTTTTGTGAGTTAGGATTTGTAAACAATCATTGTACAAAGGTTTCTTTCTAAACTTCAGCAAAAATTGTTCAACTATAGAAGGAGAAGGAAAGGGGACTGGGGGAAAATTATTAAAAACTTAAAGTTCTTATGCTCTTATTTTGAACAGTGTAAAGTGGAAAATTGGTGTTGGAATAGTCCTTTTGAGGAAGCTTTGTGTGTAGCTTCATTCTTGGATAGTGGGCCTTAAATATTGTGCTGTGTAGGTTCAGTTGATAAATCGTGTCAATCTGTCTGGGTGTATTTGATTGCAGACTGGGGTTCTGGAAGTGTTGTTAAGAATATGAGTAGAAATGAAGCTTTGTTTCCTGTGCTGTGATGTTCATCACCTTGTGGTGGTGATTGAATCACCTGGAATGAGAGTGACATCACAGCTCTGCTAGACTTGTATAGTCTGTGGAGTAAAAGCAACACCTTAGGCAGTTCCTAGGATATACCCCAGTAATAATCCTTTCTGGAAGATCATACAGAACATCATATGTGTATGGAAATGGAATGACTTAAAGTTTGCTTCTTAAAATCAAGCATACCACCCCCTCCACCCCTGTGTTAGAGAGTAGTATGTAATGACTCAAGCATTACAGGAACATGATGAGTGGGATAAATTAGTTTTGAATATAAAATGACTTATTTTTCTAACAGTTTTCCTTAGAGAATTAACAGGGGTTATGGTCATTTTCCAAGGCACTGATATTAAGTAGGTTGTTTTATGCCCAGGAGGGAAAATAAAATTTTCTTTGACTGACAAACACTGGCATTTCTGGCTTTCTCTTAAAAAACATATTTTAATAATTACTCTTGCTTGTGAAATATCTTACTGTGAATAGCTTGATTCTCATAGCAAAAACACCCTAACTCTTTCTTTTATGAAACAGGTCGTTAATGACACCTCACAAAACAAATACTTGGCACTTTCTTTAGTACTTTGTTTTTATTTTGTTAGGCGGGTCCAGAATGTTCACAGTGTGAAGAGGAGTGCACCAAGCCCCGGCCAGCTGGCTGTCCTCACCGATGTGTTTTGCCCTGTCATCCTGGGGATTGCCCATCATGTCTCCAGATGCTTAAAATAAAGTGTCACTGCAAGCTATCTATATTGTATATTGAATGCTTGTAAGTGTCAGAGCACAACCCAGCTTTTCATTTGAATGCTATTAACTGGAAATAATTTGAAATGTCTGGGGATGGGAGCTACTCTTATGGCAATTTATAAAATTTCTCTTGATTATAATTTCAAAGATAAGTTCTTTCTATTTAAATTTTGCAAGTATTTTATTTGGTATTACTGCTAAAATTGTTATAAATGCAGGGAGTCTCATGAACAGAAATTGTTTTTATAATACAGATAATCCTTTGAATTATACAAATAGATAGTAATCTACAAACAATTGTTTTATATGTGTTTCTGTTAGAGTATGTAAAGAAGAATTTTATACAAGTATTACAATTAATGTAGTTAGTGTAAAAGGTCTTTGCAGTTAATGTCCTTCAATTTCTACCAGTTTTAACTAAAAAACTGCTTAGTAACCATTTGTACACCTTTTTAATAATTTTTGTGTGTGGATAGATATTAGGATAGACTTTACGAAATAGAAGTTGGAACTTGGGGATCATTCTGAAAATATTCATCATATGCAAGTATGTTTTTCTTTGTTCATTGCCTTTAAGGTACCTCAAGTCCTCTAAATTTTTGTGGGTTTGTCTGTAAAACAGGGCAGTTTATATTAGTCACACAGGATGTGGACAAATGAGTCCACTTTTCTTTACAGTGGAATATACTGAAAATAAACCCCTATTTGTATTGCCTTTTGTTGTTTTTAAATTGGAAATTTTTTTTAACACAAATACATCTTTCCTTTTACAGAAAACTAACATGTGCTGATTTAAAAGAAAAGGAGCTACTTATTTCCTGCAGAAATCAGTGTCCAAAAGAGGTAAGCCATATTAGCAAAGAAATACTTGACTTGATGGGTATGTGGGATTTTGGGAATATAGGCCAAGCAAACTAGAGAAGCTTAGCCTAAGTGAATATGTTAAATGATAGATTTGAAGGTGGTTAGTGAACTGTACTTGAAGGACATTTATTAATATATTGCTGTCAACTAGGAGGGTTATATTAAAGGAGCAGAGGTTTGTCTCCAAGGTCCTAATGGCTTGAATATTTAAGTGTGCAGATGGGGTTGAATATGGAAAAGTATGTCCTCTCACAGAGTTAAAGACTGGTCATCAATTTATAATTCAAAAATGATAGGATGCTGTTTGAGTGGAAAAATGCTGAGAATTGTGCTTGTTATTCTCATCTAAGCACAGGTTTAGAATCCCTATCTGTGCAACAATTTGGGAGCTAAGGAATTTTATACTTGATAAATGAGATGAGCTAATAATGCCCTGGTGTGTTAGTGAAATATATGTCAACTAATGTAAAATAGAAGACCAGTTAGCCTCTCTGCTGTATCTGGGTACATCTAAAGGTTTGCTGTGAAGAAGAGAAGAATAATATCCTGACTACGTGATACTTAGACTATGAGCAGTAGCATCAGTGAAGAAGATTCCTGTTCAATACTATGTTTGAGTAATAAAGTTTGTGGAAGAGGACACAGGAGCTGGTTGGAGAAGCATCAGAAGCAGCTTAGACACATTTCAGGATTTCTCTTTCAGCAGTGTTACCCACAACTGGACATGAGGGATGGGCCAAATGACTTTGTCCTTGTCCCTCCCAATGCTGTGGTTGTGTAGGGCTTGTGTGCTTTCAGAAATCCTTGCCTTACTTACTGTTTTATGTTTGTTCCTTAGTTGTCATTAATTATGCTGAGAGTGACCTCTCTTTCTTTACTCCATTTCCCACTAGAGGGTTAGAAAATGTATAAAGTGGAAAAGCAGTAAATCCATTGTCATCCAGTGTCAGAAACTTCAAATCTGAACCTTTGTCTTTATTAGCAAACCTTTTTTTATATTTTGAGTAAATACAAAAATGTACAAGATTCCTGCTACTTTCCCAACAGTGTTCCTCTGCTTTTCGGACATCATTGTGTTAACCCCAACAGGAAGGCTGTGCTCTGTACATACTCGTGTCTTCTGCTTTTTGCCCTTGTAGATGCCTATCTGATGGATTTTTTTTCTGTAAGTGAATGTGCCTGTCACAATTTTCTCATCTGGATGTCTGAAAGCTCTCTTCCTGGTGGGGGAACACTTTGGAATATTACTTAGTTGTCCATTTACCTCTTAATTTTGTCCTTTCATGTCCCTCTCTGTTCCTTTGGTTTTATTTGCTCCGAGACTTCCTTCTCTGTATTTTCAAGAGTGCTTATAATCTCTTATCATGAACTGTATGTTCTGTACTTCAGCTTATCTTCAAAGAGTTTCTTTTCCCGTAACTCGTCTTTGACTTTGATTAATGTAACTGTTGTGATTTTTCCAAACGTATTCCCCAGACTTAGTCTGGGATTTAAAATCCATCTAGCAGTGGTCCCAAACTCTAGCTTGCAGTTTAGAATTGCCCTGTTCCCCAGAGGGTCTTTTTTACTTAGTTTGGTGGGATGTGAAATAAAGAGTACAACAACAGAATTTACATTAGTTTTATAAAGCTCTAACTTGATTTTAAAATTCTTTCTCCTATAAATGCTTTGGAAAATAAGTTTTCTTGCAGCTTCTGCTATCCAGGAAATTGTTTTAGTGTTATTGATGATGGAAAAATGCATGTTCTTCCTTTCCTGTGATGCTAGCTCTAGCTCTTACTGTCTTTCATGAAATATAGAAGTTATTAGCTATTAGTACCTTTTTGCTTCAGGTAGTTCATATCTTTGTGTTACAGTTCATCCTGCTTTCTTCAGTTCTTACTTTGGTAACTACATGGGTACTGTATAGGGTTTTTACCATTTTTTTGCCTAAAAAGTCTGTTCCCATTTCTCTGAATACTGAACAGTTTTAGGGATGTTTTATCTGTTTCTGTTTTATAAACAAAATATATCTCTGCAGCTTTGAGAAAATTAGCTACCTGTATCATAATACAAATTATACTGATAGTTCTTTTTAAAGGAATCATTGGTAAACACAATTTGAAGGGGCAGCCTTAACAGACACCACCCTGCCACTTCCACCAGCACATCTCCCTGGCAAATACAGGCCAAGCCCATTTTGTTGTTTTTAAGTTTTTGTCTCATAAGACAGGAACTTACCAACAACTTGGCCAGAGATAAGATGGATAGGACTATGTCTGCCCAACACTGCCTTTGGAAGTGTTTTTGTGTGTAGTTCTGGAAGCCTCAAGTAAATTTCAAGTTAGTGTTTCATGAGAATTTTCTTATTCGATGTCAGAAGCTGACATCGATCGAGTCATTCACAGAGCTTAGTGAAGTGGATGTTTGCTATAAATCAGTGTGCACTATCACTCCTAGCTTACCATAGTGCAACTTAGGTTCAATAGAATGCAGTATTTTACTGCAGTTGTTGTTTTGAGATGTTTTTGGTTAATGGAAATTGCAGTAGACAGTGTGCTACCATATTTGTTTTACAGTTGCTGTGATACATTTGGGGATAAAGAAAACCAATTATATTGTCTGATCCTTTGAAAAAATGCTACAGAAACTTGAAAATCTTGAGGAGTTTCTTTTGGCTGTGGCAGTATAAAACTAAAAAAGTGACTTCCAGCATTACATAGTACAGCTCACATTTCCTTTCTGCTTTAGGGAGAAGCAGTGTCGTTAATGCTGCCACAGCTGTTATATATGAGATATTTTAATTAAAAACTTAATTCTCTTGTTCGGCAATAATAACAAGATATCCTGTTGAAGGAAATCTAACTTTTTCTTAAATTCTTATGAGCATGCTTGCAGATATTTTGAGACAATTCTTATATAGACATTTTAAGTCTATCAGTTTTCACTGTTCTTGTTTTCCTATCAGTATTTGTGAATCTGTATTTAATACTTTATTCCATGTAGTTAGTATTTTTTGACAAAATAGCCATATTTTCTAATTTTACTGTGCACTCTGCTTTTGTCTTGATGTGAAATATGGGACTCTATTATGATAAATTTCATTTAACATGATAGTGCAGTAGGGACAATGTCATTTTCCCCCCTGTATTCAGCGCTGGTGAGGTCACATCCAGAATCCTGTTTTCAGTTTTGGACCCCTCACTACACCAAGGACATTTAGATGCTGGAGCATGTCCAGAGAAGGGCAGTGGAGCTGGTGAAGAGTCTGGAGCATAAATCCTGTGAGGAATGGCTGAGGGAGCAAGGGGTGCTTAGCCTGGAGAAAAGGAGGCTTGGGGTGAACCTTTCACCTCTCTACAACTGCCTGAAAGGAGGTTGTAAAGGTGAGGGGGATTGGTCTTATTTCACACAAGTGACAGTACAAGAGGAAATGGCTTTGAGTTGTGCCAGTGGAGGTTTAGATTGGATATCAGGAAAAATGTCTTCACAGGTGGTCAAGCATTGTACCAGGGTGCCCAGGGAAATTGGAAATGGTAGAGTCACCATTCTTGGAAGTGTTAAAAAAAATGTGATGATGTGGCACTTGGAGATATGATTTAGTCATTATCTTAAGGGACCCAGTGATCTTAAAAATCTTTTGCAACTGTAACAATTCTGTGATTCTATAAATTTTAAAAGTATACATATATTTTTGGGTTTTTAAATGCATTAAATTAATTGAGCATTCTGAAAATAAAATTTAATTCTGTAAACACACTGCAAATGTATGTGGATTGCAAAAATTTCATTTTGTCTTTGGAAGTTAAATTCTCTTTTGTACTTTGCTTTTGGGATCACTGCTCAAAAGTGCTATTTTCTTTAGTACCAGGCTATTTTCTTTATTATCAGATGTGTATTAACAGATTGTTTGTTACCTTCTGTTGGAGTTCACGTAAGCTTCCATAAGTGTTGACAGAGTTTATCATCAGGTATAATGTTAAGACTTAAATTCATTGCCTACAGGAAAAGTATTTGTAGGACATTTTTTGGTTCTGTTTTCCCCAGAGCTGTGGATTAAATCCCTTCTTTTAATGGCCTTGCCATATCAAACACAGCTTGTTCAATTTGGGCTTTAGTCCAGAAGCTATTGACAAGAGATTTTGTACAGTAGAAAAGGATCTAAAGGGGGCACACACTTCCTGTTTTAGCACCAAGTAGTTCAACACTGATACTTAAAACCAAGCAAAAAAATAATCCTTTCTCATTACATTTTATCCAGCGGAAGCAGCAGAATGATTGCTTTTGTTTTCTGAGATCATGGGGAAATGTTGTTTTGCCATTCATTTCACAGCTTCTCTTGATTTTTTTTACTGTTGGTTTTGCAGTGGAGGGTATAAAAAGTAAGTTCCCTGCACAGAGGTACAGAACAAGAAAAAAGCTGGCTGGGTGGGAAAGAAAGTGTGTACGTTTGCTTTTCAGTGTTGGATTAAACACACTCCAGTGTAATAAATACTTGGGTCTAATGGTGTCTAAGAATTTTATTGCAGTAGCACTTAGAGGTCGAGGTGAGGGTTACTGTCTTGAATTTGCAGCTCTGATGTGTCAGTTAGGACACGACTGTTTGGGCTCTGACACTGTTAATGAAAATGTGCCTAATTACAATGGAAGAGTAAGCTGGAAGTAATAGTTCTACCCATGCTGGCTTGTTCTGGCCAGCATGAGGTGACTTGCAGGTGAGACTAGATGGAGTTATTGTGAATGATGCTCTTGTGTAGGGAGCCAGGGGACAGACCCTCCTACTGCACAGTGTTCATGAAGTAGCAAATTGGTTTTGCAAAGATTGCGGTCTTTTGAGGAGACTCGGCCATTAGACTCCATGTTCTGTGTGGTAGGCTGACCTTGGTAGCATACAAGGCTTAGACAAGCTTCTCCCCTCATATTTCCAAAATGAGGAAAAATAATTTTTTGATTTCAGGGAAAAATAATTGCTGACAATCAGTTTTGCCTGATAAAAACTGAATTCCTTCTTTGATAAGGGACCAATTTATATATTTTCCCCTCCAGATAAAATGAATAGAGGAGATCTGCTGTGTAAGGCTTCAGCAGAGTGAGTGAGTCATTGCTACTTTGTGAATATCTAGTTCAGATACAGGAGAGGGTTAATACAAGCATGAAGGTGGCTAAAGGAAACAACTGTATTTGATTATCTTTGAAAAAACCACCCAACTCCCTTCCCCAAAACATCAAAACTAAAGAAATAGTTGGAGCAAGAGATACTCACAATAAGGAAGATTTCCCAAGGACTGAACTGACACTTGACTTTGCATTGTTTTCAGTAATGACCTTGGCACCAAAACCATTGTAATTTCTGATGAAAAGTTGTGGGGTGTTGTCAGTGTATGAGAATTGAGGAAGTGCATCTGTAGAACACATGTATTGGAGTCATCTTATTAAATATAGAAAAAAATCCCCAGTAAGACCATACATGTGAAGGTAGTAATAAGCTCCCAGGAAACAGCAGATATTCTTATTTTCACAGTATGATCAGCTGGAGAGAAATGCAATGAGAGCTAAAGATGTTTTGGGGAAGGTACTCTACTAAGAATGAAGAGCAATTAAGGCATTGTACAAAGTCCTTCTTGCTGAGATGTCATTTGAAATATTACATATAGTTCTGGCTATGTATTCAAGAAACATTGATTGAACATGGTTGAAATTCAATTAAGGGAATACTCTGGTAATAAAGAGCCTTTTAAGAAAAGACAGAAGTACTTCAATATGAGGATAAGAACTGCAGCTTAGACTAGCTAGAACAAACGTAGGAAACTCATAACAAGCTCTTGCATCTTATAGTGAGCTCCTGGAGCACTCTCCTTAGTGAAACAGTAGAATAGGGTCAGAGTGGGGGACTGTTTTCATTGGAAGCTTTCATCCAGTCCTGGAAGGATACAGGAGGTACCTGCGTGTAGGAGGACTGGATTTCAGGACTGAACATGGTGACTTAAAGGCTCCTTCTAGTCCTGTATGAAATGTGCTGAAATAGTAACTAAAAAACCCAACTGAAACCATGAAGTATCTATAATAGCTTGTCACTGTCATGGACATGAAAACTTAATTAATGTGTTCAATAATTTTAGTCTGAAAGATTTGTGTTCTATTTAGGTATGTGTTTCATTATACTATCTCAGATATTGTGCCAGTTCCAATGGACTTCTGAGAATCCAGATTTACTAATCAAAGTGTATCCACCTGGGTTTGATACTTACTTTCTATTTTCATTCTTCTGGATGACGTGAGGTAGTATGTATACATTTAGAACTTTTAATAAATGTGAAAAATTTATCTTAAAATTGTATGTCTTAGATCATTTTCCAATTTGTGTAAGTCACTTAATGACAGTGAAGAGGTGAAATTTCACTTTTAATGAAGAACACTGTCTAATGCTATTTTAAGTAGTTGGAGGCTTTAAAGCTCTCTGTAAGTAAATTGCTTAGATGTCCTCTGTGAGATTCCACCTTCGGTTATTAACAATACTGGGTTATGTAATTGAAAAATCGTTATTGTGAAGACTTCTTATGGGCATGTGTATGAGCAAGGGATATTTTTAGTCAGGTTCTTAGCAATGAAAAAAATCTGTTTACTTTCTTGACATTTTATCTAATGTAATGTTGGGAGCACTGCTACATTCTTATCAGTCAGCATACTTAAATTAGTAACTCAGTTCTTACACAGTAAATGATAATATTTTCTTTGTAAGTTAAAAATTGCACTGGCAGTAAAAAAAAGTCTTTATCTTTCAGATGGCAGAAATGGGATAATCTGCCAAATGCAGAAATTTAGGATTTTGTGAAATTATTTTGGACATGATAAGAATTTTGGTGACCTTTATTTGACTTTTGCATAGTTCAGATAATACTTGCATACAAGATTTCTTCTGTGATACTTTTGCTTCTGATTCTTTCCTCTTCCTTTTATTATTCTGTCTAATCTGAAAGTAGCTACAGTACGCGTAATTTCAGTTTTCAGAGTTTTTTTACCTTATCCATTTGTATTCCCCCAGCACAGAGATAGCTAGGGTGTTTGTTGTGTACCTTATTGTGGAAATGACTGTTCTTGAAACATGTGAAAGGAGAGATTGTCTTCTAATCAAGCTGTGCCAATAAAAGAGAAATCATCCTACAGGAACTGAAAATAAATAAGAAGCAAACATTTCCCCCCACAGGAAAAGAAAAATTGATTATTTCACAAGTTAAAAGACTGATTAACTAAATGAGTTTTTTGTTAAAATGCTATGTCTGAAATAAAACCAATTCATAGGTTCTTGGCAATTTTACAATGTTTTACTGATGTGGTAGTTTTATTTGTGTTTTGTTCTTCACAGTTGCCCTGTGGTCACCGGTGTAAGGAGATTTGCCATTCGGGTAGCTGTCCTCTTAACTGCAGCCAGAAGGTTAAACTCCGATGTCTCTGTAAGAGACTGAAAAAGGTAAATTTATAAGTTGCAGTTTTTGAAGGATGTAAATTCTTTGCATGTTCCTGGGCTTGTATGAATGGATTATGTGGATGCTGCAGATTGGAATAGGGCCAGTTACTATAGTAGAGCTTTAACAATTCACATCAGCTGAAGATCTGGACTGCTATATCAGAAGATTCACTGGAGAATATAAAATCTTGTTAATGCTAAAATATGTTAGCTGCCTGACAATAGCTTTATTTTCATGCACACTTAAATTTTTGTAGTTTTGTGGGTAGAATACTCAGATGACCTGATATGATTTGATAATAAAAATTACATTTTTATGATGATATTGGGGAAATATACAGAAGTTGGAATTAGCACAGATGTTGGGAAACCTGAACTAGTGTAATTAATTAAGGTTCCCTGCAAACCCAGAAGCAAGTACAGGCATCAGCATCCTTAGCTTCTAACAAAGATAAGGACAAAGTAATATAACAAATTTACTATAGCTATACACTCTAATGAGGGGAACAACAGAAATTGATATGAAGCCTTGACAAATAATCATATCTTAATGAAAAAAACCCGCATGATCTGTCTTAATGAAAAAGTGTTTAAATTGCTTTTCTGGACCCAGTTAACTTCTGAGCCTTCCAATACGTTGCAGTTCTCCAGAGTCCTCAGCTTCTCCAAAATATGTCTTGTGCATCCAGAAATCCTGCAGGTGGGGTGCTCAGCAGAAGAAAAAATGACATAGACAGAACAAGTGCTTAAAACTGATCAGCCTCTGCTTACAGATAACCACTTCGTTGTTTTTTTTTTTTTAATTTCTTCAATACTAGGAGAAGGGGACAAAGTATGATTGAGAATTACTTAATTCACCCCCCGACCCGTGACCAGATTTTGTCCTGTTATCTAAGCCAGTTAAGATAGTGTATATGTAATTACTGAGACTCTGAATGCACTCCTTCTGCCAGAAGTTCAGAAAGTTATCTTACTTGTTTAAGGGAAACAAATGAGTAAAGAGGAGAAAAATTAAACTGGACTATCGATTTATTCTTGCTTTGACCTTGGCTTATTAGAAAGAAGAAAAGAGGACAATTCAATACATGATTATAGGTTCAAATAACAGTCAGTCATTAGCTTTATTTTACATGTAAAACTAATGTTTTACTAAATAAGAAAGTTTATTATTTTCATAAAGAAGTTGACATAACTAAAATCTTATATAGGGAAATTATTATAAAAGACAAATTATCCTTAACAGGAAGTACAATGCAGCAAGATACAAGAATGCCGGGTTTCACTGGAATGCGATGCATTATGCAAGGAAATGAAGCGGAAAGCATATGAGGTAATGTATCATAGTAGCTGTAATTTCTTCTCAGAGCTTCCAGAAAAGTAGAAAAAAGAGCACATTATTTTTCACGGCAGTACCCGCAGAAATACAACATAGGTGGATGTGCTGTTGAATAGTAGCTGTTTTTTTCAGACTTGAATTTATGAATGGTGTTAATTGACTCAAATACTATTTTAAAACAGTATTATGTTATTTTCCTTGGTTTTTTTTTCCTTTAACTTGATTGGAACTAATTCTCTCCTCTTCCACTGAGAACAAGTGATGATCAGTGATGATAATAGTCATTAGTGCTGTAAGATTAGAGTCAGGCTGCTTCACAGGGCATTGTAAGAGCTGTCTTTCCAATGAAGGTTTTGCAGCCGTCACTCGCTCAGCTTGTCTAATGTGGAGTGTAATCCTGCCACATGGTATTAGTCAGCCTATACTGGAAGAATTCAGAATTTCCAACAATGGCAGAATACTACTTAGGCTGCTGTAAACGTGACTTCTCCCTAGCTCAGCTGTTTTGTGAAGTAAGAATTTGCTGTGTGCTGTCACACAGAGAGACAGGATATGATCCTTGCTCTTACAAACCTTTTATAAAACTATAAAGAATTGATGCATAACTTGCTTGGGTTTTATTAGGTAAGTATTAGACGTGATAAATGTACAACCCAAGAACTCAATGAATAAAACTGACAAGTCAGCCTCTGCTCAGATTTTCAGGATTGATTGACAAGTTCGAACAAGTACTACACTGACCAAATCCTGCAACTTTGCAAGCAGGTTGAATGCTAAAACTCTTGGGATGTGCCTTTGAGAAATCTCAGCCATAACAAACAGTTCCAGTAAAAATGTGAGGATGAGTTCATAGGATATGGAGTCCTTCCCTGAAGCAAGGTGAACTCACAGTAAAAACTGCATGAGCTGAGACCCAGCAGAATGTCTCAGTGTGGTGCTGTGTCAGTGTTGACTGTAGCAGATACCGATTTCCCACCCCAGTGTTGTAATCCACAGGGAGAAATGGTCTAATGTGGTGAGCAAATGGCTACAAGCTTCTCCTGTAAGCAATGCCACAGACATACTGGATGGCATAACCTAACCCTGTGTACCTTCCTCTCAGAAGAATGTGTATTTACTTGTTTTGGGGTTTATGTAAAAAAGTCATAAAGTTTTGTTTATATTCTTTCTGGCACCTTTTCATAGCCTGTGTTGACTTACTATGCAAATGACATACTAAAATGGTCTCCTATTATAGGCACTTGATCATATATGATTTATATATGTCTATTACTGTTTAATGTGTCCAGACAGGAAAAAAATTTGTTGAAAACTGCAGATATTTACAAAGATAAATTAGTTTGCACATTTGCAAAACACCCATTAATTTCTAAAACCAAAGTGCATTAATTCTTAATGAAACTTCTCATGTCTGGCACCTAGTGAGTAAGCACTTGTTACTCACACGGTGCCTAGGAATTGAATATGTCTTTTACTGTACATTTTATTAAAGAAATAGTTCTAGAAATGTTTTTCCATGCTGTGGTTATAATAATTAAGGTTCCCTTTATCTATGTACATTATACTTTTATATTTTATACAAATATGACCACACCAGTGTAAAAAGAAGCTTCTCCGTTGCTCTTTTCCACATTTGAAGGTCACTTTTTCTTTCGTACCTGAAGTTCTGCCATTAGATGGCAGTGAAAAACAAGGGGGCTCATGGTGTAGTTTTTTGCACACCAGACTTCCAGATGTCAGATGTGCGTGCTGAAAAGATCCTTTACACACATTTCTAAAGAGACTCTGCCATTGTATCTAGATTAATGAAATTCTCAATAGTGCTTTTATTTGATACAAGGTTAAAAATTTAAAAATCTCTCTGAAAACGTGCAAATAGGACTGTACTTTTGACCCTGCCCTCAGTGCCTGCTGTTTGAGCTACAGTGTCCTAAACCATGAGCTAGTGTTTCTCCTTAGTCAACAAAAGCTCTAGAAGTGGAAATTATTTGTAACTAATTCGACCTGTGATAACAGGATTCAGTAGACTATTTTCAGTGTTAGTATGCAAATCGTCCAGCTACTAGAATCAAGATTTTTTTTCATTTCAAGTTATTAATAGGTTTTTACATCTAACTTTTCTAAGGTAGTGATTCAATGACTGCAATGCTGAAAGCCCAAAAAAATTTATTAAAAAAGGGAGATACATAAACTTCCCTCACATACTCTTTCTGTTGCTACTAATTCTTAGTGATCGCTGATTGTGGGAACTTAAGAGGGTGAGATGGTGTCTTTCTGTCTAATGGCCTTTGTTGGATTTATCTATTATTAGCATGCCTGGTTGTTTTTCAGTTGACATAAACTTTTGGCATCTACAAATGTCCTGTAGCACTGAAATTCTAGATTTAGTCAAATACTGTGGGAGTAGAATACTTTCCTCTATTGTGAGCCAACCTCCTGGTAAATTCATTTTATGCCTTTGCATTATGAAAAATAATTATTGATGTTTCATCCCTATTTGGCATCTGCTACTCTCCAGGATTTGGTGTCCTGTTAGTCACCTGATGAATCCTAGTTATCCATCTCTTCAGATGGAAGCCACTCCATCCTGTTGTCTTTAGTATATGTTCGGGCTTCATATATGTTTATTATTCTAGTACCAAAATGGAATGCAGGTGCTAAGATTCAGGTATGTGTTGTGCTTACATATTAACCATTTTTTCTGCATATTTTTTTTATTAATACTTTCTAGCATTTAATTTGCTTTCTTGAGTACTGCAAGATATTTTTACAGAATTATCAATTGTAACTCTCATGACTTCTTTTCATATGACTTTTGGATGGTGGAGCTCACATGATGGAAAGTTTGCAGACTTTTACTGAGAGCCATTCTATGGGTGTAATTATGACTCAGTAAGAAAATAGGTTTAGCTGCTGTTTACAACAGTTTATTATAACTTTATATTTCTGGACAGATAAAAGAAGCAGAAGCCAAAGCTGCTCTTGAAGAGGAGAAGCGAAGACAACAGGTATTAGTCCTTCTTCTTCCTCATCCACATCCTTCTCACCTTCTTCTTGTTAGTAAATATAATTTACATGCAACTAAAGATGTATAGTTTTTAATGTGATATGCACAGTCATTCTTGTCAGCTGCTACCACAGCACACATACTCTGTATGCTGCAAATTATTTACAGTGGTTGAGGCCACATTTTTCCAAACAATTTTTGTAATTTTGTGCAAAATGGTAGCCTTGTATTACCATAACTTTGTATAATATAATTTATTTTTAAAATACTAAGTATGCTTTATTTTAATCAAACGCTTTATACAGCATAAACACCACAGAATACTGAATAGCCTCTACAAGATTTAAATATTGGGTGAAACTCCCCTTCTCCTTCCCATCATGAGAAAACAAGGACAGCTAGATGAGTCTTTGTCCTTCAGAGGTCTCCGGGGTGGGGGGCAAACGTGTATGTACTGTAATTGCTGTTGGTGGTGAGGGTATGTGGTTGGCATTGTAATCCACAAAGCTGCTGTGCCAGCTGCCTGGGGGTGCTGATACTGATCATGTTCAAGCAAACACTGTAAGCTCAGTTGGTGGTGATGGCTAGGTCAGGTTTGTCATCTGGTGTCTGCATGCCTTCTAGCCAGTTCATGCATGTGTGCCTGTGCCTGAGTGAGCATTTGACACCAAATCAATATCCATGTCCAGTGTGTGCTTTCTGACTCCCTTTACTCAATCATCACAGCATCTATGTATTTAGCTTATATGTATGTTTTCATCTGCATGTCACTCTGTTTTTATCAGGGAGCAGTGGCTTGTTCCCTGCTTGAAAAGGGGCAAGGGAGGTTTACAGTGCTGATCCGCTTGTGCTATTTCCCCAGTCTCATTAGGATAGACAGTTTCTCTGTGGGTCACAGCTTCTGTTAAACACACTTTTTAAGTTCTCTGAGCAATTAATGAAAATGTTACTTTTACAATGCTCTGGCAGGGCTTCTTTTTGTTTGTCAGAGGGGAACCTTGTCTTCTCATCCTGCAAGAAAAGCATGGTTATGCGACTGTTGTCCTGGGCACCAGGCATTGTTTTTTGATCATCCTGCAATGATTATTGCAACATTCATATCTCAGCTGTCTACAGTGTTGAGCACATATTCCCTCATACAAATCCTAGACAGTTCATCTAATTCTTCTTGTTCTCTAAGCTGACCCTGGAAATGTTACTTCTGGCATATAGGTCAGGAAGTGCAACTTGCGTAAGACAGATGTCTGAAACATGTTGGACAGAGGAAATCTGTAGGGCATTTAAACATGAAAAGATCACCCTTACAGTTCAAGAGCTGGAAAGCCAAAGTTGCTGATGTTTGTCTTTCAGTGAGTGTTTTCATGCATTCCAGAAGGCATCCCACCCAAATACTATTGATTTCTGCTCAAAATCACTTAATTTATAATCCCTTTAGTAAAGTCTCAGAACCGAGCCTCCTCTGAAACAGTAGCAGATTCACTCTACCAACATAGTGTGCTGGATTTCATCTGGATTCTTCAGCAGTGATTGTTTCTCTCTGCAGTCACACCACAATTGCCTTCTACTTGTGCATTCTCTGAAGTTTCACAGTTCCAGCTCAACAGCAGTAGCTTTATGCGATATATGGCAACTGCTCCTACATACGTGTTTTGTGATGGATGCAACTTCAGGGATAGAAAACTTCACCTATACATAATGAACCCTATTAAAAGGTTAATTAAGAGTTGTTAGTTATATAGTGCGGAAGGAAAGAGTAGGACAAAAACAGTAGAAAAAAAGGACAGAACAAATTGTAAAACAAAGGGACACCTGTAACTAATAAATAGGCTCTAGAACTGCACACAAGTACTAACCTCAACTACCGCAGCCTTTTTTTCTAACATTGATTCCCACTATAATCTCATAATCTGCCATCTGTTGATGGAAATTGGAGGACAACACTATCATAAGGTGTTGGGTTACATTAAGAGTATATTTTTGAGTATACTCCCTTCTGATAAAGGTTTGTGTCTTGTACCACCTTCCTCAATGTCATTAGCACATTTTTGTAGAGACTGGTCATCTATTAGTCATCGTTTCTTAAACCTATTTTGATTAATACTTCATTAAATGTTTTATATACAAATTAGTGCTCTAGTAAGTCTGTGCATTTATATTTTGGTATTTGCTATATTTGGTATCAACTTTCGGTAGTACTATTTACAGATGGAATCACTTGTTTCATAGTGGAAGAGACGGCTTGGCTAGGCTTCTTCTCATGGCCCTAGCAGCCAAACTTTCCCTCTGCTTCTAATTCAGAGGCACCCTGTGAGGCCTGGCTTTTCATAATTGCTAGAAGTGGAAAAAAGATCAGTACTTTGATTATTTAACAGCTCAGACCAAGGTCTCTCTGTCCCTCTCCATTGTAAAAGATTTGGTTAAATTTTTGAGCTAACTGTTTAGATTTTCAATACTGAAAGTTAGGGTCTTGAACCTGAAATGTAATTTTTTGAATTGTATGAAAGATTTTGTTTCCTTTTTTTTTTATGTACAAAGAAAAATTGTTAGTAGATCCTTAGAAGTTAAAAAGTCAAGCGCTCCCCTCCCCTATTAATAAAAATATATCCTCACTTTCAGAAAATACACTTTGTGACTGTTTAGACACTGTTACTTGCATTCGTTTAGCTACACTTTCCCATGGGAATGGTACTTCTGTCAGTGCAGGAAGAATATAGTGAATAACATATGAAAGAGCAAAATCTAGTGCCTGAGCAACACTAAACTAGACGTTTTGAGTATACAGTTTAAATAAATACATTTTATTTTACTTTTACTATGTTTATATACAGAGAAGTTAGGTTCTTTTCTAAACAAATATCCTAGGCTTGTTTAGCTTGAAAAGTTAAGCTTGTTTGAAGACTGGGCACAACCATTACTTCAGAGGTCATTAAGGTGACACTTCAGGAATGTGACAGTTACATAAAATCTGTAGGTAGCTTTTCAAGGGTAGTGATGGCTTCTCTCTCATATTCTGTGCCTACAAATCTTTTTTCATTCTGTGTTTTGGTTTTTTTATTATATATTTATTTTCACACAGGTTTTTATAGAGTTCACTAGGAAAGCAATTCAATAGCTATTACATAATTTTGTTTGAGCCCTGTGTTTTAATTCAGATTATTGTAATTCATAGAGCTTTCTGCTTTTAAGATGTACAGGTCACAAGTGTATAGTAACTGTAGAAGCCCCAGATTTTACTTAAGTGTCTGTCTAAAATGAAATACTGCCATGTTGTCTATAAAACCATAAAAACTCTGCCCTTGCCTCCAGATTTTGGATTTTGAAAAACTGTTTCATTAAAATACTTTGCTTTTCTAGGGGAGGATTAGCTACTTGAGAGTAATCTTGTTTCAAATAGGCTGTGACTTTGTTTGAACTTTTCTCCCATATCATCAGAGAACTGCCAACAATTTCTGCCTTTATTAGGTACAAAGGAATAGACATCAAAATAGGTCCCTTTCTCCTGCTAACAGTGGTATCTGGCACAGGAAGGGAAGAGCTGCTTTGTGAAATTCTGACAAATATTTGCTGTCAGTGGAGGACGACCAGACATCAGGCATCCTTGAGTTCTGAGAGAAAATTTTATTTACTGAACTACTACTCTGTCCATTTCCCAAAACGGTCTTCTTCTTGTTTTTTTAATGCACCTACTGTATTGTCTTAGTCCCTCTTCCTGGCAGCACTTCAGTCATAGTCATGTAGATTTGTTTTCTCTCATGGCCAGGCTTTGTCTCTGTTCACTGTCCATGAATCCTCTGCTTCAGCTCAGTCTTGCGCCTTTTGCCCAGCCAGTCCCAGCTTGCTTCGCTCTGCTACTCCCATCTCTTTTCCCTTCCACTCCCTCTGGTTTCTATGCTCCCTAGTGCCTTGTCCCATATTTTCTCTAGTAGCTGACAACTTGACCAAAAATCCAGGTAATCATCAGACTTTTTCTGATTTTAGTTGGTCTCAGATCTTTAGAGCATCTCTTCTAATTTTCCTAGCAATTAGATGGCTTCTCATTGGAGTCTCATCCTAGTCTTCACTCTTTATTGTTGGCTGCCTAGTTCCAGTTTTATTTCAGCTTTCTACACTCAAATGAGTTTTGTCTGTATTCTCTTGATGCCCTTTTAAAAAACATGTGGAGGGGAATGAGGAACAGGGGTCAGAGGAGCCTATTGTTTATTCCAGACAGGACCCTGAAACTGCCATTCTTTGTTGGAAACCTGGCATTCTTACTTTTGCAATTGCTTTGCTCCATTTTTGGGCCTATGGGTGTGTGCTTCCTGTTGGAGGACATTATGTACCTCTTACAGTCATATGAGTGATTAAATGTTCAAGTTACAACACTTAACAAATGGAACATTTTTGTGGGTATCTAAGATTGTAGCAATTAATCTAAAATTTAGTGAACAGTAAATATAAAGAATTGAGGGAAATATAACAGATTTTTAGTTACTTACATTTTTATTAATTTATTTTTGGCAGAGTGCATCTTTATTATGAGGGGAGGTCTTTGAAGATTTCAGCCTATGCTCTTATAAAGTCAGTAATATAGCTTAAATGCAAGTGTGTTTTTTAATGGGAAAAAATAATGTATTTTTAACATATTAACAAATCTTATTTTAGCTTAATATATCCAGCCTGAGTTAAAAACTGAGCATGTAAACTTCAGTTGGCTGCATTTTTGGCCTTGTTTTTTGTAGGAAACTAAACAATGGTTTAATACTTGAAAGCAAAGTGCTTTGTACCTGTGGGATATAGTGCTACCATCTCATCTCCGAAATCTGTAACTTCCATTTGTTGACAGTTACTTCCGTTAAATGTTATTTGGGAGTGTTACTCAAAACCTTCACATTTCCTTGACACAAATGTCAGCTACTTGTGGTTCTCTTTGTTTAGGCTGAGCTGGAAGCTTTTGAAAACAGATTAAAAGGGCGAAGAAAGAATAAGAGAAGAAAGGATGAGGTAGAAGTTGAACAATCATCATGGCAAAAGTACAAGAACCTCATTATGCTGCCAGTGTTCGGAGTTGCTGTTGTGATGGTTGCATGGCTCATGGTCTACAATGACTGAAAACAACTCAATATTAAACATACCTCAGTTGGACTTTAGGTAGCTATTATTCCTAGAATGTTAGTCTATGTGTAACAGAACTTAATAAGCATAGATTATGTATGTATACTATTTGCTAAAAAAATTGCAGAGGAGAGAAATGTCACCTTTTGTGTTATTACATACACAGCACAAAACTGAACTCAGACACTGAAAGTAATAGTAGATTCTAGTCTACACTGCAGTGCTGATAGTTTGACTCATATCTGTTAACATCTCTTCTATTAGTAATGTTATTTTTCCTTGTTTCCGTTTCATAATATTAAGAATAACTTAGTATAAAATGCTTTATTGAATATATGTTTCCTGTAAAATCAGCTTAGGGATTTATTGAAGGTTAGTGTTCTTATGCTGATCTTTTTGTTGTGTCACACAATAATTTCTGTGCTTCACTCGAGTTTTAATTATGACAACTAACAGGGAACCTTGGGTCACTTAGGCTTGAATATTCTGGGGCCTTGTTCAGAGCATTGTTCAGATAATGGAAACATGAACTGTCTTTCAATTCAGCTATATCACAAACAAAACAGGNCACCCTTGTTTCCTCAAAATCTAAGTAGCTGAAAACTTCCTTTAGTGAACAGATTCACATGCTGAACATGGATGTGAAGAAGTGTCAGGGTACAGGGGTGCATTCATTCTCACTGTTGCCCCAATTGCCAGCAGGCAGAAAACCAATTTAAAATTAAAATTGAGAATATCTATATACTATTTATATGGATAAATGTCAGAGTTGGATATTTGCATAGGTGTGCAAAAATGTAATTGGATAGTGTTATAATACACTATCTACTACAATACACTATATTAATGTTGCTCTGAAGCCACCTGGATGGTGCTTGGTAGTCACATTTAAACCATCTAGCTAAACTTCTAAATGTTTAAATATTTTCTTACTGACAGTTTTGAATACCTTGCTTTGGTTATCAGTATTGGTTGGTAGAACTGGAAGGTTTTCATCTCGCTTCAGGATTATCAAGGAAACCATGTAGCCTCATCTGAGAGACTGCAAATTAAATTCAGGAATGGGGAGATCAGAAAACTGAATTTTTAAACCTCTGCTGGAAATTTTTGCTGATACTTGAGCATTGCAGGTTACTTACTGCAAAGTGTTTACAACCTCCTGCAAAAAAATGGGGAGCAAAGCCAAAGGGTATGAGTATTATGCCCTTGTAATTCAGACATATAATTTCATCATAAATCCTGCAAAAGCAGTGGGACCATTTGTATGAGTTAGTAGAAAACATTGCAGTTTGCTTGTAGGCTCTTCTGGTTGATTTTGACTTACTTGTAAAGGGACCCACTATTAATCTGAACAGATACCCAATTTTAATTCTGATTCAGCAGCAGGAAGATAAAATAGAAAAGCTGCAAAAAGGCAGAAGCTTTAGATTACGTAGATTAAGAAAACTGGCATAAAATCAGTTTCTTTTCAGATTTTCACAGAAGTTTGGTGAATGAGGAGAGAGGTGGGGAAAACTTGGCAATATTTAGCATGGATTGATGCTATTTTATAGTGCTTTTTTTTAAATTGACATTTTAGAGATGCATATTAGTCACATGTCAGACCATTAGTATTTAAAATTGTAGAACTAATTGAAATTACACTAGGCAAAGTTGCATCTCCATTGAATTTTCTTATTTTTTAGTGTAAAAAATAAACAATGTTTCATATTGTTGCATTAACTTCTTTCCTATCATATTAATGCCTGGAAGATTCTAGATGTAAGTATATTTTCTTTAACAGAGTGAGGTGATGCTGTTGTGTGACTGCATATGTCAGTAATTCTTCTGTCACTAAGGGAAAAGAAAAGAGATTTTTGTTCAGATGAAGCAAAATGTGATGGGTTATCCAAAAGTACAAAAAGAAACTTTTCTGGCTGAAATATGGAAATCAACATGAATGAGAACATTGTCGAAACAGCTTTTATCTTGCATGACTATAACTACTTTTTCTATTTACTGCTAGCTTTTTCTTTAAAACAAGTATAATGGACAGTTTATCCTTGCTTCTACAGCAAAGAGAAGAAACCTCTCTCTAGCAAGTTATACTAGTTAACTGCACTTGTTATATGTTTGAAGGAGTTCTTAGTATTCTTTTCTGTGTATTTGTAGTATTTGTGGCTAATACTGGAGAGGAAAAGGCTTCTCATTGATCATCTTTGTTAAAGATTGCCTTCCTTTCTTATTATATAAATTTATTCTGTTCATACAAAGGTATGTGTGAGTGGGCATATTCCCTTTCTTAAAGGATTTGTATCTCTTCTGAACCTTGCATATGCAGGACATACCTATTTTTGAAATTTTATTCAGAATAGTTCTGTGTATCTTATCCAACCATCTGAGTCATTTGCACTCTGTTGGTCTGCCTGCTGAACCAGATATTTATTTCTTGGCATAAAAAAAAGTGTGGGGGTTTGAGCAATCTGCAGTTTAATAAATCACTAGGTTTTTGTTTGTTTCTTTAAAATATTTTTATAGTTATTACTTTGTCTTTCTTTGGTTAGAGCTGCATGTTGTCAACAACCTTTGAAGTAAAAGGTACAGATAAAATCACCTTTTATTCAATATTAATGGAAGATGGTAATTCTAGAAAAGAAATTTTGAACTGAAGGTAGGGTTTGTTAGCAATTTATATATAATGTACTGTTACATAATGTAATGAGCAAATATTTTGAATATTAACAGCTTTAAAAATGCATATTGATAAGTATATGTTAAAACAAATTATTTAATCTGACCTACTGTTGAAGGGAAATTACATGGATAGAAGCCTGGTGATGACTTAACATGAAGAGAATATTTAGCTATGTGTAAAATGAAAAAAAACTTGGGGCTTTTCCTGATTCTGGATGCATTCTAGTAAAAATTTATCCTTTAACTGAGCCAAGGTTCTTTCAACTGGTCAGTATGTTTGGGATTAGAAACTCCAAGGGCAATGTTTTTCCCTGTAACAATATCAAATCCATTGTATATGTTAATTTAATGTAAAAACCAATTCACATAATAAATGTATCAAAAACAACTTGAAAAATTGTTAGTTCTCAACGACTGGTGTGGTGAAGCAGCAAACTTCCCAGGTAATGGTGACTGACACCCTGCACCCAAGTTTTAGGTATGCTTTTTGTCCCCTTCTCTGGCAGTGATAGTTTTTACCTCTCGGATTAATGCTGGAATTCTGTAATTGTGTTCTTTCATGTTACTGCTCTGACAAAATTGTGAGAATGGGTTGGGGAAGTTGATTAAGATGAAACAAATGGGAATGGGCTTAGTAGCTAATATTTTTGGCCTCACAGGGAGAAATAGAGCTGATTTATTAGATGTTTGTGCTGACCTTAACTACTAGAGAAGGAAATGTTACCAAGCTTATAGCACCAAAATTTATTCATAAAAGATTCTATGTTTGATTGTGGCTTTAAAGCAGTGAACTCTGAGTTTATCATCTCAGCAGTAGTTCAGGCTTCAAAACATATCTGCACTGTGCCAGCTTTCTCTGAGTGATGAGCTTGTGTGTTGAGGTTAGAGCACAGAGATGCTTGGTCTGAAGTGTGTCAGGCAGTGGAAGCTTGATATGTGTGGCAGCTGCTCTCTGGTGTGTGCTTTAGGGTGGAGCATTCTTGTTTGGACAGTTCGTGCATGACTTTGTCCTCATTTTCATTTAATTTTCATTTAGTTTCATTTTAGCCCTCTTTTGCTTTGGTTTCATCCTGTTACCAGTTGTTATCTATGAGCATTTCAATCGCTCCCTTTTCTTGCTTCATGAATATATTTGTATTCCTGTCTGCCCTTATTCAAGTAAATTAGTCAGTTGCTCTAGAGAATTAGAAAATGAAGAATCTAGGAAAAATTTCCTAGGAAAAGAAATGCAAGGTAAAAATTAGAGAAAAAATCAAATGAAGTCAAATTAATTATAAGATGAGATATGCTTCTTTCCACAAAGATGGAAAGATGGTTGGCTATTGATGAATTATTTGAGCACTGCATTAAGATGTCTGTATGCCATGGCACCAGAAAACAAGTTTTTGGTATGGATAGTGTATGAATATGAACTATGGTACATCAAAGCCAGCTGTAAGTTAGGCTAAACAGCAGCTGTGTAGAAATAAGTCATACTCTGAGGGAACTGTGGTTTGATTCAACCAAGCATAATTTAGGCTAAATAGTTGTTGCTCATGCATTGATTTCTATAAAATCACTAACAAAACCAGAACTCAGGCTTTCTTTGTGTGCTGCTGAATCTTGTTGCAAAACTCCAGTTTCAGTGGCTCTCCTATTGGAGGAAATCAGTATGAGATTAGGAGTCAAGATTGGCTTGGGGTTCAGAATTCACAGTTCTCCAGCTGAAGCCATCCTCAGCCAAGGCCAAGCTGGCTTTGCAGTCTGAGTCATGTACTGCACCTCTTAGATACAAGTTTTCATTTATTGTTATTAAAATTTTTGACAGGGCTACCTAGTCTCTGTAATGAATCGCAAATTATGGTTTGATTCCTGCATTACAGCACAAAATATTTGTGTTTTACATTAAGCAATATGATTTTGGATAAATGGTCTTGCTTCTCTCTCTTTCTATGCTTTTCTTATTTTTTGTGCAATTGTTTTAAAACCACCACTGTTTTTCCCCAGATGTTGGGGGTTGGTTTGGGGAGATGGTTGGTTGGTTGGTTGATTGGTTGGTTGGATAAAAAGTGCAGCACTGAATTACCATGAGCAGGAGCCTGTTAAGTACACTGGCACTCCAGAAGCACAGGTTGTGTCTGCACCACAACCTTTGCACACAAAGTAACAGGACCTTAATCTGAAGGTATGAAAATACAGGTATGGAAAAAACACTGGGAAAAAAGCTAAGAAGCGTTCATCTTATTTATATCTAAACATATATAATACCATGTGTTCATACTTACAAATATAAGCACTCTGTTATGAGGGGGATCACCCTCACTGATTGTCAAGAGTGGTGACAGGGCTGGAAGCCATATTCATGGAGAGGTGGTGGTTCACATTTTCTTGGGTGTTTTCTGATTCACATTTTGAATGATAGCATTTCAGAAGCACTAAATCATGCACAGTAAAAACTGGAAGCCTTTCTGGTTTACAGATGCCATCTCAGAACCCAGCTGCAGTGCCAGTGACATATTTCTGTGACTCTTGGGGAGGGTCCTGAACTGTTTCTATTCTAGTAGCACACACTTCTGCCCATTTTGTTCTCTTTGTTTTGCCTTTTGTCCTGTAGACTCATTCCTGGATAGTGCTGGTGAGCTCCGTTGTGTGCACAGACCAAGGCTTCAGTCAGACTTGACATCTCTGACTGCAGATACAGGGCAAGGGGACAAATACATCAATTGCACGTCTTAAAAGCTGGTATCTCATGGGGCAGGACATTTGCTCTGTCATTTGCAGCTCCAGGCGGCACTTGTGTCTTGGCCAGAGAATTTTGCTTCAACAGATATGCAACAACCAGCACACCCCTCCAGCTCCGGATCGCTGGGGCCGGTCAGGGTCAGGGCCGGGACCGGCGCGGGGCAAAGGGGTAACCTGGTCGAGTCGCCGCTGTTCTCCTGGGCAGCGCTTCCTCGCAGGGGAGGGACGGGGCACGGCAGGCTTGTCGCCAGGGGTCTGGGACCGGAGCCTTCCTGCGGGGAAGGAGCTGGAGAAACCTGTCGCTGGCTCCGGGAGAGCTTCCTCTTGCTGGAGCTCCTTCCCGTCCGCTGCTGCGGTGCCAGCTCCTCTTTCAGCTCTGTTTTGGAGCCCTAGAGGCTGGGCTGCGACAGGCCAGCCTCTGTGCTTCAGAGGGAAGCGTTGCAGTCCCTGCAGGCGTGAAACTCTCCTTCCCTGCGCTGAGACGAAAGCCTTTGCCTGACCGTAACGTAAAATAAAGAGCAGGGAAGTCCAGCCGGGAACCGCGGATGAATGAAAGGACCCGGGAGTCTGGCCCACGCTTGCCAACCTCCGCTCTGAACTCTGCGCCTCGACTCTCGATGGGCCGGGAGCGCCTGCAGGTCCGTGCGCTGGGCTGGCTTCGGATCGCTTCAGCCGCAAGTGCGCGTCCGGGCGGCCCCGGGGCCAGGGGGCGGCGGAGCCCGGCGAGCCAAGGTAAGGGGTGCGAGGGGCGAGCTCCGCGCGTTCTTGCCCCTTACATCATCTCTGATTCAGGCTTGTCTTGCTACCTGAAGCCCTTCGCAGCTTGACGAGGCGCCCCTTAGCCGGATGGGGGAGGTAAGGGGGTAAGAGGGCACAAAGGCTGTGTCCGCTTCATCCGCCCTCCCTTGGAGACGGCTTTAGGGCGAAATGAGCAAGTGGGCTGTCTCTCAGCTTGTCCCCAAAGGGTAGAGCCTTCCGTGCGAAAGGGGTGGGGATGTGGCTCTTTCTCGCGAAGGTTTATTATTATTGGGTGGAGGAGCGGGGAGGGGGAGTCTGCAGAGCAGACAAAATGCGGAGCCCTTCCCGCAAGTGTGTCTGTGCGGGAAGCGGGTGGACGCGGTTCGTCGGAGAGCGAGGTAGAGAAGGGTGAGGGGGCGGCCGAAGTGGAGAGGGGTCAGCAGCGGCCAGAGCATGCTCTCCACGCAACAGTTCCCTGCCCTGCCTGCGGAGGAGGAGCGCTACCGGCAGGTCCTCTCCGCCAGTCGGGTAAGGCGAACCTCGGGGCGCTCCCCTCCTCGCAGGGGGCCGCCGGGGGACGGCGGGCCGGAGCATTGGGAGGGCGGGTGCTCGGTCGCTCAGCGACCCCGGGGCTGCGGGCGGGGGCAGCTCGCTCAGGGGACACCCACGGCCGCCGCCGGCCCAGCGGGCAGTTCTGTGCGCGGCGCTGCCTGCGCTGCCGCCGCGGGGCTGAGCGGAGGTTGCTCGGGCAAGCGGAGAACGGGCACCCCGCCCTCCCAGCCCGCCGAGCTGTTGTTGCGAGAGCAGACCCGAGGCTCGCAGGCAGGGACGGGGCCGAGTCCCCCGGAGGCGCGGCCTGGGGGGCTGCCGGGGACAAGTGACCGCCCGCGCCCAACCTGCCGCGATGGGGCCGTCCCGCAGCGCTCCAGTGCCGAAACTTGCGGGGACGCGCCGGGGACGACTGCGTTCAGAGGCGTGGGATGCAGGTGAGCCGTAGTCAACAAGCGCTCGTTGTCGGCGTCTCACGGAGAGCCGAGCGGCGCCGTCGCCCCGGTGTTGTCACCAAGTCAGCGCGGAAGATCAGCGGGACAGCTGTGCCAGTTAAATACCCTGCCACTGGAAGGAGCGGGGAGGAGTTGACCGCACCTGACGACGACAGGTCCGGCCAGGATTTGCAGGAGCAAAGTTTGGGCTTAACCTCTGGCAGGGCTGTCATGGCAGCTCTATTGGCGGCCGGGCTCCTGGGGAGCCGGTGCACCGTGACCCCGGCGCGGTAGTTGCCCCCCGGCATCAGCGGCAGCTGCCTTTAGCCTTGCGTCGGAGCACCCTGGGGTCGGGTGGAGGGACCCGCACCCCCCTCCCACGGCTCTGCCCTTATGGGAGAGGCTGCAGAAGAAGGGGCGAGAGGGAACTTGCAGAAGGTGGCTGCCGCGCTAGTGAGAACTTGCAGCGTCGGTGCCCCCAGCCTGCCCTTCCCTCAGCTGGCCGGGGCGCAGGTGTCGCCCCAGTGTCCCCGGCGTGGGTGGCGTAGTCAGAGGGGCTGAACAGCGGTGCCGGTACGGAGCCCACGGCGAGCGAGCAGGAGCGTCCGCAGGGAGGGACCGGCTGCCCTCGCCCTCTCCCTCTCCGCCGCCGGGAGGGACCGGCGGGGGCCGCGCAGGACGCTGAGCCTGATGCGTGGCGCTTGTGGAGAGAGCGACGGAGCTTCTCGCGCGGTCACACCGATCGTACGATACCGAAATGGCACAGCAGGGGGTTCACAAGTTTATAAACACGGCAGTGTACTTTAGTAGTATCATTGCTCCACTTGATTTAAAATGCAGAATCCTTGGATGCATTTCATGGCAGGCGATTAATTAATTAACTTAGATTTCTAGCATTCTGGTTGAGATGGTGAAACTCGGAAGTGAAATCAAATATCTAGAGCTTTTAATGCATTCATGGGATCTCTTGGGAAGTTTTGGCTTTCAGCAGTACGAGTGTGGTAGTGGATTTTTCCATATGGCTACATACACCCTTTCTGTGCTTCTAAAAGATGGACCAGTCAGCAGGACTAAATTCTTTAGTTTGTTTTTGTAATGGATGCTCTAGTTGGAGATCTCTGTTACAAGCTTCTTGGGTACTGTGGCACAGAGATGAATGAATGTGTCACTGAGATAATCCAAGCAACTAAAAAGTAGTAATACAAGAAATTAGAGAACTCCTCTGCCTGTGTCCCTATAAAAGCTGGTGGCATCCCCAAAGGATCTTGGACATCTAGGTTCTGAAGAAAGATGGGGACTCTGTCAGGTTAACATGGGAATCCTAAATAGTGTTCAAACCTCTTTTAGAAATGAAATGCTCATGACTTTTTTTTCCTCCACCAAAGGCCATTTATGGAGTACCCTAACAGGCAGACAGGTCTTTCTGCCTGTGGAGAAGCCTGGCCCTCCAGCCCCACATATAGTCCTCACTCAGCATGCATTTTTAAGGAAGCCACCAGCACTCCTTTTCCTGAGAAGGCTCTCGTGGTGGTGAGCCAGGCAGCACAGCACGCTTTCCCATGTTAGAGGGGTTTGCTTGTGCTCTTAGTATCTCATGGGGCCATCAGGATGAAATATTGTTTTTCCTGAGTCTTTTGGAGCTGGAACTATAAAATACTGAAGAAAACACTCACTTCCTTTCCACAAGTCTTAGCTGGCACTCGACTGTATGTAGATAACTTGAGTGTTTGGTGAATTAAGAATATTGTACGTAGATGGTTGGAAATGTGTCATGATTGGAGGTGTTCTATAAAATGTGCACAGGGCAATTTAATATATCTCTACTATTGTTTGGCTGTTAATTATGTATTAGATGGTGTCTGCAGATACAAATGAAAGCCAGGACTGTTAACAGTGCCAGTAATTATTTTAAAATGTGGATTTACTTGAATGAAGGAGTTGCCCTTTTTTTTTTCCATTTTCTTTTCCTGCTAAGCTGTTATACATGTTTAGGTCTTAGCACTCAGCTCCCTTGAGGAACATTACTGTCCTGGCATGATATTAAGTCCATGTATTGCCAGACACAGAATTTCTTGTCATTACTCTCATAGCCAGACAAGGAGTGTGTGCAGAGGTGGATAAGCACCTAGACAGCAATCTCATTTGTCAGAAGGAGAATGGTCCTTTCAAGAGAAGGTGGAACAGGCAAGGGAATGTTGGGATGGTTGTATCTGGCAAGGAAATCCAGCAGCTCCTACTCAACTACTCTAACCAACAAATGCTGAACCATAAACAAACCTTTGTACAGAAGCAGGAAGACAGCACTCCAATCAGTGTGGCTAAGGCTGTTGGAGCTCTGTGAATCTTTGCCATGCTGAGGCCTGGCAGATTCGGGTTGTCCCAATCCAGGAGACACAATATAAGCACAACTGGCACTTCCTAAAGAGGTGGGAGCTGTGGCTTTGACCCCACCTGGACCAGGAAGCCCTGGGTACCAGGTCATCTGCTTTCAGACTGAACAGATCATGCTGTTAGGCAGTTCCATACACTGTCTCCTAGTGTGGTCAGGTTTTAAAAGATGGTGGCTACAGCTACATTGTGTGGGAAGAGTCCTGTCAGCGTGTCAGGTATCCTTAGCAAGTGCTTACAAGGCCAGATGAATGACTTGTTTCTGAATGGCAGCCAGGGTTTGGCAGGGGCGGATGTCAGGCCACTTGCAGCAGGGCAGTTTTAGACTTGCACATGCAGCTTGGGCCCTTCCAAATGTGGCTGCCAGACACCTCCTGATATTTAAATGCCTTCAGGATGAAGCAGCTAAGCAAGCAGCAGGGCTTGAGGGGGGCAGTCTGATTACAGTTTGAAATACTAATGCTTGTACTCTGTCCCGGTTTCTTTCCCTACTGAAAAGAGATGGACCTCATAAGAGTCAGGCTGGGTACATACAGTTCTCCAGTGCCAGGAGAGTAGGGTAGGTGATAACCCACTGTGAAGTGATGGACTGTCATAGTAGGAGAAAGAAAGCTTAAATCCTCCTTGTAAAGGTCTTCACACTCAGAAGTGACTGAAGACAGTATACACATAGCTCCAGGCTGACTACTCTCATCGCCTCTGAATTTTTAATTCTCCTGGCCCTCCAACATTGAGTTCTTGTCTTGTGAGCATGTGCAGTGTCACCCAGAACTGCCCTGAACCCCAGTCTGGGTGGCAGGGTGTGAGAGCCCCTGCTCCACTTGCTGGGACCTGTGACTGCAGGC
This sequence comes from Drymodes brunneopygia, assembly GCA_013400955.1. Classification (NCBI taxonomy): domain Eukaryota; kingdom Metazoa; phylum Chordata; class Aves; order Passeriformes; family Petroicidae; genus Drymodes; species Drymodes brunneopygia. The sequence continues at coordinate 428,112 of VZTZ01043765.1, forward strand.
GTGGGGTGCACCCTCACTTCCCGAGAGGCTGCAGGAGCTAAAAGGGGGGAAGAGGGAAGGAAGAGCGCCTGGGCTTTGCTCTCGTGGCAGCAGCCCCCGTGTCCAGCAGGCTGTCCCCTCTCCCGGCCGCGGTCGCCTTGCCCGGCTGTGCTGAGGGGCGAAGGGGGGCTGCTCCTTGGTGCCTCTCCCAGTCCGCAGCCCCGCGGCAGAAGAATACGATGACGGTCGCATCCTTTCCCTCAGTCCCCCGCCCTCTATAAATAACTCTGGCTGAGCTGACCTGTCAGATTCCCCCGGCAGAGCGGATCCCCTGACCCGGGCCGCCTGCAGTGGAAAGTCTGAATGCAAAACATACCGTAGTAAAAATAGAGCGGCCGGGGAGCCCCGCCGCAGGTCCCGGCGGCTCTCGGTGCCGCTCCGGGCCCGGCTCTCGCCGTCCCCCGGGCACTCCCGGTCCCGTCAGCACTGAGAGCTCGCCGCTGCTCCTAAATCTGTGAGCACTTTAATGCCCCAATGGGGAATGCTTTTCTCGCTGTCAGATGGAAGTATAATTCATTTTTGGTGTGAAACAGATAATTCCAAGTATCATTTTTAATTTTGGCTTGCCTTTCTAACCAGCAAAGATGAAAGAAATACGAATAATGGTTTAATATCCTAAATGTAAAAATAATAATGAGTGTCAAGCAAGAGTTTCTCGTTTCAAAAAGAGGTGAGAATGTTGCTAGCTCTGAAGTCTGAATGAGATTCCATCCTGTGCCTCCCTTGTGCAGACAACTGCTCCCCTGAAGGGATAGATGCTCCTTGGCTATGGTTTCAAGCCATTATAATTTAAAGCAATGCTTGTAACTAAATTGTGCATATATTATTTCTGGTTATTTTACCTGCAAAACTTGAGTATCTGGAGGTTAAACTCGGCAACAGACACCAGAACATGCTGCCATGATGCTGCCGTGCCTTATTCTTCTGGTGCATCCATGTCACAGTTTTTGGCCCTCAGTGCCCATCAGGGCACAGCTGACTCTGGGGGTGGTGGTGAGGTGGCCTCGGCCCACAGCCAAGCACCACATGGGCACTTACTCTCTCCCTCCCCCATCCTGTGGGAGGGGGAGAAAACAGAAAGAAGGAGAAAGGTCACGGGTCAAGATAAAGGCTGGGAGATCCCTTCCTGATTACCATCATGGACAAAACAGACTCGAGTGGAGTAATTACTGATAAATACATATTGACTGATTCAGATATTGTGAAACAAAAGCAAAAAATGAAGCAAGCATTAAAACACTTCAGGAAAACACTCTTGTCCCCATTTCCCAGACTCAGCTTCACTCCAGACTCCTCTCCTTCCCCCTTGTTATCACCACAGGTGGCACTCAGTCCCTTCAGTGAGGCAATGAACAGCGCAGGGAAGGAAGGACTGTGGTTCTCTGCTACTCCTTCATTCTTACTCATCTTCTGCTCTGGTGTAGATCCTCCCTGGGCTGCTGTCCTTTTAGTAGTATTTGTTCTGCCATGGAGCACATAGTTCTCTGACCCTGGTGTTGGCACTGCTGTTTCTCACTCTTTTCCTGCTTCTTTGCCCTTGGGTGTGCGTGCCCTTTGTTAAAAACTTTTTCACAGAGGCACCACTGACTTGGTTGATGGGCTCAGCTGTGTCCTGTGGTGTGGATCCAGGTGGAACTGATGTATCTGGCACACAACAGCTCCTGCTGTCTTCTCAAGGAGGCCAACCTTGCAATCCCCCACTGCCAGCAGCTTGCCAGCTACATGGATGTCCATGTAATTGGGACAGAAGTGGTGGCCAGAGCACTGACCGGAGTAGCAGTGTTGCCTCTGTGGTTGTCTGTTTCCCTGTCCCTCTTCCCTATCCCTGAATCACGAAGGGATGAAAAGAATCCAGCCATCCTTCTGTTCCTTTTCATCATCCCTGTCATTAGAATGGAACATTTGCATCATATTCTGGTTTCGGTGCCACACAATTTACAGTTCTCTGCTTTGAGAGTTGTTTCCAGCATAGGGTAGCTTTTTAGCAGCCTGACCTCTAGAAAGTGAATCAAGGCTGCAAATCAGATACTGACAGAGCTGCTTTTGAATAGTGAAGTTTAGGCTGTGATGGTTCAAGCACTGCCCCCAAGGGACAGCTCCTCTGAGTCTGTGGGGAAAAAAGACTGTCAAGTTGCATCACTGCAGGTGCTCCTATAAGCTATTGCTCTTCCAGAATTCCAAGACTAACTTATTCTTGCAAAAGAAGTATTTCTTATATTGAACATTTAATTCATCTTCACCTCATCCTTTAAGGGAAAGGAAGTGAAGGTAGAGTTCCCTTTTTGTAGGACTGCAACAGATTTCACTCTAATTCTACTCCAATTCATGTGTTGTAGTTCAGGGAGATTCCAATGTTCAGTGGATGGTGCTCTTGCTTTGGATGACAATCACTGGTTAGTGATTGTCAAAGTCTCTTTCCCTTCTTACCTTCCTAAAACCTGTAACACTCAGTTCTGCTATATACAGGACCCACTGTTTTAAAAGTAAATGTGCTAGAATCTTTCACAACTGATTTGTTTGATGCCAGAGAAAGATTTCACTTAGCAGTGATTTAACAGTAGTAGTAACTGCCCAGAGCAATTCCTATTATTGTTTATCACCTCAAAGAACTCCCAGTTTTAAAATAGCCTATACTGTCACTCTAATATTATTGAAAGTTATTTGTTAACATCACAGACTCAGGAAGCATTTCCAAAGGAAAGAGACTCTCATTTCCCCCCTTTTCTACCTCTGAGTGAAGCAGTGAGAAACTGCTTATGTTCTCCTTGTATTAGATTTCAGAAAGCAGTCAAGTCTTTCTCTTGGAAATAAAACCACTGGTAGGTAGCACTGAGGAGTTTTCCATCCCACTCCTCTCATGTGATTAGTTCATGTGATAGTACAGCATATAGCTGTAATATGTAATTATGTCTTCTCCAGGCTTCCATGGGACAGTGAAGCAACATGGTGATGTGTTCCATTGCTGCTGCTTTTGCTGTCAATTTTTTTGCTGGGTGAATTATTTTGCCTGTGTTAAAGTTGTCCTGAAACCAGTGGCACTTGGAAATTATAGAAGCAGCACATGGTACAGTTCTCAGGCTTTTCCCAGTCTCCTGCATTTTCTTGTCTCCAGGAAGAAACACAGATAGCTGAGCCCAACTTGCCTTAACAACCTGTGCATTTTTGCCATGACACGGTATTGAGGGAGAGATGTTGCTTGAGAGATGCTTTATTGTTTGAAAGATACTAGTTCTGTGCATGTGCAAATGCTGTCTAAATGGATAATATATCTGAAAGGATATTAGGAACCAGAGAGTAAGTAGCTGCTTTCTTCTTCTCTTTTTAATTTTTTTTCTCACACGGCCTTTTGATATGCAGCAACTATGTAACAAAAGAATTTAGTAGTAAAAACCTTTTCTTAAACTTTGTTTTGTCCCTGCTCCACCATTTTTAGGGTGTTAGTTTAAATAATTTGTAGCACATGTAGATAAGCCTAGAAAAGAAGTCTGAAATGATGACTGAATGTGTTTAAAAGTTGTTAACAAATCCTTTTCCCTATAAAGTGAGAGATATGGAATAGTGATGATGGTAGTCTGGATGGTTTGAGAATCCAGATGGTTTCCATTTGCTTTTTCCTTATCATACATAGGATTATTCTATGACTCTTCAAGTTTTTCAAAGAAAATGTGAATGGAAGGAAACCTGGCATCTGTTCTAGGGATGACAAATTGGATATTCCTAGCCACAAATACAGTAGGATTTTTCTTATTTGACAAAATAATTCATTAGATTGTTATTATTTCAGTGACTGAGATGGATGTTTTTGTCCCATAAATCTTTATGTGATCCATAAAACTTTAGTATTATGTCAGTCGTTGTCAAATATTTATACCAATGTAAGTGCATTGTTAACCCACTTAATCTCAAGTTTTCTGTATCAGCTTATTTTTTTTGTAAGTTCAGCAATATTGAATAGGTTTAATCTCTAGTCACCTCTTCAGTTATTTCTGTCACAATGTCCTGGTAGTTTCAAAAAATATCCCTCTTCTTTTCTTTATTTTCTTTTACTGAATCAAAATGTTCAAAGATGACATGTTTCTGAACAAAGTGGTATCCTACTGAAAAATGAATGAGTCACCTCTAAATTTTTTTAGGTAGTAGGTTATCGACCTTTGTGACATTGTGTAAATCCATTTTCATCTTTGAGAGAAGGTCAAATAAAAATCCAGCTATGCTGAACAGATAAGGCTTTGCTTTGACACTAAATCATGTCCTTTCCTTTGATTAATATTGCTGTTGGCCTTATCTTTGGTCCAAGGGTTAGTATCTTTTTATTCACAATTCAGAAAAAAGTCAGTAAAGTTAACATTATACATTCAAATCCTAACTTTTAATTTCTTTTGGGCAGACATCTATAGTTTAAGAATAATTATGCATTTTAATGAAAAATTAATAAGAAATGCATGAAACACAGACAAATGCTTCCAAGAAGATTCCTGAAATTTTTTAACTTGTATTCTAGTTTACCATCCAGTTAATGTAATTGAAAGCTTCTGATTTTAAATGGGTTAAGCAATTGCATAATCAGCAATAGGCATAGCACAGAGTGTTAAGCCTACTGATGAAGCATTAGCAGGAAAAAACGTATGTCCAGTTGGGAGCTCTAACTACCTTGTGTGGGATGGAGCTTGTGATGGGATTTCTACACAGGCAGTGGGTGACTGATACACTAAATGTGAGCCACAAGACAGGCAGGATTTCTTTTTGCCCTTTCTAGTTTTCCAGGCTTGAAAGATTCTTTTAAGAGGAGGTTTTCCTCTAACGGCATCCCTCCACCCCCTCAAAATGTTTTTGTTTTTTTTCCAAATCTTTTTATTGTCAGAAAGTAGGCCACTAAGATTTTTATGTGGTTTTTAAAATGGTTTTCAGTTTTGCTTTCTGGTGCTAATGGCTCTTCTGCAGACATCTGCTCATTGAATTCAAGGCAGGAACCTGAAGAGGGTACTGTGTTTCTCCCTGCTTGCTGGGTTGTGATTCTCAGCAGTGTGTAGCCAGAGGCTTGCCATCACTGTTCAACGTGCTCAGCTCAATGCAATGAACATCTGGGTAGTCAGGAAAGCATTAGAATAGTCTCTCTGTGTGTTCAGTAAAAGAGCACGGCACTGTGGAAACTTTCATGAGTAGATTTTGCAAGCCGTAGCAACTTAAAGAAAACCAATAACCCCTGGAGCATGAATTCTGCATTACTTAAAGAGTACTTTCTCCAGAACAATTTTCCACTGCCTGCTGAAGTGGGCTGAATGGATGTTCGTGTTCTGGCACTGAGAAATATCAGATAATGCTAACCATAGTCTAATCGTTAAATTTAATGCCTTTCATACACACATCAGTTTTTTTAAAATCTTTGCTATCTTCCATATGTTTACCAAACCTTGCTCATCTTATGAGGCATGGCAACATCATTCATCTTTGCCACCAGCTGTGAGTCATAAAGAAGAGTGAACTTAGAATAGTAGTAAGTTTGCCATCAGCTGTACCATTTCCTAATCTGAATATTCTTGAGAATTCAACCAAGTTCCATTGCAAATGTGGGAAGTATCCCCACAGTAGTTGTAAGTTTACCACAGTGAAATTATAAATAATTGTAAATATGTAAAATATATAAGTAAATATGGAAACAATTAACATTTATGCCAAAACAGAATCATTATTCAGCACCACTTCTTTTTAAAAATGAAGGGATTACAACATATTGGTATTTAAGAGTGATACTACTATTCTCTAGTAATTATAGATACCCTTCTTGCCCCTGTTTTCTAATTCAAGTTTTGAAGACTGATTTGTACCGATTGTCTATGTTGGCTAATGGTGTGTCTAATTTTTATTTATACTGGGATGGAGAACGGTTATTGGTATCACACATGGAATCTTTTCCACTTCCATCTTTTGCATGAGATGTTAAGCATTGATTACCTGTAATGGAGAATCAAGGTCAATAGTTTGCTTGTCAATAATTTTCTGATTTCTAAATAAAATATTTTCAGGGAGACCAATTATTAAAATATTTGTTTATATTTATTTTGATATCAAATAGATGTTTTTCAAAGTGCCTTTATAGTCCACTACATTGCCAGGATAGAACAGTGTATTCTTTCCCTAAAGAACTAGATAAAATGAGAATAAATTACATTTAAGCCACTACACAGGTTTATGCTTCAACCAAAAGAATCAGGGTGTACATGGCATCAAGCACCAACCGAATATTTCTTTTGGAAAGATATGCCAAGTTTTATATGACATCTCCCTTAGTGGGATGCTGTGTATTTTAAATTGATGAATTTCATGGAAGACAAAGAAGGTCTGATCATCAAAATGAATTTCTAGTGAATTATGTCAGCAATTCATAATTTGTCTGAGGCTATAGAATTCCCTGGGAGAAGTTACAAGATTACAGTGAACTTGAATGATCAGGAAAATAGTGCATTTCATTGGCAAATAACAACTCATGTGATAATAATATAATTTTCATGTTTGCTGATTCACTGTATGAAAAAGTATGTTTGTTTGGGATTTTTTCCTGCCTAGCTGTATGAAAAGGTGTTTGGGTTTGTTGGTTTTTTTTGGGTTTTTTTTCCTGCTTTGCTACGTGGGAAGTTTTTTTCCCTCTAAATGGCACTATTTCCTTTCAGAATAGCGATGACACTTCTGATCTTCAATTTGTGTACACTAGAATTTGGGTACTGCTTGTATTTGCAGACAAAAGCTACTTAGTATCTAGTTTCTTATGCTGCCTTCACATTCTTCTTCAGGGTCCATATCAGTTTGGCTCTCTAATCTCTCTACACTGAAAATGAAATATTTTGCAACTTTTTGCCTGTTTGTGTTTTTAGCATGTGACTTGGTACCTTTGGAGGGTTTATCTTACACTTTCTACTTGCAACAATGACTACTGAAGTATGGTGTTATATTTTTTGACAATAAAGTAGTCAAATGGAGGTGCATTGCTGACTCCTAATAATCACATAAACAGGATAGAACTGATAAAAAATGTAGACCATTTTCAACTTCTGTTACTCATTACCAGGCCTTTGAATATTAAGAGTTGATCAGAAAAGGCTGTAAGAATGAGTATGGTTAAATTTATATATATATAGTGATTTGTGCTTAAACATTGACACTTCATGTGTTCAGGTTTTGCTCTGTAGCCATAACAAGTGGGAACCACCTTGCTTTAATGGCAAAGGGAAAGCTATAATGGCTGGTATGGTCGTGTCAGCCCAGTATCTAGAGATTTAAGACCAGCATCATAAGAGAGGATGAAATAACAGGAGCTGACAATTGAGCACGGCTTCAGCATTAGAAGAGGAGCAATATCAAGGGTATGGAAAGAACTGCAGCTAGTTTTTGTGATCTTACATATTTATTGCCTGGCTGGATAACAGACTCCTCAACATTATGAGGACTTGTATAAGGTGACCTGTTTACTGCCTGCTAATGACATTCTTTCTGCATTTCATGGTAGTACTTCATTCCATTACAAAAATACATAATGCTGTGGTGCATGGCTTGTTCAAGATATATGAATGCTTCTGATCTAAGAGGTGTCTTCTACATTTCTGTGTAGAGCCCCATCATGCACAGAAGATACTGACAGCAGGCAATTAACCCTAATGATACTTCTTTATTGGGAGAACATCTTTTAGTTCTGTGGTGACAACAGCGGGAGATATTTTTGTCGAGTGCTTATACCATGATTCAGGCTGTTTATAGACTAGTAACTTAGATACTTTTAGTATCTAAAAGGAAAATTAAATGCTACCATAAGCTTTTCACCCATAAATCTTAATGTAATCTGTCATTTCTTTGCTTTAATATGACAGGCGTGTTATTGAAATGACAGCCATGAGATCAGATTCTTTCCACGTCTTGCAGAAAACGAGCTGTGAATTTTGGTCCAATGAATTTTTAGTCTTTTGTAGTCAGATGGGACTATACACTTTTTTCCATCTTACTTTTTTTCTGCCTCCATGGTTTCAGAAAATAAACTGAGCAGCCTGATCCAGCAGTCCTAGATAAACATAATTTTTTTTTTAAAATCTGCACTGAAATTAGCGCAGAATTTCTTTTTAGTCTATTTACTTTTTTGCAGTCATTACTGAAAGAATGCCACTGAGATAAGCAGTGATTAATGTAATTTCATTAGGGACAGAACTCGTTAGCTGTCAGAAGAAATTATCTGATGTTTTTATACATCTTCTCTTCTGACTACATTCTTGCTAAATACAAAACCTGTTTGTACTAAAAGCAAATGTCTTCTTGCCTTAAAAAACAAACACTGGTATTTCCTAACTGTAGTGCACGTAGTATTTAATTCAGAAAAATATTTCTTAAATTGAGTTTTCTAACAACAGGGGTAGAAAGAGAACTTGCACCCATATTCTTCAATATTGAGAATATGTTTTAGTCCAGTGCTACAGATTTTTGGCTAAATCTATTTTATGCTGAAATCTTTAGCATTTAGGGTTGATTTCTTTCAGTGGACCCTCAAGGATTCTGCTTTAGGTCTTCTTGCCCTTCCCTTGGAAAGGGAGATTAATATGTATCTACCACGTACCTCAGTCTTACAGACTTAGAGAATGAGTCAGATAAACTATTAACTACACAGAGAGTTGAGGGACACTGGTTTCTTCCCTCTGCCACTAACCTAGAAGCTTGAAGTGAGCCAAGGAATAAGCATTTTGCACCCCTATTCCCTTCCATAGGCCCATTTTTATCTGAAGATTCCATTATGTGTGTCTTTAGTCTATTATTTGTGCCTCTATTCCATTATGTATTAAAACTGAGAGAACAGAACATGTCCGAAGTTTATGCAGATACCACTGTCAAACTAGAGCACTCTAAGCTAGTGAGTGCATTCTTTGTGTATTGCAATATTTGGTGGCAAGAGGGAAACAAACACTATCAGGGAATATATAAACAGTAGGTATAATGCATTAATGCTTAGCTATAGGACACTATTAAATTCTCATTGTTGATATAGGATCCAGTAGCACTATCTCTGTTTTTACGTCATATTCATCACAGAAATTGACAAAAAAAATTCATGTAGATGTTCAAGTGATGGAAAATGGTAAAAGTGGGAAACTGGAACAAATTAAGTTTATGCTTGCATATTCACTGATGATGATTTAAACAGGTGTATTATTTTTCCCGAGGTCTTTTCCTGTAGAAGGGAAAAATACAACATGCTGTTTAGTTGCCTATAAATATTTATTTTGCTCTTCTACAGAACAAGCAATTCATGGTGCTTAGAGAAGCATGTCTTTAACAATATAACATTATTTTCTTGAGCAGTCACTGAAAGCAAATTTGGATACAACAGCCCATTTTAAAATCTGTGGCAGTGAGTTGTCAATACAAAGATTGAGATTTATTGCTTTCAGGAGTGGACAAGAAAGAAATTGTTTGATGTTCTCATTTAGTATTGAACACTTATGTAAAGTAAGCAGTATTCACAATGCCAGTAGACTTCAGAAAACAGTTCTCAGAGAATCAGAGGATCACCAGAAGCTTACTGTTTTAATGGACACACATTTAATGTTTCTGGCTCACTTAACTCTAAGGCATATGTACAACAGTGGTGGTAACTGCTCTCAGTTAAACACTTGTGCCTGAAATTATTAAAATCTCATGTACCTCCAGAATATTCAATGTCACCCTCTTCTCACAAAAAGAGTAAAAAAGTGATGATGGATGCTATTTCTGAATGTTTTTTCAAATATTTGAGAATAAAATTTTGTTCCTTCTTGCTAAAGTTTTACTCCTAAGACAAACTCTTTGTGGAGTCATGGGTCAGAATTTTCTTTGTATCACACTGTGTAGAGGTGGACACTTCTGCTTGGGACTTGCAAGAAGTGCATCTTGGTTGGGAGTAATTTCTTTAGGAAAATTAGTTGGATCTAAAATTTGCTTGTCTTGAAGAAGCTAAGAATCAGCTCCTGACTGCCCTGATCACTGGGCTGTATAGTGATGGTCCTGCTCCTTGTCTGGCCCAGAAGAACCACTTTTTTTGCAGAATATCATTATTTCAAGGCATGGCATGCTCTGATTCAAGAGGAGTCTGTGTTCATGTTGTGATAGTCTGCTGAATTGTAGATCCAGTTTTTTAACTGCTTCAGGCGAAGAGGGTATGGAATTCAATTGCCCCGTTTCCTGTGGGAGCACTGCACCTACTGCACTGTTGTCCGTGCTTTCAGAAGGAGTTAAGGCAGTGCTTTGGGAGATCTGTGTTCATAGCAGAGTTGTGTTATTCCTGTGTTACCTGTGCTTAGAACTCACAAGGGGGCCTAATACATAGGCTGTGCAAACCCAGGTTGTGGAAATCAGGGAAGCCTGCTATGAGTACAGCAGCTAAAACTGCTGGATTCCAGAATTACCAGAAGCAAAACATCAGGTAGACACTGAAGACTTTTATATGAAAATGTAGACAAGTATGGGCTGCAGGAAGTCAAGCAGGTGTTGTCTAAAACTCACATGGATTAAGGTTCCTTAACTTCATCTGTGACTGAATGTTTTAGATGTCACTTGTGGACAAGTGCAGTAATTAGGCTGAGATATCCTGAAGTCTTGGTTTGAAACACTTACAACTTCTGAATAAGCTGTTGATTAAGAAAAACACTTCTGACAACCAAATAACTCTCTCCAATATCATGTATATTTCTCTTGTTGAGGGAAATGAGGATCAGATTACAGACCTTGTAATCCCACTCAGCCTGTTTCAACAGACACTCTTTATTCTCATTCTGAGCTGGCTGTTTCAGATTTTCAGATAAATCCAACATCTTTAGTTTACCATCCTGCTTGCTAGATAAACCTAGTAGTAGGACTGTGTTGAGACTGAATCACCTGAACAGGAGGAAGATTATCAAGTGAGATACTGCTAGCAGCTCACACCATACCAGTACCATATGCATTTTTACTGTTAATGTCTTTACTTTGAACAGTAGAAATAGGAAAAGAATTCAAACGGGACTCTGGACTGGATGAGTCTTGAAGTGGTCAGATGATGTGATGCTTAGCGATGTCAGAAAAGATACATACAACATCACAAATGCAGTTTTCGTAGTTTCTGCTGTCCGTAGAGGATCTGCAGTGTCTAGTAACCAGGGGTATTGGGAATAGTTGATAATTCTATTATCAGCAAGGAAAATTTCATTTCAAACAGTCTTTGTGCCATGCTGGAACATGAGACATTGCAGAATGATGGAAAATTACTCTGCAAGTCCTATTTATGCCTACAGTCTTCTCATTCAAGGCAGTAAATGGGCAGTGAGGTTGTGGGGTGGTATAAATCCAGTTTCTTTGCAGCAATTCCTTATGGAATGGTTCAACTTCTGTTTGTGCCAGTCGGTCTGCTGACCTGCTCTCTACAGAAAGGCACGTTCGGCAGAGCCAGCCAAAGGCATAACCCACAGAGAGTGGCATTTACAAGACTAATATTATTTATGCTGTAGACTTCAGTCTCTTGAGGTTCTTCAGGGAGAGGCTGTCAGGGTAATGGATGCCTTTACTCTTGTGTCCTGACATGACCAGCTTTGATATGATTGATCTTCTTGACAAAGAGGATAAACTATTAGTCATCCTTTGGGAAGACACTGTCTGGAATGAATAAACCTATCATCCAATTTTACATTATCATAGGAAAAAAAATTTTTGGTCAATTTCAAATTAAGGGGCATTGACTTTGTAACAGTTTCAATCTTGCTATTAAATATTAATTTGGAATTTTGTTTTTGTTTATGTTTAAAAATTATTACATGTCTCCAGTATATGAGATCATAGTATTAATGGAGTTAAGTTTAAAAAATATAAAAGGGATGTTTAGGCTTTTGCAAGGGTTTGAATTTTTGTACTTTGTGCAGCTCAGTTAAATTCAGAAAATAGTTTTTTTTTATTCTTTTGTATTTCACTCATAGAACAGAAAATGTGATTTGCAAACTCTACAGAATACTGTGTTAAGTTATGATTTTATAAAGTACTTAAAAAATCAGACATCACTGTGCATAATAAGTCTTCTATTGTCACTTTAAACAAAGATTATGATAGTATCTTGATTCCTTAATAAAAAAAACAAGAACAAGGAGCTCTCGAATAATTAAGAATGGATTATTTTTAATTATAAAAACTGTATTTAGCCTTATTCCTTAAGTTTATTATGTCTTTTATATTTTTTTTCAAATGAAATGCCTATCCAGCTTCCAGTTCGTCAGAAATGTTTAGACATTTCAATGAACCTATAAGTCTGTAGATACTGAGTAAAGTTTAATAAATTATATGGATTGCGCTAGATTGTCCACCAGAAAGAAAATTTACTTACATTAAGAATCTATTCTTACTTGTCATTTAAGACATCTTACTTGTCATTAAGAATCTATTAGCCATTTACAGCAAATATTTAAATGATGTAGCTGTGTGACAGGGAGGGAGGACTGCTGTTGAAAACATAGGAGTTACTGATGGTCACCAGCATGATAAAACTGCTTTTTTGTTTTTCAGGCCTTAGGAACAGATGAGGATAATATGGGGGATCGTTGCTCTCAGAAACTGGCTTCTACCAAGTTCCTTCGACTTCTGCTCCTGATACTGATTCCATGCATCTGTGCCCTTATCCTTTTGCTGGTGATTCTGCTTACCTTTGTAGGTGAGTGCTTTTGTAATTAAGGAGACACTTTTAAAATTAAGGAGATTAAAACTAAGGCTGCGTTCTCAAGTGCTAATATAATTGTGGACATTAGACATATATCTTAGCACACCTACCTAGCAAACTAATCTACCTAGTGACTGTTTGTTGCAGAGAAATAAATCTACTATTTAGATTAGTGTCCTTAAAATATATTTGAAGTATTGATTAGGAAACCTTTTCTGATTTTCTTAAGGCAGACTTTTGAGGAGCACATTGTCTTGAACATGTAGAATGTAGACGGTTTTCAGCAGCCATTTTACAAGTACAAAAGATATTCTTGCTCTGATTTTAGATCACTGTCAGTGGAATGGAATATTTATCCACTTATGTCACACATTCATATGCAGACCTGATTCTTATTTTCAGGTGAAATTTAATTTATAAATAGCCACAAATCTTTCTGAACAGCATACAGAATATTACTGTTTAACTAAGGAAAATTATGTTAATTTCTTCTGCATACAAAATACATATCAATGCAGAACCCCAGATATGTTTTGTGGAAACTGGTTCAAGGTTTATTAGATTTCATAACGGCTTATTCTGTTAAGTAATTTTGTGTGTATGTTTTACATAATTAAAAAGTGCTAATTTAATTTTCAAAAAAGTCGTGCCTTCATTACTTTTAGAGAAGCTGACATATCATTATATTGCTTCAACTACAAAATTAAAAAGATAGTAATTCTAGGTTAAAGCATTACTTTTTCAGGAAAAAAAAGTAAAAAAAAATTGCTTTCAGTGCTAAATGTTTTTGGGATTTTTTTGCCTTTTTCTTTTGTTAGTGAGAATATTTTCAAGTTGAGCTTCCTTAAGCACTTCAGAAGCATATCTGAAACAAGTGGGGAATGTATCCAGTATCCAGATACATAGATATAAATCTGTTTTCCTATTTTAGACACTCCAATTTCGATACATGTTGAACAGTCAAACAGCTAGTAAGCATAGGAAGCAACTAAACATGTCTCAAAAGCACTGCCAAAACCAGGACAATTTAAACCTGTTTTCTCAATTCAGCCTGTAAAGGATATGCAACATGATGTTGTAGGCCTGTTCTTTTCATTTAGTTTAAGTTCAGGAAGTAAAAGAAACCCATAAGCTAGTGAATGTTATGATTGACAGGTAAGTCTTGGGCTGTATCTCTGAACTAAGAACAGTCTGAAATGGATTAAGATCAAGTAAGTCTTGCAATTAGGAAATATGAAGCCATTAAATTTGCTTTCCTTATGTTTAGCATTCCATTTGTATCTTTCATATCCTCTGCCCCAGATTTCATTCTCTGGTGAGAAAGCAGATAAAAAAGCAGGTGCATTTACATCAGCTCTACTCAATCTCTTCCTCAGGCATGTATCAACCTGTCATTAAAATGTATGAAATCCTCTGGGAAATGGGGCCTGTTCTGATCCTACTTTCGTAGCAGAAATCGTGACTATCTCCTCTTAAGTCAATGTAATTACTGTAGGGTAAAGAATAAGGCTTGGTGTTATAACCCAAGTCTAAAAGCAGCAAAGGTCCCTTCAGAAGCAGCTTTTGAATTAACATTTTATAATTAACTATTCTTCTTAGCAACTTTAATTTTCTACGCATTGGTAGCCTGGAAGCATATATGTTTGATGACCAGACTTAGATGAACTAATGCTGTGGACATTTGAAGTATGTATAATATTATATAGTCTGTTATAATAACTGAGAATACACTATATATAGAATAGTACTTCATTTCAGGTTAATAATAACTGAATTCTCATACTGGTATGAAGTCTTGCAGTGTAAGAAATAGGAATAGGCTAATAGGAATTATTTAATATATAGGAAATTATATTTTTACTTTTTTTCATAAAACAGAGGAGTTAAATTCTGTGGTTATCATTCTAGTATCTTTCACTGGTGCACAAAACATAAATAGAAAGCTCCATTATATAGTTTAGAACCTTATGAATTTTTTTGATTTGACTTTGGTAATTAACTCATCAGAAAATTAGACCTTTTATATTTTGCTAGAAAATATTTTATTTCCTGTGGTAAATTTTAAGGTAATTATACTTTTCCTTCTGTAATATTTTTTAAATAAGGCATATACACATGAAAAAATGTTCATGCACCTGAGAACTTTTCTATGCATTTTCCTTACATCTCTTTAGCTGCCTGCACATCATTGCTGATGTGGGTGGAAGTAGACAGGAAGAGCAACACAGTTATATTGTAGTAATGGAGAATATACTACTTGAGATGTCATGGATCCCTGTCTTCAGAACATGACATTAATCAATCTTTCAAAAATTATTTACTATCCAAGTATTCAAGACCTAAAGCCTTGAAAAAGTAATTTTGTCAGAACTTTGTACAAAGAAAAGACAAAGCATCAGTAGAGATGCACATTATTTTGACTAAAGATACAAGAGACTTTTACGGTCCATAGAAGAAAATATCAATGTGAAATGTTTAGCTTTGATTTCTCTAAGTACTTACCTTCTGGCTCTGCATGTTCTGCTGTCTCTCACTAGGAGTGTAGCATGCTTGTCAACCTGTAGAAGAAAACTGTGTAAGGAATGAATGTCCTTTTCCTTGCAGAGAGAAAGTGTTCTAAACCACTTGAAGCACTGTGTTTAAAAAGTCCTTCACATTTTAGTAAGCACTATGGAAAATTAATTTTTTTTTATTGTATGACAAGTGCTTCCCATTGCAGTTATTTATATGGGAGAGCAAAATGCTTTACAGTTACAGTTGCACAAAAGGAAAAACAAGAAAGGAAGGGAGATGAGAGGGAGGGGGAAAGAAAGAAAGAAAGAGAAAGAAAGAAAAAGAAAAAGAAAGAGAAAGAAAAACAAAGAAAGAGAAAGAAAGAATGAAAAAGAAAGAAAGAAAGAGAAGGAAAGAAAAAGAAAGAGAAAGAAAGAAAAAGAAAGAAAGAAATAGAAAAAAAGAAAAAGAAAGAGAAGGAAAGAAAAAGAAAGAAAGAGAAAGAAAGAAAAAGAAAGAAAGAAATAGAAAAAAAGAAAAAGAAAGAGAAGGAAAGAAAAAGAAAGAAAGAGAAAGAAAGAAAGAGAAAGAAAGAAAAAGAAAAAAAGAAAAAGAAAGAAAAAGAGAAAGAAAAAGAAAAAGAAAGAAAAAGAGAAAGAAAAAGAAGAAGAAAGAAAGAGAAAAAAAGAAAAAGAAAGAAAGAGAAGAAAGAAAGAGAAGAAAGAAAGAGAAGAAAGAAAAGAAAGAAAGAAAAAGAAAGAAAAAGAAAGAAAAAGAAAGAAAGAAAGTCTATTACTGCAGCTTAACTGATGTGCAATTGTTTGATATACTATGGGACCTTCATAGTATCAATAATGTGCCCATTTCTTGAGAGTGCAGTCATAGGTACAGACCCTGCAGGAGAAATCTCAGTTCATTTGTGCTGCCCAGTTGTAGTAGTGAACCAGTGCTTTGTTTCCTTTCCAACTGCCTCATCCATTACCCATACTTTGGTAGGATGCTTTGCTCTGTTTCATTAGCTTTTAAACAGACTTAGTCTCTTTGAGCTTCTCTGAACTGCTAGAAATCTTCCACAGTTTACACTGCCCGAATCTCAATTTACTAGCTTATACAGCGTGACTATTTCTTAGATCTCTTAACCGTCCATTTTTAAGTAAACTGTCCATTCTCTAAAACCTGTCCATACTCAGCAAGGCATTATCTCCCCAAGTGAACAGCAACTGGAAATGATCATTAAAACTGCTGGAAAGTGTTGCTTTAAACTGAATGAGTTTGGTCCCAGCACCTCTGTTTTGTACCAAGCACAAAGAAGGCCAGCATACTGTATGTTTCTGTCATCTAGACATGCCCAGCTGTAGCTGGAGACACGAATCCAAAATGGTTACATCTGTTTCTCAACTAATTCACTATCTGGCATATGGTTTACTATCTACAGCTCTGTATGAACTCACATCTGAAGAACAGTTGGATATAGTGTGCCTATATGCATGAAAAAAATGCATGTTCAGTATGTGTTGCATGTCTGTTAGCAAACACTGATAAAGAGCAATTAATTTCCCTTCACTGAAGAGATGAAGAAAGAACTGATTGTTTTAAAGCATCAGTCTGTTTTCTTAGGTATCTTGAAATTTAAATATAGATGCTATAAAAACATATCCAGTAAGCTTAATTTAAGATAAACAATAGTGTTTTTAGGGGAAGGGTAGGGGAAAGGAAGAAAATCAAAGCAAATGGGAGCCCTAACAGAGAGTGGATTCTGCAGCCTGGAATAAAGTACCTAAATTCTCTACAGTGCATTGGTAAAAGGAGAGGATAGGAGGAAAAGGTAGGGGAAGAAAGAGGTGATTCAGGAAAGTGACTTAAAATTCTTACAAACTAAGTGGAAAGAGAGTTGTCATCTAGAGCTAGTAAGTGTGAAATGCAAGCGGCCTATGCCTGCCTCCCTCAAGGGCATACGTACCTGGGCCAGTATGATGTTATTTTGGAGGGAAAAAATGTTAAAAAGAATTTTAATATTACTCATTGTCAGCGATGATACAATTAGGAAGTCCTTTTGTGTCTAAGAGGTTCGTTGTGTGGTCCCCCCATTAAGAGGAGGAGATGTTATCACTAGGAAACTGTAAAAATAGAAAAAATGCTATTGTTGGAAAAATGGGTTGAAGAAGCAAACAAACATTTGGGGATCTTGGTGAAAGAAGTAAATGACTTTGTGGCAGTGATAGACATAGTTATTATTTGTTGTTCCAGAAAAAGAATGAAATAAGTCTGCGTGAGAAGAGGATAGAATACAGTGGGTAGCTCCAATATTTTTCTTCACAGTATTTATTTGACCACTGTATTAAACCAAAGGGGATTTTCAAACATCTTTCAAGAGTTTACCTGTCTTGTAATGTATTGCCTCCTATTCTGCTGAGTGATATATAAATAGCTAATAATTTTAACTTTAAATTTGAATCAGTATTAATAGCTCTTTGGGACCAAGGTTTTACAGAATTTTTTTCTATTTTTATGCTGAGTGGAGAAGAGATGAGTCTAGGGAGGAGGAGAGGGAATGTGAGAAAATACCTTAAGCTATTCTCGAATTATGGAAAAATACTACGCACTTTCCCAAAGCAGCTAACAAAACTTATTTTAACTTTTAGAAAAATGAAAAAAAAATAGTTAACTTTGACACTTGAAATGAAGTAGTATTCTGGATTCTAGAAATTTAGTACTTTGTTTGGACACAAATATCTGGCATCCAAATAAAGCTACATTTAAGTGAGCACAATTTTTGAGCACAACCACTCACTCTTCCTTAGACTTTAGCAAATCATATTAATACTAATCCCTATTTGTGGAAATGCAACAGATTCCTGTTCTTCCTGTTTGGTTTGACCAGAGGACTCAAACAAAAAAAATGCTGTTTAAATAATTTGCAGGTGGGAGATTTTTAGGTGCTTCTGTAAAATACACACAGTAAATTCCTCTAAACCCCAGTGAAAAACCAGAAACCTTAACATTTATATGTATATATATAAAGCTCCCCTGGGTTTGTCCAGTAGAAGTTAGACATAAAAGATTTACTCACAGTTAGCGACACTGGAGCCAAAACAATCCAGGGTGGATAAATGAAGATATGGTAAATCTCAACTGTTTCACTGAAACTCATTATATTTCAGAAATTTCACAAGTTTTTCTTGCTGTTTGCATTTGCTATAGTTAAAGGTTTCTCAGTAAAAAAGAAAATGCTGACATTGCCCCTTCTCAGCTATTCCAGCTCTCTTTTCTCCCTTACCTATAAAGCTTTCCAACCCAAAGTCACTTTGCTGGATTCTTCTGGCATTTTTAGTTACATGTAGCTGTGATTAATAAATATTTCCGCCTGCCCAGTCCTTGAATTTCAGACCAGGTAACTGATTTATCCTAGCAACAGAGTGCATGAAGAAGTGAGAAGAGGAATTCAGTAATGGGAGTGGGCTCAGGATACCCTCTTGGGCTCTGTGTGATGCCTGGACCTGGCAGAGGGGTGGGTTTGTCAAGGGAAAGAGCCTGGGGTGGTGGGGGGATGAAAAAGGCCTGACTGAGAGGTGATGGTGCAACCAGCCATTCTGGTAAATGCAGTAACCAAACTGAAAATGAAGTCTAAGAGAGATGGTAGTGGGTGTTTTATGGACTTAGGAGTCATAGAATCATAGAAAGATCATCTAATTCCAATTTTTTAATAATCAAGTCTAGATGAACTGTGTTTATTATGATTATTAAGCTCTTTTACATGACCAGAGAGTGGCAAAAATTGCTTTTGCTGTTTCCCAAAATTTTCTTATATTGTAATACAGTGGTGCTTCTCTTCTAGTATTAAATATGGCTCCAATATATTTGGTTAAAAAAACAAAGATAGAATTTGTAGTTTTTATTATAGATAACTAAGTTATATGTTCTATACATGTTTAAGATGACTTCTTTATTATTTGGATTAAGAGGTTAAAGATCAGTTCTCTTACTATGTAATTTAAATTCCTGATGCTTGTGGGATATGTCTACTTATTGTTATGCAGCTATTTTGATTTGTGATTTATAATTACTTGCAACTATTTAACACATGCAACTAAGCAGAGTCTGTTTTTGTTTATAATATAATAAATTATCAAAAAATAAAGCCAGCAAGTGACTAAAATTTTAGATAATAATTGTATATTTAAAATCCAATATCAGAAAAGAATGACAAAGACCCCAGGGGCCTATATTTAGCAGTGGTAGTTAAATTACATAATCATATGTAGAGGAAACAGTACCTCTTTCCATTTTACAAATTAGTGAATATGAAATATATTAAAAATGTATTGGTTCTATTAAAGCTTCAGAAATGGATTTCTGAAGATGGTGGTACTATGAAAACAAGAGATGATGCAATTTAAAAGAAAAAAAATGGCATTGCCCATCTTGTTAGCACAATGATAGAATGAATGCATGCTGGAGTTCCTTGAAATTGCACTCTGTAGTTTTAAACATTTAAGTATTCAGTGACACACTATAAATATGATTAAAATATTTTAAGCTCATGGAAGTATTTGTTTCTCTATTTATCCTACAGCAACCATGTTTTATGTGCTACTGTTATTTTGTTCCTACATAGAATTCTTAAATTTAGTTGTCTTTAATTTTAATTCTGAAATTAAAATACTTTTCAAATCTGTGTCATTATATTCATTATTAACTTTCCAAAACAAATTGGTAACACTTATTCTTCCTGGTGATGGTAATTTTGGTGTTTTTTTCCTTTCTTGCAGGAGTGTTAGAAAAAACATGCTTTTATTCAAATGGAAGTGAGGGCCTTACAGTTAATGGTGACTTTGAAATGTCTCATGATCTTTTGCCAAACATGGTTGAAAATAGTTCCAAGACTGATCCCACAATGGATCTCAGCACACAGCCCTCTTCCTGGACTACCACACTTTTATCCCACATTGACCAAAAGAACAAGAACTCAAATAGATTTAGAGAGTCTTTCCAGGAAAATTCCTTTGCTCTCCCAACTCAAGCCACAGTGCTCAGTCATCAGCCTGCCTCTGACGCTGCTCTGGCAGAGGGCTCTGAAGACAACACCGGGTTGTTTGCTACTGCAGAGGAGGTGACTTTGTGGTCTACAGATGTTTCTTTTAACAACACAGAGAGGCTGACAACTCTGCCAATATTACGTCCTACCCATCCATCTATGTCACAAAAAATGGATCAGAAAAAAAGTAAGTTTATATTTTATTTGGCTCCGTAATTCTGACCCAAAAACTATGGAGCATACCGTTAGCTTGCTCCCCAATGTGTTTCCATGAGGTCTAACAAATGTGTCCCTTTTGATAATTTTTGTTGTGTACATTCCATGTTGCAATCAACTGGTTTCTTATTGGAACATTTGTTCTGCCTGTTAAGGAAGAGGCAGTAAATTCTCTCAGTATGAAAACTTACAATACAATCTTCAGTGGGTGATAATAAGGCTTACCAAGGCTGGAAATGAGTTACTGCACTTAGTAAGTCTGTAGATTGTTTATTCTGTGTTTCTTTAAAACTATGGATGTGGCAAGTGCATTCCTGATCTTGAGATGTAATTGCAGTTACAACTTTTTCTGTCATAATGGATAAATTCTTCTCTAATTTGAAGCAGTTTTTCTATGTAGCAATAAAGTTCCATTTATTTTTGAGACAGAGTAACAAGAATTATCTGGGATCAGCACTTTTAAAAATTTGTTTGACTATGAAAATAGGTGCATTTCATTAATGTCATAGTAAATGTTATTGATTCATCATGTCAGTGGTAGTGAGTGATTCCCTGATACTGCTTTGCTAATTGCTGAAACACAAGGGTACCATATTGAAATGAGTTAGTTTCTCTGGAACTCATCATTCCTTTTTTCTTAATCCCACTAGAGCACAAAGCAAAATTTATGAATAAGGTAATAGAGAAAATTTAATGTAAAACACTGATTTATCAGTATTTTCTTCTCTCCCCTAGACTGCAGTGACTTCAGAGGCCATTTGAATGGTGTAGGCTTTTTGCAGATTCTGTTTGCTAAATGATTTTTCTTACATAGATTCCTCTCTTTTTCTCCCCCTGCACACCAAACTCAGAATAAATATATATAAATGCACACTTGAATCCTATTAGTGATTCATTTATTTACTTCTTTTGGCAATTTGACTAATTATCGCTACGCCAAGGAACAGCAAGAAAGCATAGTGTGCAACACCACAAATATTTTCATCATTATATTTGAGAAACCTGAAATTCCAGGCAATATAGATGAGATGCTGTAAAGCCCTTTTGCCTTTTCTTACCACGTTGGAATGAACTCTTGCGAGATGCATATAACATGCTTATGTAATATGTAGATAATATGTGTGTGTATGGGACATGATATTTTTTTCTACTACAGTGTTAATGCAGAGACAGCACTACAGTGACTCAGGACAGCCTTAGGTCTGGCTTTCTAATCTTTTTGGTATTACAACAGAGAGGCACTTCTAGGACTTTCCAAGTATTTGTTCTATCCTGGTAAGTGCACTTCATTCCAACAGCAGTATGACTGTGTGTATATTTGGTAGGTGTGACTACTTGGAATTCTATTTTGGTGTAGTGTTTTCTCTGTAAAGAGAAAAGGATAAAAGGTTTTCAAAGACAAATTTGAAACACCACAAATTTCTTTAAAAAAACCCCACAACAACAACAAAAAATCCCATCCCAAACTGAGATACTTTGTCTATCAAAAACATCCAGAGACAGTACATTAGTACATTACTAATTAATAACCTTGCAGTCTTTGATTCCACTTTCAAATATTTTGCTTATCTGTATTCATGGGGACATTGTCTTAATTATGTGTGTAGATTTTAAAAAATTAATAAATATATATATTTATATATTTTTTAAGTATCCAGAAGAATTTGATCTCAAAATAACTGTGTGTTCCATGGCTCTCCAAGGCATGGAGGACTAGAAAGCAAGGGATTTCTAGCACTTCCTTTCTTGTCCTGGCCTTTGCAAATTAACTTCTTATACTTGTCTTTAGTCTCCTTGATCTTTTTTTTTCCACTAAGCTTGCTTCATGGAGAGAACCCTATGGTAACAAAGAACATGGTCTGAGGTTCACAGGAAGTTCTTATGTATTCTGATGTGGAGGATGATGATATATAAATATGAGATGAGATATAAATGAGTTTTGGAACAGTGAAACTGGAATATTCTGTTTGAGTAAAAGTGATTTTTTTTTGGACAAGTAAAACTTAAAGACCACATCAGATTGGTGGTAGTAGATAAAATTATTTCTCTCTTGCTTAGTGTCTGAATCCAACTGTGAATGTTAGCACATTCCTGAAGAAGAATAAACTAGGGCTGGCATACTGAGACACTTAAAGCTATGTGGTAGCAAATTCCAGTGATCTGCAGTGAGTCCTGATGAGCATTTGTTGGTCCTCCCATGAATTGATGTATTCACTTTTGAACCTGTGTAAAATGGAGGTTTGAGCTTTTAAAGCATATCTTATACGGAAATTAACTTCTAAATGAAGTGTGAGGCTGATGCTCCATCGTCATCGATGCACGCTAGCAGATCATCCATCAGTACAAGTTTCATCTGGTTCAAATGGGGGGAGGTGAGTGCATTTCTGTTCATTTAGTAAGCATGCATAACTTGGACTTTATGCTGATTTTATGTAGTATAATAAAAGATAAATGATATGTCATATGATAGAGAGACTGCCAGTATAAAGCCAACCAGACAAAATTCTCTGAACACATTTGGAGTGGCATTCATGTGGCTGTTAAGTTTTTGGTCTGATGTTAGTATCCCTAGTGCCAGATTTGCTTTACTGGTGGACCACAGCTTCCATAAAAGACATTAGTAAGAGAAATATTGTGACCATATGGTATTCAGTCAAGACTTTAAAATAACATAAGCAAGACATTGCTGAATTACTAACTGGAGGGGAATGAATTTGGCACATATGTCATCAATTATTTAAGAAGTCCTTGAAGGAGAAGGAAGTTCTTTGGCAGAAATGGTAGCAAAGAATAGATTAGTGGGTAAATAGAAATGAATTATACAATAAAGAAAAGATGAATAAGTTTATTTCCATTTTACAAGGGGGAAGCAATGCCTCACAAATCTATTAGAAAAATCTTTGAAGGAGACAGTGAAAATGCTGGTTAATACAACATACTTAGCTTTTCAAAATGCTGTTAACAAGAGTCTTCACCAAGAAGTCTTACAGATACTCTTTTCACAGACTGTTCGGAAAAAGACAGAAGGAAGAATAAGAATGAATGGCTAGGCTCCAGAGTGAAGAAGGCTGCTTATGGAGTTTTACAGACAGAAAGTATTTTCTGATAAGAGGAAACAGAAAATAGTCAAGTAATAACATTTCTACTAACA
The DNA here is from genome assembly GCA_013400955.1 of Drymodes brunneopygia. NCBI lineage: Eukaryota > Metazoa > Chordata > Aves > Passeriformes > Petroicidae > Drymodes > Drymodes brunneopygia. Next base: position 451,731 of record VZTZ01043765.1, read on the forward strand.
CAGATTTAGCTGCCTAAAATGAATAGCTGGGAATCACATAAAGGTTTCATAGTGGAGCCAGTGACTGATAAAATGTTTAAATGACTGTGCCAATAGATGTGAAAGAATGCTGGAGAGTGGGAAACAATGACAACTTTATCAAATACAATGCTGGACTTTCAGCTGGTATTGCCATCAAAATAAGGACCTGATGGTTTGCTGCAGTCAGCATTCTGTCTCCATGAGAGCTCTCATCATGAAGTCTACAAAGAATAAAATAGAAAATCTATGTAAATCAGTGTATAACTTCAGAAAGATAACAGTAGAACTGGAAAAGGCAAAGAGCAGGGAACCAGACCAGTAACCAGACCAGAGACATGGAAAGACTTAGAAGTGGGGAGGCACTAAATAGAAGGAAGACACTGTTTTCCTCCTAGAAAACAGCTGGCTTATGAGTAAGTTGTTGTGGTGGATATTCAGACCGTTTGAGTGTCTAGGTGAAATAGAAGTTACTCAGTGTTTTTCATTATATGAGGAGTTGCCTTTTTTTTTTTTTGCTTATCAGGCAATAAGCTAAAAAAAGAGGCCCCATGGAACTTACTGCCACAGGATGATGGGAAAACCAGAAAGTATGGAAATGCTTGGAGAACTTTGTGTCTGTTGGGGCTCGTAGAAACAATAGTCCACTGGCAACCTCTGACTTGTGCAGGTTCAAGATTTTATGTTGCCAGAAGTTATTGTTACAGTTCTAGGTGGTTGTTCCTCATATTTGCCCAATATAATTGGAATTTTTCTTGAATATGTAATGCTGGGCCCTACCAAAGGTCAGCCTCTGAGTTAAATGTATCCTGTGTTACCTCTCTGCTGGAAAGCAAGTGAAGGAATATGTTTTTCCTGTTGAGGGATTTGAGTTTGTGTGACTTCATATTTAAATGTTTTCTGGAGGCATGGGCCATAGTCCTAAGTCATGAGGATGGCTCACTGGAGAGTTTTCTGATAGCAAAAACATCAGGATGGGAGTCTTAGGTGAACCAATAGGTTCAGTAGTGTTTATTCATAGAATTTGTAAGTGTCTGCAGTAATATTCTGTTCATCTGTCAATCAATGCTTAACAGAAAAAAGACCACATATTAAATAGTAAGTATTGTAAAGAATAAAGCATGGTTTCCCAAGGAGATATTAAAACAATTTTATTGGTACTTCTTTACTCTTTGAAATAAAAACAGACTGCTCTTAGGCAGTAAAGTGGGAGACTTCATTAAAATGAAGGAGACTCCCTGTTTTGTAATACTGCTGATTTGGGGAGACAGGAAGGAAAGCAAGGGCCAACATTCTTACTGGAAAAACATCCTGTAGATGAATGGAATATCCACTGGGACAGGAAGTATTAGTATCTGACTTTTTTTCTTCCACTCACTGATGCGTATGCATATGTATATTTCATATCCCCTTTTTTTT
>VZTZ01043767.1:4600-15756 GCA_013400955.1 Drymodes brunneopygia
GGCCGCGGCGCCCCGGGCCGCAAAGGCTCTCGCGGGGCCAAGGGCGCCCGCGGCGACGTCCCCAAGGCCCCGCGCTCGGCCTTCAGCGCGGGGCTCTCCAGGCCTTTCCCTCCTCCCAACGTGCCCATCAGGTTCGACCGCGTGTGGTACGACGAGCGCCGCGACTACGACCCCGCCACGGGCAAGTTCAACTGCAGCGTGCCCGGTGCCTACGTCTTCTCCTACCACGTCACCGTGCGCGGCCGCCCCGCGCGCCTCAGCCTCGTGGCCAGCAGCAGGAGGGTGGCCAAAGCCAGGGACACCCTCTACGGCCAGGACATCGACCAGGCCTCCTTCCTGACCATCCTCAAGCTCAGGGTGGGCGACCAGGTGTGGCTGGAGGTCGGCAAGGACTGGAACGGGCTCTACGCCGGCGCGGAGGACGACAGCGTCTTCACGGGGTTCCTGCTGTACCCTGATGGCTTTGAGGTGCTGCTGTGAGTTTGTAGGGTGAAGATAAATGTCGAGGAACGTCTTTTCCCTCTCTGGGTGTGAGAGGAGGAAAGGGCAGNCTTTACTCCTGGGAAAAGGTTTTTGGAGTGAGGAAAGCAGAGCTGTCACCTTCTCCGTCTGCCACTAAACAGCAGCAGCTCCCTCCCAGAAGGGCAGGAATTTCGGGGCTGTGGGATCCAGCTGGGATTCCTGAAGGGATTTCCTTAAAATCCTCACATTAATGAAGCGAGGGAAACCCGCAGACGGTCCCAGCGGGATGTGATGTTTGCTGTGCTGCACGCACTGATTAATTAATTAATTAATTAATAATTAATCCATGCTGGGATGTCCTAGGAGGAAAAGGGGAGCAAGGGGAGCGAGGAGCGAGCGGAAGCCCCGGTTATCCCGGGAAACCTGGGCTGCAAGGTAGGCCTGGGAAATCCGGGATTGCTCTGCTGGGTTTCACAGCAGCAGGGAAGGACCAACCCCTCTGGATGGTCCTTCCATCCCTAAAACAATCCAATTTTATTGGTTTTAATCTTCTTTTTTCTCCCCCCAGGTGAAGCTGGAGCCAAAGGCAACAAGGGCAACTACGGCTACCCAGGACTGAAGGGACAAAAGGGGGCTAAAGGGGACACCTGTGACAACGGCACCAAAGGAGACAAAGGGGACAGGGGGGACCCCGGAGAGCCGGGAGCGGGCGGAGAACAGGGGGACANACTGCAGCGTGCCCGGTGCCTACGTCTTCTCCTACCACGTCACCGTGCGCGGCCGCCCCGCGCGCCTCAGCCTCGTGGCCAGCAGCAGGAGGGTGGCCAAAGCCAGGGACACCCTCTACGGCCAGGACATCGACCAGGCCTCCTTCCTGACCATCCTCAAGCTCAGGGTGGGCGACCAGGTGTGGCTGGAGGTCGGCAAGGACTGGAACGGGCTCTACGCCGGCGCGGAGGACGACAGCGTCTTCACGGGGTTCCTGCTGTACCCTGATGGCTTTGAGGTGCTGCTGTGAGTTTGTAGGGTGAAGATAAATGTCGAGGAACGTCTTTTCCCTCTCTGGGTGTGAGAGGAGGAAAGGGCAGCCCCTTGGTTTAGTTGTTGTTTTCGTGGTGTTTGGACAAAAATGTTGATGCTTGCAAGGGATGGATGAGTTGGAAGAACGTCCTTTGCCTGTTTGTCCCGACAGCAGCAGGGCCGGCACGGGGAGGGCATTTCCCCACCACAGTTTGCAATTAGAATATTCAAATCACAGAAAGAAACTCCTTCCCAGCTCCTGCAGTCCTTGCATGGCCCAAACCCCTCTAGGAATCCGTTCTGATCACCTCTGATTTCGATAAAAATGCCAGGGTTTGATTTATAGAGCTCAGCCCGACGGGAACGTGAGCTGTAGGGTTCCTTGAAATCACCTGAGAAGATTTAAAGATTCTTTTCTCACTGAATCAGTATTATCTAGGGCTTTAGTCTTGGTCGTGAATTGCATGAAAATTTGTCTAAAAGAGTGTTAGATCAGCGTAAAAAACCCTCCTAACTGTTGTTCTTGCACAAAAATAAACATGAAACTTTCAAAAGTAGCTGAGAGGTGAATATTTTTTCTTTACTGGTCCACTCAGATCCCAAATTTCTGAGCCTCTGATGGTGTGGGATCATCCCTGGGCTGCTGGGAGGAGGAGGAGGAGGAGGAGGAGGAAGCAGCCAGGACCAGACTTTGGAACTCACTCAAGGTTTTGAGGCCACATTTAGAAAGCCTCACCGAGACCATTTGACCAAAAAACCCTTAATCCAAGCTGGCTTACACCTTAAAAATATTGAAGTGTAAAAAAATTCCCTCATTTTGAGCTGTTTTCCCTCATTTTGAGCTGTTTTCCCTCATTTTTCACGCCGTGGCAGGACCACAATGGATTGATTGAGGATGTGCTTTGCCTCATCGTGGAGCCCTGCTTTAAAAAATGCCAAAATATTTGTTCCCTTTCACTTCTGCTTCTGTTACTGGGGATTTGTTTGGTGAAACTGTCTCCTCTTGAGGCTGCAGGGATTGCTCTTTGAAAAAAAGAAAGATTTGAAATAATAATCCAAATTCACCTTTATTTCAAAATAAATGCTCAGGGTTCCAATCAGGCCAGCAGCTCTTGTCAAGAGCTACGAAAAATTATTCCAAGACCACAAAAACACCTCTTTTCTGGTGTTTTTAAACCAAATATTCCACAGATCAGCACTTAATTCTGTGATTTTAGCGACAGGGCTGGGTTTTTGGAGCAGAGGAGCATCAGCAGCACTTTGTGTCTCCCTGAATTTGGGGTTTTCCAGGTGCTCTGGGTTCCCAAGGCACTGCTCCCATCAGGAATCTCCCCAGCTGAGCTGTGCTTGCCCCAGAATTAAACCTGAGAGCTGGGGGGGTTGATTAATTAATGGGATAATTGGGCCAGGTGGGAATTCTGGATTTATTTGGGATCAGGGAGCTGCTCTTGGCTGCTCAAAGGCTGGGTCTTCACTGAGCTCTTCTTCCTTCCCTCCTGGATTTCCATCCCCTGGCCCAGGTAAGCTGCTGGTTGTTATTTTAATTTAATTTGGATGAAAAGCTTGGTTTGGGTGAAAATGGATGGATTTCAGTGACTTCCACGCAGGAATTCAGATGAGGGTATCTAGTACAATATAATAATCCAAATTCCCGTGTTTCAGCTGAGATGTGCCTTGGTTTTTTATGGAATTCTGTTGCTTTCAGCTGCTGAAAGGTTTTCCCTTTGGAAAGGAGGAAAAGCACTTTTTGAATCACTTGGCTCATTTTAATGATTTCTTTGACTTTTTTTTCTTTGTGTTTTTTTGTGTTTTTTTTTTTGGTTTTTTTTTTTTTTGTTTAATTTTGATAAATAAGTCCTTTTTTCAAGCAGAGTTTTTCCATTTTCTGGGTGAAACTCTTCCTGCTGCAGCCAGAATTCCCAGACTTCACTCCTGTTATAGGAAACAATCTCAATTTTCAGCTGGAAATATCTGCAGACAAAGCCTTTTTTTAGCCCTTTTCTGCTTTAATCTGATGATCCTGGATTTCCATCCCCTGGCCCAGGTAAGCTGCTGGTTGCTGTTTGAATTTAATTTGGATGAAAATGGATGGATTTCAGTGATTTCCACGCAGGAATTCAGACAGGGGTTTCAAGTACAGTACAATAATCCAAATTCCTGTGTTTCAGCTGAAATGTGCCTTGGTTTTTTTATGGAATTCTGTAGCTTTGCTTTCAGCTGCTGAAAGTCTTTCCCTTTGGAAAGGAGGAAAAGCACTTTTTGAATCTCTTGGCTCATTTTAATGATTTCTTTGACTTTTTTTTCTTTGATTTTTTTTCTTTGGTTTTTTTTTGGGTTTTTTTTTGTTTATTTTTTGGTAAATAAGTCATTTTTCAAGCAGAGTTTTTCCATTTTCTGGGTGAAACTCTTCCTGCTGCATCCAGAGCTTCCACACTTTACTCCTGTTATAGAAAACAATTTCCAGCTGGAAATATCTGCAGACAAAGCCTTTTTTTAGCCCTTTTCTGCTTTAATCTGATGATCCTGGGGTGGATTTTGGGCTGGCCAGACCCAGCTCTGCTCTTTGGATGCTGTGGCTGTCCAGGGAAGAGCGAAGCAGCAGCAGAAAGTGGCTCATCCTTGATTTCCAAGGAGATGGAAGCAGGGCAGGGATCGATTGATCAGCTTTTCCCTGCCGAGTGTCATCCAGGTATCAGCCAGGAAGGGAATTCCTGATTTCCTGTGCCTCTTTCTGCTCCTGCTCGCTGGGGTTTGGAGCTGGTGGAGGATTTCTGGCCAGGTGGGAAGCAGTGGGGTCAGGAGATGCCCCTGCTGTCCTGGCTGTGATTTTGTGTCACCTGGGATGTCCCCAAAGGGGGTGATGAGGTCACCCCATGCCATTCTTGCCTAGGCAGGGCTGCTCCCTCTGGAATATTTCTGAGGAATTGCTCCAGGAAAGCTCTTTGCTGCCTCACTCTGGGAGTTCCTGCCCGCGATCACTTCAATCCTAAATCCTGAGCTGGGATTTATCCTGAATATCCAATCCCAGCTGGCTGCTGGGAGCTCGGGAGCCTCAGTTTTCCGCTTCAGCACTTGGAAATATTAAAATATTGGGGAAAACACAAATANGAACCCGCTCAGGGGTCCCTCTGTCCCCATCCTCGGGCTCTGGCAGTGCTGGCCTCAGGGATTTTGGGATGTTGGATGCTCCCAGCCTGTCCCTTCCTCTTGGGGAATGTCCATTTAGGATTTTATGCCTTAGAAAAGGCCCACAATGAGGTGGTTCGTGTTTATTGGGGGCTCTCCGTGTGTTTATTTTGATTTAAATGTGATTTTATCACTGAGGATCCGTGTCCATGCAGAGAGCTGGAGCACAAAGCTCAGCTTGGAATATGGGAATTATCCCCCAAGAATGAATTCTTGAATCCCAAGAAGTCTATGACCACTTTTTTTGAAATTTTGAATTTGCTGCTTTTAATGCAAGGCTTGTGATCAAACCAACCAAAATCCAAAATTCCCACATTTTTGGTGCCTCCACGGTTGGAAAATTAGGCAGAAAAGCTGTAAATGCAACCTCAGCTTGGCCACCTCCCTGATTTGTGGGGACTCATCGATTAATTAGGCAGCAGAATGGTGTTATCTCCACCTGCAATTGATTTCTGGCTGGCTAATTAGTGGTAGACAATTAGAGGTGTTCCTTAAAAATAAAAAAAATGGTTCATGAGGCTTCCTGGAACCCAAATCCTCCATAAATCCAGCGGGTTTGCAGTGAGAGAAAGGTTCCTGCTTCCTCTTTAATTCCTGCAGAAGGAGGAAAAGATTTTTTTTTTTTTTTNGCTTCTAAAACCTCAGTCTTTGTTTCCTTGTGTTCCAAATGCAGCCACACAAAAAAATGAGCATTTAGCAGAGCTTTCAGTGCTTTTTGTGCCTCTTTTCTCCTTATATTCACTTTATTTCTCCCCTCTGCAAGCTCACAGCTTTTATTTTTTGTAAGGTTTTTTTTAGCTCCATCCAGATTTTTCATCTCCCCAGGGCATTTCTATTTGTTTGGATGACTAACTTGCTTTTCCTGGAGAAATGTGGCATTTCTAAGTTGCTGCTCCAAGCCTCTCCAATGAGGAGTCATTGGTCCCTCTGTTTGCCCCCTCCTGAGCCGGTGCTGGGAGCTGCAGAGGGGATTAATGTGCGTGGAGCAGGCTGAAAGTTAGGCCTGGATTAGTAAAACCAGCCTTGTGCCTTGTTTTCCTGGTGTTCCTGGCTCCTGAGGAAAGAATCTCTCTGTCTGGGTTTGTTTTTTCACTTTCCATGCCCAGGGAACTTTTTGGAAAATAAAAATATTCACCTAAAATCCCACCATCGTTAAGAGCCAGGTTCCAGCTGGTTTTATCCCACTTTAAACTTGGATTTGATGGACTTTTCTGCACGTTTTTCAGGGGAAAACTCTGTGCAGGGTGTTTGCAGGAGGAGGTGGCTGGGCTGTGCTCACAGGGTTTCACCTGCAGAGAATTCACTGCAACATCTCAGGATCCAGTTAAAAACTCAGGTTGGATGTGTGGCTGATAAAACCAGATGTCCTGGGCTGCTGGGATGGGATTTATTGTGCAGGGGCTGAGCTGCTGGAGCAGAAAAAGCTGTTTGAGCAGCCGTGCACACCTCACCTGGTGTGCCAGGATTCATTCCTGGCTGGTTTTCTGTGGCTCTGTGTGCTCACCTCACCTGGGCTCTGCTCTTCCCTGTCCCTTCCTGATCCCAAACCATTCCTGGCTTTTCTCTCCTTGCCCGGCTGAGCAGGGAAGTGATGGAGCAGCTTTGGTGGCCCCCGGGGTGTCCGGGGTGACATTGAAAATCCCGCTCACCTCTCGTAGCTCCAAACTCATTAATTAAAACCTCATCAATTAAAGCCAATTGCCAAGTGACGGCTCAGGGACGTGTTTGGATTCTGGGATCTGCTCCACGCGGGTTTTTGGGGACATCAGGATGCAGGGACAGCAGATGGCGATGTGGCGCTGCGAGCCGAGCCGGGAATTCGGGATGGACCACGGAATTCCTTGGGAAAAATCCAGGCGGGCGTCGCTGTGAGGATCCTGCCTTGGGGCTGTGGGGTGGCTTTTCCATGGGATGGGATGGGATCCATGGGATGGGATGGGATGGATTTTGAACCCGCTCAGGGGTCCCTCTGTCCCCATCCTCGGGCTCTGGCAGTGCTGGCCTCAGGGATTTTGGGATGTTGGATGCTCCCAGCCTGTCCCTTCCTCTTGGGGAATGTCCATTTAGGATTTTATGCCTTAGAAAAGGCCCACAATGAGGTGGTTCGTGTTTATTGGGGGCTCTCCGTGTGTTTATTTTGATTTAAATGTTATTTTATCACTGAGGATCCGTGTCCATGCAGAGAGCTGGAGCACAAAGCTCAGCTTGGAATATGGGAATTATCCCCCAAGAATGAATTCTTGAATCCCAAGAAGTCTATGACCACTTTTTTTGAAATTTTGAATTTGCTGCTTTTAATGCAAGGCTTGTGATCAAACCAACCAAAATCCAAAATTCCCACATTTTTGGTGCCTCCACGGTTGGAAAATTAGGCAGAAAAGCTGTAAATGCAACCTCAGCTTGGCCACCTCCCTGATTTGTGGGGACTCATCGATTAATTAGGCAGCAGAATGGTGTTATCTCCACCTGCAATTGATTTCTGGCTGGCTAATTAGTGGTAGACAATTAGAGGTGTTCCTTAAAAATAAAAAAAAAATGGTTCACGAGGCTTCCTGGAACCCAAATCCTCCATAAATCCAGCGGGTTTGCAGTGAGAGAGAGGTTCCTGCTTCCTCTTTAATTCCTGCAGAAGGAGGAAAAGATTTTTTTTTTTTTTTTGCAGGTGCTGCTGCTGCTTCCCAGGTGCCTCTTTTGCTCTGGAGCAGCTTTTGGATGGAAAAGGAAGGGAAAAAAAAGGAAGATTTGGGAGTGGTTTGGAAGAGAAGGGCTGTGGTTACCAAGTCAGGGCTCTCAAATCCACATTTTTTGGGGGTCTCTTTTCCATAGCCAGAATATTTTCTTATCCCTGTCTAATCTGGACTTTGGAAGCTCTTTTGGGCACATTAATGTACAAATTATTAATGATTAAATGGTTATCAATACAGAAATTTATCACATTTCCTAAATATTTCAATATCTCAATTCCTTCTGTGTCTTGTGCAGTTTCCCAGCTGAGAAGCTGCAGGAATAAAAACCTGTTGCCAACACTCTAAAATCTGAATTTTGAGCTGGGTTGTGGCCCCCCCCCAAGAGCTCTAAAATCGGGGGTTTCACTCCTAATACTTCACTCGAGCATAAAACAATATTTATTTAAAATAAAGAATAAAATGAAGAGTTCTCTTCATCCCTCAGGTGCTGGTTTGGTAGAATTTAATCCTTTTCTCTCCAAGGTCAGGTGATTTTAGGGGGGAGAAGGGAGTTGGTGCCACTTAAATCCTTAAAACCTGAATCTTTCCGATGAGCTCAGCTCTTTCTCTACGGCAGAAAATTCAATTTGTGCTTTTAATTGAGGGTTTCCTGCACAGCTGAGAGTCCCCCAAACCTCCATCCCCAATTCTTATCCCTGTTTCCCTCCAAAGGAAATCTTTCCACTCAATTGCTCGTAATCGACTCAATCACTTTAAGGAAAATAACTTGTGGAGAAAAAAAAGGGCTTAAATATATATTTTTTCTTCATAAAACCTTCCTAAAACAACAACAACAAAAAAGGACAAATCCAAATTACGAGCTGCAGTTCCCAAAGGAGAGCAAATTCATCTGTAAGATAATTGGAATTGCAGCATCTCTTGGCAGCCCAAAAGAGTAATCAAGGAGGAAAAACTAAACCCAGCCCAGGAAAAGTTATTTTAGAGCTAAAATGAAGCACTTGGGCAAAAAAAAAAAAAGCGACTGAAAATAAAACCAGTTTTAGTGAGTTTATTTTGAGTAAACAAGAGATAATTGAAAATACAGAGATATCAACCACTCCAGGATTAAATTGACCTCACAGGCAGCAATATCTGGAATTCCGTGAATTCTGTACAGAAAACATATGGATTTCAACTCCATAATAGACACAGGGAAGGAAATTTCCTGCTCTGTTCTCTGTTTTCGTGGAAAAACAGTGATTTTTTGGCTGCTTTTTTAGAGAAAAGCCCAACAGCATCAGGCAAAATGTGGTGTAAAATATTCTGAATAATCAGAAGGACCTGCTGAGTGCTGGGGTGGGGTGGAATCCTGGAATTGAGTTGGAAAAGCCCTCTAAAGGCACTGAATTCTCCCAGCAAATTAAAAGGAGATTTTGGACCTCATTTTGGACCCCATCACTTGTAGCTTATTAAAGCCCAGCTCGAGATTTTTCTTGGCTAATCAATAAATCCAATCAAGTTTTATAGGAAGGGTGGTTTGTATTTGNTGAATTTTTTTATTTTTACATGCTTCAGGACATAGAAACAAAGGTAAGGATAACTATATAATAACAATAAGGAAACAAGGGAAAATCTAAATTTTTTCATGTATTCCTTGGGTGTTGGCTAAAAAAAAATCCAAAAAATGAATCTTGGCAAAGGGAATCGAGACTTGTATCTGGACAAGATGTGGTGCAATTGTTATAATGATCATTATTAGATAATTATTGCTCGCTGAAGATATTGTATTAAAAAAATAATGAACCTGGAAAGTATTTGAGTGGATAATTTAGGTGTTAAATCCAAACTCTCTGGCTCTCCATCCTCTGCTCTCCATCCTCCACTCCCTGGGAATTCCAGATTGCTGGAATGGTTTTTTAAAACTTTTTTAAAATGTGGATTTTCCTCAAAATGAGCGATATGTGGACAGTCCTTGAGAGAGAAACGATTTTTGATGCAGTGCAGAAAGCCTGGCCCAACTTCCAAAACCATGGAATTGCTGAGGTGGGAAAAACCCTCTGGGAATTCTCAAATCCAACCATTCCCCAGCGCTGCCAGGGCCACCACCGAGCCCTGTCCCCAAGTGCCACTTCCACTGTTCAAGGAAAAACCCTCTGGGAATTCTCAAATCCAACCAATCCCTGGTGCTGCCAGGGCCACCACCGAGCCCTGTCCCCAAGTGCCACCTCCACTGTTCAAGGAAAAACCCTCTGGGAATTCTCAAATCCAACCATTCCCTGGTGCTGCCAGGGCCACCACCGAGCCCTGTCCCCAAGTGCCACCTCCTCTGTTCAAGGAAAAACCCTCTGGGAATTCTCAAATCCAACCATTCCCCGGCGCTGCCAGGGCCACCACCGAGCCCTGTCCCCAAGTGCCACCTCCACTGTTCAAGGAAAAACCCTCTGGGAATTCTCAAATCCAACCATTCCCTGGTGCTGCCAGGGCCACCATCGAGCCCTGTCCCCAAGTGCCACCTCCACTGCTCAACCCCTGCGGGGATGGGGACTCCACCAGGCTGGACAATCCTTTCCATGGTGAAATTTTCCTGATATCCCACATTTTTTAGCAGTGATTTAGTTCAAGGACAGGCTCAGGAATCGCTGCCAAGGGATTTCAGGTGCCCTTCTGTCGTGTCCTATTTTCCCAGCCCTCGGAGTTTGCGGCCACCCCGCGTTCAACACCCGCCGCATATTTTAATTTCTTTTTCTGCTGTGATTCATTCGTGGCCAAGAAGACGTGGCTGGGTTATTAATTCTCTCCTAATTGCTCTGTTTTTTGGGAGAAATCTGCCGTTTGTGGCCGAGCAGGAGGTGGCAGTGACAGCCAGGCTGTGACCTGGAATGATGAGGCTGCTTTGATCCCGGCCTTAAAACCGGGCCGGGCGGCCTTTATTCATATGAATATTTCCTCCTGCTAAAGCAGCTCTAATTTTAGAAGAAATTGTTCTTATTCATAAGTTTTGATGATGCATTTTCGTGGCACGAGGGTTTGGGAAGGTCTTGGCTCTGCAGCTGATGAATTACAGGGAGCGGGGCCTGGGGGTCACCCCCGAGGTCAGGACGGGCCTGGGCTTTGGTGGTTTGACTTTTGGGGGCAGAACCCATTGAAAACCCTCACAAAATATCCATTATTTTGTAGTCTAAATATAAAACAAGTCAACATTTAATGGGGGAAAGAAAAAACAGGACTGAAATCTGGTGAGTGCTGCAGATCTCAATGTGGGGCCTTCAGTTCTGGTGTCCCCTCAGGCCTTTGAGGTTTTGGCCTTTGGGGGCAGAACCCATTGAAAACCCTCACAAAATATCCATAATTTGGCAGTCTAAATATAAAACAAGACAACATTTAATAGGGAAAAACAAAACAGAACTGGAATGTGGTAAATGCTGCAGATTTTGATTTGGGGCCTTCAGTTCTGGTGTTCCCTCAGGGCTTTGGTGTTTTGGCTTTTGGGGGGCAGAACCCCTTGAAAACCTTCACAAAATATCCATTATTTTGCAGTCTAAATATAGAACAAGAATATTCTGAATATTCTGGATTTTATAGGGAAAGACAAAAGAACAGAAATCTGTAATATGGTAAATGCTGCAGATTTTGATTTGGGGCCTTCAGTTCTGGTGTTCCCTCAGGCCTTTGAGGTTTTGGCCTTTGGGGGCAGAACCCATTGAAAACCTTCACAAAATCTCCATTATTTTGCAGTCTAAATATAATACAAGTCAACATTTAATGGGGAAAAACAAAATAACAAAATTAAAATGTGGTAAATGCTGCAGATTTTGATTTGGG
>VZTZ01043768.1:0-31248 GCA_013400955.1 Drymodes brunneopygia
CAGAAGGCAACAATTTTCAAAATCTTATGCATACGTTTTGTAAGATTGATGGATCTCTGAATTCCCTCAGGTGACCTAAGGAGCTGTTTGCTCACTTGATGTATATCTTGATCAGTGAAACTCACTGGATAGTCTGTTTAGCCTACTGCTCTCAAAACAGAGAGCTTGTTTGTCAGTCCATTCTCAAATAGTTTTCACCTTCAGTTCCCTCAAAGATTCTTTCTTTTCTATTATTTCTTAAACATTTTTACTATTACTAAATCTTAAATTTTAATGACCTTAATGAGTTACTTTCTATATTAAAAATTTGCAGAGACCTTATTTATTACTAAGCAAAAAGAAAAAATGTTATCATGAGTACATACTATATTTTACATACAATTCCCCATCCATTTCAATTTCCCAACCATTTCATTTTCAAGAGTAAAATCTCAAGCTCAAGGTAAAGCAGGTCCTTGCAAACTCATATATATAGCAGTATCCTATTTATTATAAGTAGATATTTTTACCACACAAAAATTTTGCTTATGGTGACCTTTCTTTGATTTGTGATTATTTTTCATGCTGCAAGCCTTTAGGGTTTTTATCTCTCTTTTTTTTCCAGAGTTGGAAATGGAATTAAAATATTTTCAAATTAAGAGATAAAGCTCTGCTATGAAAGAATTCTAGTGGAAACTACACTTCATGTGAAACAGACAATGAAAATTCTGCGTCTGACCCTGGATGTAATATAGCCCAGATACTCAGAAATAAAGTTGAATTTAGAGGAAATAAAAACACATAAATTACACAAATACATAGTTAGGCATCAAACGGCTTGAGTGAAGATCTGAAAAAATGTACCAAAGGTAATACTATTATCCCGATTAAGACATTTCTGCATTTACTGGTCCACACTAGGAAAAAAGTATTTTGAATTGCACATTTAATTTGCCTTTGCTGCATATATTCCATTTTATAACTGTGTTCAAATTTATATTTGCATATTCCTACATCCATTTCCTTATATTAAAAATATCTGATTTTTTTCAGAGTAACCCAAGGTTCCCCATAGTTTCAATAGGCTGAGGATAATTACAAAGTGCATATTGCTTCAATTACTGTATGCATTTATGTATGTATCTAATATATGCTCCGCTTTATTTAAGCAGTGACTTAAATGCATATCATAGTTTGGTTTTCTATTATAATTATTAAAAAACAAACCAACTTTTACCCCTCAAATTATAAGTACCTTTAATTATGTTTAATTAGCTCATATAATTAGTTTCATTTCATTCTGAAGAAGGCCAGTTAATTTTTAATCTTTATGTTATTAAGATAATGTTTCTTCTGAAACTTATTACCAACAGAACATTTTCAAACAGGGAAAATATTGCTAAATTCCACAAACTCTTTTCCAGAAAATGCCTGGGTCAGAATCACAGAAGGGGTGTGGTTGAAGGGGACCACATTGGGTCATCTGGTCCAACTTCCCTGCTCAAGCAGGGTCATCCTAGGGCACATGGCACAGAATGGTGTTCAGACAGTTCTTGAATATCTCCAGGGAGGGAGACTCCAGAACCTATCTGGAACCTGGATAATCTGTTCCAGTGCATGGTCACCTGTACAGCACAGAAGTTCTTCCTCACGTTCAGGTGGAACTTCCTGTGTCTCAGTTTCCATCCTCCTCAGGACATCTCAGGATCCATCCTCCTGACACCCTCCCTTCAGACACTGATAGACATTGTTGAGTTTACCTCTCAGTCTCCTCTTGAGACTGAACAGGCCCAACTCTCCCAGCCTTTCCTCACTGGATAGATGCTCCCATCCCTTCAACATGCTCAAAGTTCTCTGCTAGACCTGCTCAAGGAGCCCCGTGTCTCTCTTGTACTGAGGAGACCAGAACTGGAAACAGCACTCCCGATGTGAACTCTCTAGGGCTGAGTAGAGATCACCTCCCTCAACCTCCTGGCAAAGCTCACCACTGTCAAAACATATAGCATAGAAAACTCCAGCAAAAGCTGCTCCATTCTAACACAGGTCTCATAGAGCTAGGTTTTAATTATCATAAGCTAATGATCATATGTATTTTTAGGTTATTAGTAAATTAATTCAAGTTTAAAAGACTATTTGGTCATGGAGAAAAGGATAGAGACTTCCTAGAGGAGGGTGGCTGGGGCTCTAGCTCCAACAGATGCAAGATACTGCCTTGTGGAAGGGGAGCATAGAAAAATCATGCAATGGATACTTCACATCAGAGTCCAACATTTTGTTTTGGAAAAGCTCACACAATAAATCATGTGCTGTCCTTCACATTTGAAGAACAGCATGCTTGTCTAACCTTTAGCACACTGAATTGGACCAACAAGCTGTTTATACCACTATACTGAACAGAACCAGGATGCTGATTCATTTGCTCACCTGCCCCTGTCCTACTACATAAGTGCTGCCATGTTTTATTCTATGGGTTTTGCGAAAAAAAAACACTCTTGAGACAATGCCCATGCACCAAATGAGAATATTAGGGTCCTTGAATCATTCCTATTGCACAAAATGAACAAATAACAAACACCTTTGCTACCTTCATCCTACAAATTCTAGAATAAAAACATCACACAGAAAATGATAATTACATACTACAGTTCCAGGAGTATCATATACAGCCTAGAAGGAAAAATGCATGCAGTCTGGACAAAGCCTGTCCCTTCCTTCCAGACATATTGATTATTCCTGTTTTATTTAACAGGGTATAAAACAGTGTGGATAATTAGTTGCCCAAAGCTCCATCTCACTGTCTAACAGTTCTATTTACCAGTAATTAATTTCTTTGAATTTGGAAGAATTTCTTCAGAGGAAGAGGATTACACATTGGAATGAACTGTCTAGGGAGGTGGAGGAGTCACCATTCCTGAAGGTCTTTAAGGAAAGACTGGACATGGCACTGGATACCATGATCTATTTGACAAGGTGGTGCTTGGTTGCAGGCTGGACTGAATGATCTCAGAGGCATTTTCCATCCTAATTGATTCTGTGATTCTGTAATGATTTTACAAAGGTGCTTTCATACAAACTACACATTGTGAGCAGTTATTTCACAAATCTTCAAAGTTCTCTTATTCTCCAAACAAGGAAAATCTCATTTCCCTTTCTGGAGAGCAAAAGAAATGTGTTGTGTATGCAGATATACATGGATTAATGAGGTGATTTATGAAGGGTTCAAAAGAACAGTTTATTCCTGTCTAAACTGGCTAGGGATATTACTAACACAGATTCGTTCTCCCATCTCCTATCTTTCGAACAGTTCTGGTTTTCACTGTAGTCTATAGTGAAGCAATATCCCTTGACAATATTGTCAAAACGATTTATTTTTTATGCTATGCAAGGCAAAGGATCTAGTAAAAAAACTTCCCTTTGAAGGGCATTAGAAGGAGACAGACCAAGGAATGGAACCATCATTTGCTAATGAAAAGAGATCAAGACAAACCAGTTTCCCTGCTGGCTTTGTTTTCCTCACACCTATTATATAAGCTGTCTGTTATTCTAGGAGTCACTGGAAAACAGGATGAACAGGTGTCTGATTGCTGCCCTTTACTTCCTCAGGTGCTACTATTCTGACAGATCATTTTACTGTTGCAGTTGGAAGATATTTATAGAGATATATAAAGATTTAGCAAAATGACGAGTCCTTGTTACTAAGAGGGTATTTCAAATGTTCCAATTTTTTTAGTTTCAATACTACATATTAAGACCTCATTGAAGAGACAAGCAAGAGTTGCATTAACCAACAGATAGTATATAAAATACACTTTTCTAGTCCAAAGTTCTAAGTGAGTTTAGCCTGGGAGTAACCAAAGAGCTATCCTAAGCTGCTCATTCCAGTTGCTTTTTGAGATTATGTATTGGATTAGCCCCTCAAAATGTATTCTTTTAAAGGATTAAAGAGAGGAAAAAAGCCTATCTACTCAATTCAGAGAATAAGAAGTCAGTTCTAAACGATATTATCTCTGCTGCAGAGACTTTTTTTCTGTAAGAGCTTGAGCAGCAGAGTGAGACAAGTTTGGAAGATATTTATATAAAGCAGGAAGACCTGCTTTGCATACTACCCAGGAAGACCACAAAAAACCTAAAGAATACAGAATATTGACAATGACTTAATTTAGATCTTTTCTGAGGAGAGCATCTGCAATGGACAGAGCAATCATTTATTCTTCCGTAGATACTGTAAGCATATTTTTATTTTTCTGCACTGCATAGGATACCTGTAAGTTAAAAAGCATAAAAATTGTCAACCTGACAAGTTTCAAACGTGATTGCAGAATCTGTCTTAAACTTGGTCTTGCTGTAGATCCATCATAGGTAAGTACAAATACAGACTAGTACAGATATATATTTTAGATATTGACAAGGATGTCTAGTGTATGCAAATAAGTGAATTTCCAAAGGAAAGTGACTACAATTAGACAGCATCATGTGGATGGTTCGTGGAGACCTGGATCTGATTGTTTACAATAAAATTTATGTGAACCTAGTAAGCTTATAGTGCTTAATACTATATTACTTTGTACATTAGTATTTCTAAATGGAGATTAATTATTATTCACTGTTTTCAATGAATTATTCATTATTCACATTATTTCACTGAATACTGTTCACTAATTTCTTCTTTCATTGATGATTTTAAAATACAGGAAACCCAAAAAGCAAAAAATAAAATAAGAACTGTTATAAATCTATACCACAGAATATGTAATGGTTTAGGTTGGTAGGGACTTTATAGTTGAGTTCAAACTCCCCTGCCATGGGCAGGACACCTTCCACTAGACCAGGTTGCTCAAAGCCCTATCAAAGCCCAACCTGGCCTGGAAACTTTCAAGGATGGGACACATCCACAACTTCTCTGAGAAACCTGTTCCAGTGCCTCAAAACCCTCCAGCTAAAGATTTTTTTTTTTCTAATATCTAATATAAACTGTTCTGTTTCAGTTTGAATACATTCCCCTTTGTTCTTCATGACCTGTAAGCATCCCTCCCCAGCTTTCTTTTAGGCCCCCTTTAGGCATTGGAAGGCTGCTATAAGTTCAAGTCTCCTCATATTTTTTAACTACTTATATTCTATAAAATTCAGGCAAAAACAAACATATAAATAATACTACCCATAATTTAAAAATAACAGTTCTTTGCTTACTTGTCTTACAGTCTCCACAGTACCTACCTTTTTTCTATGGCCCTGTGGAAGACAATTAGCAAGCAGGGCAAGTTAGTAACACCTGAATTTTCTGTCAGGAGGGACTGTTGTATTCTTCCAGCATCAGAGGAAGTCTGATGCTCATCAGTGTACTCCTGTGAGTACACAGCAGGTGTAACACATTTTGCACTTACTGTGCTCACTCCCACGCTGATAAAAAGGGATGTTGATGACATACAGATCCCTAGGAGACAGCTCAGCAAGGAGTCAGTTGGGGGATGGATAAACAATAAACTCAGAATACCTGCCCTAATTCTGTTGTCCGACAGAAGTAGATTTTATAGATGCAGTAACTTGTTCCCTGTACTTTAAGGTAATTTCTGTATTTCTTCAAAGAAAACTGTTTAAGCTTTTGTGAGTTCAGCGTGTCATGCTGTACATGACTATTCCAGTATCTGAGATTTTTCACAAGCGCACATCTGTACTCCAAAGGTCTTACTTCTTTGTCCTGAAAATAAATGGTTTCTACACAGTAGCTAAAGAAAATTTTGCATTCATTTCTTGCACTGTGCTCTGTGTAGGATTTAGGCTATCCGTTTAAGTGACATATACAATAGGCTGCTTTACATTAAGATCCTTGCAAAAGTTTTCTTATTCCCCTAGAAAATACATGCAGCTTACGTAATAAGGTAATCACCAGGCTTCTTCTTTCTCCTCAGTGTGATGGCAGAGTAGGAAGACAGCAGACTACTGTCAGGAGTGGAATACGGAAATCCACATCACCCCATTTTTTTTCAGTCCTCTTATTCAGGAGAAAAGTGACAAAGAATATGAGAAAAAAGTCCAAAAAATGTTTCAGATCTTTAGGGTTAGATGTCTCCTTCAGGGCACAGATCACTCCAGGCTTACTCACAATGATGGTTCTTGCACTTTTCTTAGAAACATCTTATTTTGGTCACGACTTGGACATAAAATTAGGGCTTAATTAGGAATTACAGTGATACTATTCCTATTCCTAATATTAATTCATCATTTAGAAAAAGACATCTGCAACATGAAAAAGAGAAGTTCCATATAATTCCAAGGATTTTGTTTAGACTGGTAAGACTATTCTACAATTTATTCCACAATTTTGTTAACTTAGAATCACATTAATATTCAGAGAAGGATTGTAAAATACATAACATATAGAGACAAGTCATTCTAAACTTCCTCTTGTGACTGGTTGTGATGGAGGTGAATAAGAGCTATACTGCATAAACTTTCTTAATTGCCTCAGGATCCTTCAAAATAGAGTTACAAAATTGGCATTATCTCCCTAACTACCCATTACCTGAACACAATTGCTTTGGAGGAGATTGCAGTGCTGCTGGCTAGAAGGTTTGCTACATACGCTTACAGGATAAGCAAGCAAGAAATTAACTTTCTCAGAACTGTCCGCCAGGCTCCAAATACCTGTTATTGATGGGTGACAAGGAATAAACCCAGACTGCTTTCCAGCATGCAGATCCAAGGTGAATAATAATGTCCATGTGGAAAGCAGTTGTGGGTAGCAAAGCAGAAGGTGAGCTGAGAAAGACAGCTTCTGAAATGAGTCCAGCAGACACTAAAACAGACATCAGAGTTCCTCTCTCCCTTCATTACCTTTTATTTTATAATAAAGCAGATGAAGAGAGTATTGCATGTTTAATTACAGATAATACATTGTCTCTCATACCTCATTGTTCTGCTTTTAAGGGAGTAAGGTTTTCATGAAGCCACTTTGGCATTTTTATTCTCTTGTACATTCTTTCTTATTCATCTTAGACTAAGCCCTGACTTACACTTTTAAGGATCATTGCAAATGAACTGTGTGTGTTTTGGATATATGCCAAACAGCAGTTTTCTTATTCTTTTAAGAATGGAAAAAAAAGAAAAAAAAGAAAAGAAAAGTGATCACCCCTGATGTGCCATCTGCTTTAACTAGACCTTTCTTTATCAGAAGATGATCTCTATGCTTTGAGTGGCTTGCTGGCTCAGTTTCCTCACTTATTACTAGTGGGCTTTTTTCAAACCATAACTCCACATTAGTAACGTTATGTAAATGAAGATAATGATAATCTTAAGATTAACATTTATATTGAGAAAATTGAGAAAAATAGATGCAAAATTAGAAACTGTAGCTAACAGATGTGAACATATTACAAAAAAAATATACCTATAGTAAATTTAAAAACAAGTGAAGCCTTGCTGTAAATATGACAAGATAAATATTCAGGTAACCAGAATCACTTTCTCAGACACTGAAGTGTTCCATTCTTCTGGGAGCTAATTTCTTCTACATATAGTCTACATATAGTAGGCCAGTATTTCAGTTGGTTACTCAGCAATGTTACTACACAGCTGAAAGAAGGATGCTAAATAGTTGCATGCTGATAGAAAAAGATTCAATCCCACTATCTTTCATTACTTTCCCCTTTGTGTTAGAAAATGTTGCCAAAGTGCCACTGTTATTTTATTTATCCAGCCAGCTGCTGATTTCCTGCTTTATATACTGCAGCCTAAAGCAGAGACCTGCAGGCAGCCCGGAACAGAGCCATTTTCTTCATTTGCAAGAGAAACTCCATGTGTGTTTTGTCTTCCAAAATAATCTGAACTCTGTGTGTGTGTTGTAAAGAAGAACTGAAGGACAGCTCACTCTTATGGAATGAAAACATGCAAGGAAATGTCTGTGGGCATTTCTTCTAAACCAAATGTATGGAGAAAATGTCTGCCAACAGTCAACAAACTTTGCCTAGCAAAAACAATCTCTTAAACTGTTTAATTGTTTCTGTCAGAGGCATCAGTGATGGCTTGAAAATTAGTGTACCTATGTAAATATTTTGAATTTTTTATACTAATAGTGATAATGCATTTGTATAAAATGCCAAATTTGCCTAGATACCAAGAATGTTTAGGCAGACCACTACAGTGTGGACCAAAATGTGTTTGATAATTTTTCCACTAATGTGTACAGTTTTTAATGTGACTTGTAAAGAAAAATCACTGTATATATACCTTATTCCTGTTTAAGAAATGGGAGAGTGGTGATAGAAGCTGATTTCAAGGACTATGAAAGTCTTAGCTGATTACAAAGAAATTCATGCTTTAAAAGGCAGTAAGTGTAGAGATGAACACAGATGCAGTTTAGTTGAGTTAGACTAGCAACAGACATTTAAAAACATCATGGAAGATTTTTCAATTAGTGGTATTTAAAAATAAAGTAAAGAAGAAAGAAACCAGTTGGTTTGAGGAAAGAATATGATTAAGGATGATCTTAACACTGGCCTTCAATTAGGCAAGTTGTTTATTTCAGACTTATACACTGTGACACAAAAGGAAGGATATAAAATTGGGAAAAAATGCAACTGAGGGGAAAAACATGACCCTCTGAGGACTGAGGAAACTGAATAGAATACTATCTGTCTATCTATGTATCTATCTACCTTTAATTCTAGAATTCCATATTTCTGTTACACTTTAAAAAAAAAAGCAATTTTGAAATGGTGGATCTTGTAATGAATATTTTAATAACCCTTTTTGGAGAAGAAGGGTGCAATCAGACTGAAATATACCGAAGTAATGTATACATATAAGAAGGGGACAGAGTTTTAATCATTCCTGCATATCATTAAGGAGGAAATATCTGTAATTGTCCTAAAAGAAAAATGGCATATAATAGAATAGCATATCATATCACATCATAAATATAACCATGTAATGTAATGTAATGTAATGTAATATAATATAATATGAGTTTAGCAAATATTGAAACTAACCAAATATATTTGTTTTCACTGACAGTTTTCTAAACTGAGGAAATTCACAAATTTCATCTCTTTGAACTTCAGTCAAGCATTTGATATACCAGTGAAAGAGATGCATCTATTAAGCTGGAGAAGATGGTGCTAAGTAAAACAACAAGGTCAAATGAAAGGGATTTTGGCAACAGAGAACTTTAAAAATTGAATTGTCTGCAGGGAATAATGCTATTTGAATAGACTAAAGACTGGGCTTGGGATAAGTACCTCAAGTCAAAATTTTGACCAGCTGCTTTATCCAATATATTAGGAGTATATTCATGGCTATCACTAGCATGAAGGAAAGAGAGTTGTGAATACTACTGACAAGGAGAAGAATGATGTTTAGGATTGGACTTGCAGCAATAGAAGTGGTATGAAAGTCAGTATTACAAAGTGCAAGTTCATACTTTGGGGCATCAAACCCTAAATATTTTTCTACAAACTGTGCCTGCTCAGTATGGAATGGAGAATCACCTTTCTGGGCAACAGTCCACTGTGAGTGACATGTTTTGTAACTCTAAAAAAGACAAGCAATGTAACAAAAGAAGTTTTTCCTGCAGAGGTAGAAAAGTATGAGTGCCATTGTACATGAAAGACATTAGCTCCGATTTGAAACTGGCTGTTTAATATCAGTTGCATATGTTCAAGAAAGATTAAATGAAAGCAGAAGAGATACAAAGAGAAAAACTTAAGATGACTGGGGGGTATGGAAATGTTGTTAAGAATAACTTAATAGATTTTTGTATGGTACATCTTGTTTACTGTAGCTGGAAAACAGACCTTGAGGATGCCTGGGGTACTTAATCTCTTAAAACTAACTTGGCGAGACATTTCAGTGACAACAAGTTGAAAAGCTGAAATAAAATCTAGAAAACAAATTTGCTGACATCTCTTTATATTAAAAATTTGAACAGTTATAGAGCTGAGAGTATATTTTGTTGCTAAAATTATTATTAGTTATTAATACTTTCAAGATAGGACTCATCTGAAATATGCAAAATTTGATAATAACCCAATGAATATCGTGGCTTTATGCTTAACTGGGGATATGTCTTTTACAGAATCATAGAATCAATTAGGTCAAAACCACCTCTGACGTCATCCAGTCCAATATTTGACTGAACACCACCATGACATTTAAACTACAGCATCAAGTGTCACATCCAGTCTTTCCTTAAACACCTCAGGAAACACCTCCCTGGGAAGCCCATTCCAAAACCAAATTACTCTTTTTGTGAAGAAATTCTTCCTAATGTCCAACCTGGACCTCCCCTGGTGTAGCTTAAGACTGTGTCCTCTCATTCTATTGCTAGTAGCCTGGGAGGAGAGGTCAACACCCACCTGGCTACAGCCTCCTTTCAAGCAGTTATAGAGAGCAATAAGGTCACCCCTGAGCCTCCCCTTCTCCAGGCTAAACAACACCAGCTTCCTCAGCTACTTCTCATAGGACTTGTGCTCCAGATCCTTCACCAGCATCATTCCCCTTCTCTGGAAGGCTGAACAAACCTTTCTCTTAGCATTTCCTCCCAGAATATGGGCTCCATCCATTTAATCATCTTGTTTGGCCTTCTCTGGATTCAGTCCAACAGGTCAATGTCTGTCCTGTGCTGGGGAGCCCAGAACTCTGTTTCACTGTTACAGGGGAGTCTCACCCAAATGGAGCCAGAACTGCCTCTTTTATACTGGAGTGGGTTTTTTTCATGTGCTATGTATCTGAAAAAAAAAAAAAATAGGCATAATGAGGCTGTCCAAACAAGGCACAGATGTAGGGACTATTGCTCCCAGTGGCAGCAGGTGTTGCTGCCTCTGGCACTCCCATTCCCCTGTAATCAGAAATACTTGTAAATTTGACTCTCCAGGGTTTTTGCCAAGATGCTTTTCCATTTCTCATTCTATTGGCTATGTTTTTATCCCATTCCTCATTGGGAATAGCCTAGATCAAGTCTTTATTCTTCAGAAAGCAAAATTCACCTATTCTGGTCATAGAATAATACAATCATAGGATGATTTGTGATGTAAGATAAAAGATTGCCTAGTTCTAATCCCTCACTCACCATAAATAATATCTCTTGAATACCTAATCTAAAGCTAAGGGGCTCTTTCAGTTTAAAGCCCCTTGTCCTAGTACTACACACACTTGTAAAAAGTCTCTCTCTAATTCTCTTGTAAACCTCTTTAGGTGCTGGAGGGTGCTATAAGATTTCACAGGAGCCTGCTTTTATACAGACTGAACAATCTCTACTGTCTCCTCTGATCATTGTGGCCCTCCCATGTACTTGTTCCAATGAGTCCATGTCTTTCTTGTGTTGGGGGCTGCAGAGCTGGATGCAGCACTCCAGTTGAGGTCTCAGGAAGGCAGAGTAGAGGAAAAAAGATCACCTGCCTTCATATGCTGGTCACACTACTTTTGATGCAGCCCAGGATACAGCTGTCTTTGTGGGCTATGAGGATGCATTGTTGGGTATTGTTGAGCTTTTCCTCAACCTACACCCCCAATCCATTCTCCTCAGGGCTTCTCTCAATCCATTCACTACCCAGCCTGTATTAGTGTTTGGGGTTGTTGCGACCCCTGTGTAGAACTTGCACTTGGCCCTGTTGAACTTAATGAAATTTCCACTGGCTTGCCTTTCCAGTCTGTCACTGTCGCTCTGGATGGCATCTCTTCCCTCCAGCGTGCTGTCTTCACCACACAGCTTGGTGTTGTCAGCAAAGTTGCTGAGGATGCACTCAATCTGATGCCTTTTCCTGGTGTTAGGAAATAAAAGCTCAGACATGGTTAGAGGGTTGGGGGTTGTTTACCTCGGTATTTTAATAGGATCCCATTTGATGGCTTCTGCCGTCCAGGTGGAACGCATCGCAAAAGCCCCATTCCCCCAGTCGAGTATACAATTAAAGACCTCACACATTAGCATATCTAACTAGAGGGCCGAATAAGGGGCTAGGATGGGCTAACTTCTAGTTTACAGAATCTATCCTGCTAGGGGACCTTGAGTGCTTACAACAATAGAATGTTTGGTTTCTTATATCTATGTAGTTTCTAGGGTGTTTGGTCTCCTGGCCTACTGGACACCAAGAAACCAGGCTAAAGTATCATACCTAAAGCATCACAAGTATGCATGCTAATACTTGCGAATATAGTGAACTGTGTAAGAGGTATTTAAGAGAAAAGGCAAAAAAATCCTTCAGGTATCAAATCCATTGTCCATGCTGCTGATGAAGATGTTAGATAGCGTCTGTCCTGTCACTGTCCCTGAGGAATGTCATTTGTCACTGGTCTCCACTTGAACATTGAGCTGTTGACTGCAACCATACAGCTAATTCCTTATCTATCCATCCATCCATCCGTCCAATCCATATCTCTCCATTCTAGAGACAAGGATGCCACACAGGACAGTGTCAAATGTTTTGCATAAATCCAGGAGGATGACATCCATTGCTCTTCCCTTACCCACAAATGCTATAACCCCATCATAGAAGGCCACAAAATTTATCAGAAAAATTCTATTGCTAAGGTTACTAGAGATAAGCAAGAAAAATACAGGAACAATTTAATCCCAGATAAATGTTTTTGCTAGGTGCTGAAATGCAGTCAAAGTAGTTTGGAAAACCAGCTTCTCCAATATAACCCTGACAAAGAACAAGTCAAGCCTCGGTTCTTGACTACCTTTTCAATGCATTGGTATCATGTATGGGTCTGCACCTTTTGATCAATCTACATAAGATTAATCAGTCTTATATTTTTATAGATGTTCTGTTTATTTCCATGTGTTTATAAAAGCCAAAATATTGGCTAATGTCTGATGTAAAACAGTTATTCAGCATTAAACTCATCTCACATGCAGATACATCACTTTTTGTTATAAAATTTATTTATACATATAAAGACTCCATATACATATAATACATATACTTCATGTGTATGAATGTATATAAATTATACATTTATACACATGGAGTAAACACTTAAAAGCAATTTTATGGACTGTCTGTCTGTGCATTTATCCACCTGTTTCAAGTGGGTTTTTCACATTGCGACACCTAAGAACATAATTAGCATATAGGTTATGATACACTATGTCTGTACAACCAACATTTTGTCTCTACAACCAAAAAGCAGTCCAGCTTCAGAAGGAGGAAAGAGTTCCTTTCAAAAGTCTGCACTTAGAGAATGAAGGGATTCACTATAACAAGAATTTCGTGCAGAGAAAACAAATGAGTTGGCATCACAGTAATCTACTTCAGTTATTTTCAGTTATTTTCACTATTGTACTGTTTGTTCTAGGTCTCTGTTATTTTACATTTTTCCAATACCATGATTGAACTATATTAGAAAATAAGCAAGGACTTTTTCAGATATATATTCAGAATTCATACTAGAGCTACTGGGATTTCATTATGCTAGCAGAAGGAATGATAACTAAATTAATATAAAGATCTCTTCAGTATCAGGGCTATATTATTCTGTGCTATTATTTCTTCCTTTTTGCTGCTTATCTAGAATATTTGCATCACAATTGTTGAAAGTGTCTTTGGCTGTGCAACTCTCAACTGTGAGCTGAGTTGTATCAATAGCAAACCTCTCGGGTTGAAAGTACTTTTTATATTCATATTAATGGTTCTGCAATGTGCTGTGATCAGGCAAGGAAAAACGATAGGTATGGAAATACTGTCTATTGTCCCCTCCTTTCCATTTGGGGATGTCTAAAAGCCTGTGTTCCAAAATACCAGCTGGAACAAGGAAAACTCAGTAGACTGAATACTTACTGCTCTGGGTACTGTGAACATGTGTGGGAGAAGAGATGCATAATAAAGCCTTTTCCTAGTAGCAAAATATTGAAATGCCACATGAAACAGGCAAGACAAACCTATTGCTGCATATAATAAAGCTCCATCAGCCAACACTGACAGCATTTGTTATCTCTACCTTTCCCTTGCACAAGTGTTTCCCAGCAGCTTTGATAACATTTTTATTTTGCCCTTGCTACATTTTTAATAAGCAGTATTAATAGCTGTATTTTTAACAAGGAAAACATGAGGTTCACAGCCATTTTGCATAAACTTAGTAAGCACATTTATGTACATCTGTCTTGGAAAAACAGCATGTCACACAGCATTTACAGAGGAGGCACACATGCTTAGCACCTATTCTGTCCCCTTTATAAATAAGGGGTTTTCACTTAAAAGATCTGTCATTTTTCTTTGCAAGTATGCAAACTGCAGTATAATTTATAGAAGTTCAAACAGTCAGGATGGACACTATCTTTACACAACTATGTATGAATGAATGCTGAAACCAGCACAAATCCATTTTACTGCCTTACAAATTGCTGCTCAGTAATCTCTCAGTGTGACATCCCTTCCATGACTTGCACCATATTCTGCCTCTGGGGGCTAGAACAAAAATATTTGTTCCAGAAAATGCTGCCCTATCTTCACATGGCCCCCTTCTCCAATCACAACTTGTTGTTTTTCATGGCATATTAATTCAAAAACTCCTTGGTTATTACCAACAACTCTTGTCTGTGATTGCCAACAGTGCTTGGTTGGCTCCACAGCCATCCAGCTATCAGTGTTTGAGACATTCACAGTAGCTGTTTATCTTCTGGAGTTCCACACTCAGGTCCCATCAACTCACAGGCACCTCCAAGGATGGGGATTCCACAGCATCCTTGGGCAGTGTGTTCTGGTATTTAACCATCCTCCTGTTCTGGACCCAGCTTCTCTGTATCCTCTGATCAGATACATCAGCTCTCCAATCCTCTCCTCACTTGTTCTGTGGTCCAGATCCCTAAGGATTTTGGCAGGTCTCCTCTGGACTCCCTCTTTATTGTGCTGGAGTTGTCCAGTCTTGACAAAACTCTCCAGGTGGGGTCTCAGAGTTACCAAACTGGAGTGAAAGATCACTCCTTTATACCTGCTGGCTCTATCTTTAATCATCACAGCCCAGATGTAAGGCTTGCCTTTCCATTTGTTTTTGTTCAAGTCCAGTCTACTTCTTCAGCCTGTCCTGAAAGGTTCCTCTAAGCAGCAGCCCTGTCCTCCAGCATGCTGACTGCCCACCCCTCCCCAGTTTGGTGTCATCTGCAAACTTCCTGAGAATGCTCACGGTCCCATCATTCATGTCTTTAATGAAAACTTAAACAATATCGGTCTCAGTAGTGATTTCTGACTGAGGGTTGCTTCTATTTTCTAGATGTTGGCTGAACTTTGCACCAGTGATAACAACGGTGACCAAGGCCAGCTGTCAAGTCTGTTTTCCAAACCACCTTTAACTTCCACTTGTCCAGCCATTGTGTCACTATTTTAGTGATAAGGAGACTAAAGCCAACTGCGAAAGCCAAGGCATGCAACCCCCACTGGTCTTCCTTTGCCCACAGAGCCAGATACACTGTTAGGTGAGTCAGACTTGATTTGTCCTCAGTAAACACGTTGGCTGTTCCATTTCTCTTTCTTGTCCCTGAGGTGTTCAGAGCAAGCTTGTAAGAGATTTTGAGTTACTGAAGTACTGAATGTAGGCTGTCTGGATTCCCCTTTATTTAATATATGAAGAAAGTCAACATCCATAATATTTTGATATGGTTTTCTTTCACTTTTGAGCAGTATTAAAATTAATGTGTTCTCATCTGCATCTTTTGTGATAAAGATATGTTCTATAATGAAAAACTTAATTCTATCTCTCAGGTACTTTCCTTCAGACTGTCTACATCCATCTACACCATGACAGTCTTGTTCACCCTTGGGAAAGTCCTTCAGCCGGTTGAATTGTATCCTAATCTCTAAATTCAAGATAAATTACCTGTATCAAAATAGCAGTGAGCAGTTTCACTTCAGATATAGAATCACAGAATTATAGAATGTTAACCTTTAAGACCATCTAGTCCCAACTGTCCCTGTCATGGGCAGGGACACTTCCACTAGACCAGGTTGCTCAAGGCCTTATCCAATCTGGCTTTGCACACTTACCACGGTTGAGGCATCCACAACCTCCCTGAGGAAGATGTTCTGGTATATCACCACTCTCACAGAGTAAAGAATTTCTTCCTAATATCCAACCTAAATTTCCCCTCTTTCAGTTTGTGCCCATTACTCCTTGTGCTATCACTACAGTTCCTGACAAAGAATTCCTTTCCAGCTTCCCCGTGGGGTCCCTTCAGATACTAGACCATTGCTATGAGCTCTCCATGCAACCCTCTCATCTCCAGGCTGTCATAATTTAATCAACAGTATAAGAGGAAAGGAAAAGTACAAAAATTCAATTCTGTCACCTGTTTTTTTTATTTCCTCCATCTGAGGCAGCTGACTTCTCTTTCTAGAAAACGGAAGATGGGAAAGAAACTCTTTGTTAACATTTCCCCTTCCTCTGCCTTAGGAAAATTTTCTAAGATGGTGCTGCATTTTTCCTGATCTTCTTTCTTGTTTATAAATTAATGTCAGAATGTTACATATTTTAATGATATATAAAAATATCTCAGCAGTATTTAACTATCTAAGATGAAAAGAAATGGCTATGCAGTAGCTAAGAATTATTCTAAGGTTCATAACCTCAACCACTAAGAGTAAAAGAAAACATTTTGCTAAAAATTTTATCCTGAATTAAAAAAGACCCAACTACCTTGCTTTAATGGAACTAGATGACCTTTAAGGCCCTTAAAAAAGCAAAACATTCTGTGATTCTATGGAATGCCTTTCCAGCACAAAATAGTTTCTTCCCGCTCTCTCACTCCTCCACTGCTATGCTTCTAACATCCCATATTCAAAATCACTAACTAAGAGTAGTTGCTCAGAGACCACGATAGTCTTCAGAAAGGACTCTGGGAAGTCTGGGATAATAGCATGTTTCCCCAGTTTCTCAGACCATCCTCCACATATACCTTTCTACTATGGTAAAGCAAAAGAAAAGCACTGAAGACCATCACAGCAAAATCCTGAAGAAGCAGAAAATAAATTGAATCTTTTGCTCTTAATTTCTAGTAAAAGTATAAAATTGTCATAGGTAGATTTCGAACCAGATACATAACCCCAAAAAGCATCAGCAGAGCTTAGAAAAGGTGTGGTTTTGAATCACTGAAGAATGGAGAAGTAGAAGATTATACTTATACTTCATTCTCAATGAACTTGAAATTAAGATTTTCAACTTTTTTACTTTTAGAACAGTATTTTCTGGGGTGCAAATGAATGTCTGTCCTGTCCTGGTACCTCCACTCTCAATCTATAACTTTCTGAAGTACAGTTCTTTTTAGGTTATGCTAAATTGCATAGCAACTCCAGAGAATTCAAGAGAATTCTTGTTTAGAACTTTAGATATGATCTCCAGACAAGTGGTATTACCAGAAGAGAAAGAAAATATGAAAGTGTTCAAATGACAGGGTTTTTGACAATTGTTAGACCATTGGTGTAATTTCTAATTGCCATATACAGGAGATGATCCCCTTGGTCAGAATTTGAAAAAAACACAAAAACTTAGCTACATATTTTATTTTGTTAAAATTCATATTCCTACTGGTAATATTTGGTGGTTGAAGTTGATACTGGCATTTCCAGTCACACTTACATCACTGTGGCTTTTGTTTACTAAAATGGGTGACAATAGGACTTTTATAAGAAAAAAAGCTATAATTAAGAGCAAAAGATTATATCAAGAGAATTTTGTAACATCATGAAACATTTCAAATCTGGTTCAATAAGCTGAGTTATGTTCCTCATGAATGTTCCAGGTACAAATTTTCCACATTTTAGTGAAAAATAACTTAGGTAAGGCATTAGGAAGAAATGTAGTAAAGGCATTTAATTTTTTCTCTAATTCTCATTAAGTAGTAAGGAGCTGTAATTTTAATTAAATTAAGTGCATGATTTTTTAAGAAACCTTTTCTAAAGAAAAAAATTATGCAAATAAAACATGCCCAGAATCTTTAAAAAATGTGCATGATAGAAACAGTACCTTTATTATGATATTCAGAATGTAAAAAAAATATTTATGTTGTTATCCCATTTGATAAAGCAGTATGAAAATGGCATGTAGGATTATACTAAAATTTTTTTAACTGGGAAAATTATTGTACTATCTGACAGGATAATGTATTCATCAAATTAGTTGATCAGCTTGCTGTTTGCATAGGGAGCTAATTGATTCTTAAATGTACATCCTCTCCTAAGCCCATCTACAAATACACCACCAAGCAAAAATATCAACAGAGTGAGTTTGTGTAGAGCTATAGTCATCAAGTGACTGTGAGCAGATCTAAATTGGTATCGCTAAAATTAATTACCAAGGGCTAGTTGCACATCATCTTCAACAGAGACATTGTAGTCTCTCCAAATTACTTTCTGTGTTGTTCCTGAGCATTAACACATTGAAGTTCTGCTTAGCTACATATAAATGTTTTCATCTGCCACAATCCTCTTCTAATGCATGAGGAAAACATTCAGTGATATCAAAATCGCACTATGTTTGGGGTGGAAAGCCGAAATCAGAGGCTGCTCTTGCCTGTGTTCTGAAACATGGATATTTGAGCTCAGAAGTTTCTTCCCCCCCGTTGGGAGCCGTATCTTTTGGCTGCATCCAATGCTTGGATAGAAAAAGTCACCGTAATTCACTGTGGTTAATTCCTTATGGCAAATAAAACGTCGGTTCACTCTTATCAGAGTAGATCTCCAACATGTTTGCTGAACATCTTACTTCAACTCTTGGGCTTGCTTTTATTTTTTAAAAGCAGAAAAAAAGGTTTCATTTTACACTAAAAGAACTTTCAGCAAAGAGTATTATTTTATTCTGTATATTCTTCAGTGTACGGATACGTTATTCAATTGACTACTAGGTAAGTGGTTTAAACTCTAGGACTAGGTTAGGACCATTTTTTCAGTTATTTTATTCTATTATATAGTTACAGAATATGTTGGCATGTTCTGCATGAGTTATTAAACTAATTACATTTCCTTTTGCCCTCATAAAACAGTATGAATAATAAACAGTGAGATCTGAGTGATAATCTGCATAAATGATAGGAATGAGTGATATTGCCCCTGCAGGGGTCTGAGATAGGCTAATGTGAAGGTTCGGAAGGGACAGGCCTCCCTAAAAATAAGTGATATAATTCCAGGAATAATTTCCAAATTTTATGGTTTTATGAATTATGTAATGCAATATTACATTATTTATATTCTGTACAATGCAAAAAATATCTATTATGGTATTCTTCCCTTCTGGTTATCAGATTAGTTAAACTCTAATTTTGGTTTGATGAAAAGGAGATTTTCAGAAAAGAGAGGCAATAATCTAATGAATGTTCTGTAACAGGCCTTGGTGATTTCTATGATGCCTCCTTCCTTTATTATTCATTAATCAGTGAGACATGAATTTTGATTCCCACATGCATTTTTTATTTATTGTTTCTGCTCCCTAATATGAAGACTGAAAATTTTAATAAGATAATAATGAATAGTAGATGGGAAATACTGAATAATACATTACTGGTTAAAAAACAAAATCTCATAAAAATGCATAAAAAAGCCATAAAATTTAGGAAATCACAACTTTTTTCCTGATATAGTAGCTGAGTGAACATTCACTATTGCTTCTTTCAGAGAATTCACCCTGGTAAGAGTTCAAAAAGAGGTAGGGGTGTTGAAAGCTAGGTAAAAGAGGATAAGTTAGTTTTCTTTTAAAAGGAAAATTAAAACATTTGCAATCACTTCAAGTGGATTTCAACACTTTTGTATGGGAGTTCACTTCATATACAATATTTTTTTCCCCTCAGTGCTCCTATGAGGTATCTTAATGCAGGTGGCATGAACATAAAACATTGTTTTTGTGGAAAGCAGTTTCAAGGACACACTTAGAACTACAAGGATAAATTATTTTCTATGCTAGTCCTTAGCTCTGTACTTCTCCAGTGTAGTATACCCTTATATAAAATTGCTTTCTTCTATAAGAGCAAGGGAAGTCATAAAGTTTAAACAGTGAAACTCAAGTTTCTCCTTCCTTTTTGGAAAATTCTGCAGTGAGGAACCATAGACACTGAAGGAAAAAAAGGATGGAAAAAAAGGAAATATCTTTGCATTACACATTCAATTTGTGGAAATTTAGTTGCATAATAAAACCTATCTTCAAAAAATTCAACTTTTAAGAAGACTTTAATCTGCTAAGAAAATATGGAAACTATTTCAAACATAAATATGCCATAGTGAAAGGAAAAGAGGAGAGAATGTTATCATTCCAAGGTTTCTCATGAAAAATATATTGTCGTGTATCTAAAGTCTTAAGGTAGCTACATCTGCCAATTATTCAAAAGCAAGTGGTATGTGCAAGAGGCACTGGAGAGGTCCAGTGAGATCCTCACTCTGTTTACATATTTCTTGTGATTGAAAATGAATATTCTCATGACTAATAAAGAACATTGGAGAATGAAATCCCTTTCATACCTATGAAAAATTATGTGTTTAGAAAGTCTCTCCAACTGGGAGATTGCATCCAGCATTCTTTCTCATGCAAACAATATAGTACCTCACCTCATAACTTACAGATTTCTTGTCTGCTATGTGTCTTTACATATTATTGTCACTTGTTCCACAACGGTAGCTCAGACATTTCAGTGTATCCTAAAGCAATCTTGGGCTCAAAACAAAGTAGAGTAATATTGGATTAAATGCAATTAAATATAATTATAAATAAATAAAGGTTGCACTTTAATAAAGGTAATAGAGACAGTTTCCCAGTCTCTTGCTTGAATTATCTTTTTTAATTTAAAACAACATGCCTTTTGTCCAGTGAAAGACAACCTTTTAACTCATCTTCATTCTGCTTCATATGTTAAAAATTTAGCATATTTTTTCCAATGACTAGCATTTTAATCAACACCAAAATTAGGTTCATTCTGAAAAAAATCATATGCCTTGGAAAATTATTATGCTAAATTTAGCTATGGAGTAAGCGAAAAAAACAACCAACCAAACAAAAGCCTAACAGAAGGCAGAAATATTGATGCAATCTGTAAGGTGTGAATAGATTTAAAACCAGAGACAAATTTGCAACACGATACAGCTCCACTAGAACTTCTGCAACTTGGGAAAACACATTTATAATCAGAATGATTACAACAAATTGCATTCCCTTCTTCCCTTCTCCCCAAAGAGAACTTTTCTAGCCACAGAATTGAGTGCAACATGTTCATCAATGTTAAAATATGGCATTTACATTAGTTTATACATTAAAAATCAGTAACAGTGACAATATATGTAATATTAGGACTAATGTTTCCTCGTAACATTTCAGATTATTTGTCTTAACTTCAAGAATGTCTGAAATGCATTGCCTGGAAATAACAAAAAATGTTCAAAAGAAAAACTTAAATCCAGGTTCTGCTTATTCTATTCTTACAGAAAGCATTTATTTTATTTTAATTTTTATTTTGTTTTCTTTTATTTCAGTTTAGTTTAGTTTAGTTTAGTTTAGTTTCCTTTAACATCTGTAGCCCTCATCTTTGGTATGCACCACACATTGTAGTATGAACTGTACAAATTTGTAGTAAATATAGAGCCTACTGTTTCATAAAAATTCAAAAAGGATTAGTGATATTTGTACAAAATAAGTAATCTAGTCATGATTATCACATTTTATTTGATTTCAGGCATATACTTTTCTGAGAAAACAGTTTTCATCCACAGCTTCCCCAAGCAAATTCCCTGCTATCATATGGTTTCAGAGAGGCTTTCAAATTCTCAGACACCAACTGCATGTACTGTGATTCATCTGACTTCTCTTTTCCATAACCCTCTCACAGCCCAACAGCTGTTTCACAGGCAGGGAATATTAATGACAGTATTTTTTCCTTTGGTAGATGAGCAAGCACAAGGAAGTGCAGGAAAATCAAATCAATTTAGCATCCTCAAATTTAGAAAAAAAGAAGCTTTATCATTCAGATCACAAAAGTGCAAATGTAATTTGAGCTGACAAAAACTTTGAGGCCTCTCTTAGCCATTTACAAGTCTGTTAGAACTTGCTAGCTTGCAACATCTGCAAGGATGCTAGCTCTCCAAAAAATCCAAATTCTGCACTATCCATGTTTGCATGTGGAAGGGGAGGCTAACTGCATGTTCTCTAAGATTAGATCGATTATTTATAAACAGAGGATCACAAATTTTGATATATAGTTTCTGCTTCTTTGTGGTGATTTACAAGTCAATGCAACATGAAAACATTTGAATGCAAATGATAATATATCATATATATTCATTTCAGTTTTTAATTCAGTTATGATTAATATGAAGTGTGCAGAAACATAAATCCAGTTCCAGCTGAGTATACACAAGTAGCTCAGCAAAAGATAAAGATGCATTTATGCATAACAGAAGTGGAAAAGCTGGGAAAAGCATTATACAAAACTCTAGACTGGACATTGCCTAATGTAGGCAATCAATGATTGGGTAGAGCTTTAGACTTCTGGGGGACTTTGCCAGCACCTGCAGCAGAAATTTTTGCTCATCACCCCACATGCTGCACAACTTGCATTGTTATCAGCCTTGCCCTTGTCTCCTCCTGGTTTCTGATTGCCCTGACTACTCTCCTCTTAAGCTGTTTTTGCTTAGAAGACGCTGGAAAAGGGTGTGAAGTTTAGAAGGAAAGAGTACACCTTGGGAAAGCTTGAACAGCTGCCTACTTGTACTCAGAAATCTAATAAGTCAAATTTTTTCAGGTATATCTATATATATCTTAAATTTTTAAGCTTTATATATGTTTTTTAAAACATATATAAACTATTCTGCAGTACGTAGATAAGTGTAAGGCAACAGGAAAGAAGAAGACTCCCACAGAATATAAAGAAGGTGGAAACCTGCTGCTTTCTTGAATAAAACCCAAGTTGTTTACTAAATAAAATGAAAGAATGCATCTATGCAGGAAACAAAAAGTGAGAGAAAATGCTCTAAATGCAGTGATTAAATGCTTCAGAATAGCATTTTGGGTTTTATGAGTACATGAGTGAGGGAAAATGAAGGCTCTCTTTTCCAACTTCTATTTTCTGGTGGTTTGTATTGAGGGGGTGGGTTTTCACTTCATGTAGACTTCAAAAGTTCAGAAATTTTCCTTTTTTTCATTAAAAAAAATGTTGGTTTATACTTGCCACTACTTTATGGAAATAGAATTTAATCATTTCAATGTTTTGCAAGACCACATTAAAGTTATTTTGGAGGTCCCAGATTGAGCATAATTTGCATATCCAGACATTTCAGTGATGTGTAGGCAATGAAACCTCCTATTGGAGAAGCATGCAGTGGGACTTGTTAATTACTACCTAGGCTCAGAAGTTCTCTGTTATTGCCCATGGAGAATATTGCTCTCAAAGAGCTTCCTTTTGTGTTATCCAGCTGGGAAAGTTTGTCCTTTACATGGAAAAAAAATCTGGCACCCAGAGCTTGAAGAACCTCATTGTCTGTTTTAGAGGTTTAGCAAAACCACCAGCACAGTACCTGATACCTTCACTCAGTTTCTAAACTAAAAAGCTATTCCTGATCTCCCCTGTGGGAAGCAATTTCTCTACAGTCAAAATTTGTATTTTGTCAGTATTATCCCAGACAGGCAATTTTCATATTATTTCCATATCTATTTTATGTACTGGTTCATGCATTACCACTCTGCTCAGAATATGTAGATCTGTTTTGTGTGATCACCAAATATATTTATTATAGTTGTTTTCAGAGGTATCATAACAATTTCTCTTTGAAATATAGAAACAGCATTGAAATTAGAAGTCTAAAAAGGAATTGCAGAATTAAAGTGTCAACAATGACGTATCTTTTAGAAAAATAACATAAATCTTGTTTTTACAAACATATCATTACATTTCAGTGGTAGCTAGTTTTCCCAGGAGTAGCTGCATAATTAGAAAAATTTGCTGCACACATATAAAAATAATTTTTGTAGGTAAATTCCCTCAACAGGATTTATTTTAATAAAAGAATCAAACTAAAAATAAACACTTTCATTTTATGGCACAATTACAACCAGTGACATATTACTGCAGTGAACTCTCTGATTTCCTTTTAGTCTAGCATCATATTTCATTGCCTGCCCCTTCTGTTGAGAACACACAGTACTGTAATGCTGCTCAGTAAAAGAAAAATTACTCATTGTTTGTTACTACTCATTAATTTGGACTTTTTAATTACATTTAGATGGTCTTAAATTTTGAAAATGAGTAAAGTGAAGCTCAGGGAGAGATGGTTTCTACCAAGGGAATGCAGGGGTAGCTTTATGTGTGTTTATATGTGTTTATAGGTGTTCGAGCACCTGCAGACACACTACTGTTCTACCTGCTTTCCAGTAAGACCTTCCCTGAGGTCTCATCAGCAATCCAACAGCCACATTAGGACAATGCTGTGCTCAAGTCAATGTGCCTTGAGAAGAGGTACCAGCATGAGTTTCTCTGTAATTAATAGGATGACAGCATTACATCTGTTCTAGGGTTTCATCCAATCTCTTTCAGCTGACAGAGAGGAGCTATTATGTCTTTGTAACTGTGTTCGTAGGGCACCACTATTATCTTTGGTTCTAGCAGTATAATCTTTACCAAGAGTATGCTTTTTATGTTCTCTTATTCCAATATATCTCTTGTATCCCTGAGAGGGTGTCTGTGTTTGTTTGGGTTTTTTATTTCCAATAGTTACCTGATGAACAATTCTTATAAGTTTTATGTCAGATGCAGCTGTCAGAGACTGACACTAAGGCTCCTTACAGAAGATGTCATGCAGGGGCTATACTGGAAATTCCAAATATCTTCAACTCTTCAACAGATCTTCCTGGTAGGGCATCTTGAATATTATTAGTGCCAAATGTTGTCCTCTGTCCCTTCCCTCCTATTCTGAGACATCCCCTTCCATAAAGGCTTGCAAAAGTTTATCTCTGGAGGATGGATGATCCAGGGCTTCCCTTCAGATGAAGCTGACGCATGAATGGTGAGGGTGAGCCCGTCATTCTTCCTGACTGCAGCCCCTCCTGAGACAAATATTGGGATTACCCTATTATTCAGGGATGTCAGGCAGAGAGACTTGGCTCCCTTAAAACATTAAAACTTCTCACTGAATTTGAAGCATTAGCATAACTGCTAAATACCAATTTTAGTGTTGCCTAATATAGAAATTTGTGCTAATTTAAGGTGCTAGAACCAATAATGGATCATGCTGTTTCCTTACTAAATGCTATAGAATGCAAAGCTTCCTTTGATAAGTACCTCACTCCCTGCTTTCTCACTCTCAGATCTTCAACAGAAATCAAGCATGATAGATTTCCAACCATAGGAGGACACTTCTTAAACTTATACCTGAGCAAAGACTGCAGGTAAAACTGAGGCCTCTTTGCATTATCATCTTCTAACAATAACTACTATAGCACTGTATTATAAATTACACATTTTTATGGCACACCTTATGCTTTAAAGACTGTATTCTGCCACTCAGCTTAATAGAGTTGTATGGTATATCATGGTGTAAACACCTGAGACTTATTAGCAATTAACATATGACTTTTTTTTCTTCCAAAAGTACTCACTAATAAAGTTGAACACTGGAGATGAAAAAATCTTTTTGATAATTTCCACTGACTAATAGATGCTGAAATTAATGTAATATTTGATAGAATTAAAATATAAAACTGCTTTTAGTTTGTGAAAAGTGTAAAAATAACTGTTTGTGAGAGCTACTTTTCCTCTCTGGCATTACAGGAATGTATGCTTATGGCATAGAAAATGCAGACTTACTTGTTACACTCTCTGTCCAGCAATTCTAAAACATCATAACTTTTTTCCTCTCTCCTAAATCCAGTCTCACTGCTTGCTTTCTGTATGAATCTATGGAGATTCACGTGGAACTGGAGCCTGGATGGCACAGTTTTTTCTGCTACATACCACAGGATATTTAGGGGTGTGAGCACCTAAGCATGAAGGTAAACACAGAGATTTTGAATACCTCACTACACACTAGCTAAAGCCAAATATTCCTCTGTGCCCTGGAAACCACTGGAGCCATCTGTAAACACCTAAATATGTCTTTTTAATGGCCTTTTCTCATTCAGTTGTAAAGAAGGGATTTCTTAAGTTGATCATGACCTCAAATGAGATCTAGATCACCAAAGTAGTCCATGCAGCAACAGCAACCGCAATGAATTCTATTTCACTCACAAACAGGAAAGGAAAACAGTTCGGAAAAGAGTGAGCAGGGAAGTGCTGTGTATCTCTATGTAAAATATGATAATGAATGGGCAGAAACACCTCAAGGTAAGAGAAAATTACAAGGAACAGAAGGTATCTGTGTGTGCAGGCAGGAACGGCAGTCATGTATTATAGGCTGCAGAGTCGTCCTTGTTTAAAGTCCGGGTGCCTGAAAACACCGAAAAAATGAAAAAATTTGAGAGAGGTGGTGATCCTGTGTTTAGGTACAGGAACAGGTGTGAAGAGGAACTGAGAGCAGGAAGGGCAGCTCCCCTTCATTCCTAATTCCCAGGGCATTACTGGGGGCGTGTATGGAGAACAAAAATAACAGACACACTCTTGACTACTGCACACAGCTCTGCAGATCTGGCCTGCATGACATCATCTATTTTCAAAAAACTCTAGTTTGTTGCTACATGACAAAGAATGAAAGAACACTACTGAGAGATAATTAAACAGAACATGAGCCCATTCTTTATGGGATCCCTGAACAGGGCTGCTTTGCTTATGGCACATAAGTAGTTTTGATTTCTTTCCCTCATATTTAAGAAATAACTAAACTTGAATTTGATACAGAAATGCATTCTTTTATGTGGTTGACATATTTGTGCTTAATGTTTTAATTTAAAGGGTTGTTTTAGCCACTGGGTATATTCCATAGAATGAATAGGGTTTGGAGACCTTAGCTGTGAAGGAAGAATAAGTTGCAAGGGGAGAATGCCTTGTAGCAGGTGCATTTGGTTTTGTACTTTAGAGCAGGGGCCTGTTCTGAAAGTATTTACTGGAAAAGAGTGAAATCATTATTGTGTGGCAAATCAAGTAATAGAGGGACAGACAGAACAAGTCTGTAGGAGATTCATTTTAGTTTTGAAATGAAGAACTAGAATGGCAGTAGAAATAGACATCAATGTACTGATCAATCCTCTGGGATATCAAAGTGTTTACAATGACCTCTGTGAACTGAAGACTGACCCTAGCATTCAAAGCAAGGACAGCTTTAAGTTTTAGTTTTTCTGATTTTTGCTTTTCCACTTGAGAAAAGTACAAGTTTTGACTTAATAGATAGACACCTATGCACCTATATGTGAAACATTAACAAAGAAATTGGAAGAATAATGAAAGTTTAAAAATCAAATCCTAGGAAGCAAAATTAAATTAACCATAAGGAGGAAACTTTCAGAAATTCTCTGATCCTGGGAGAAGAATCAAGAATTCTCTGCAGCAACATTCACATTGGAAAACCTTCACCAAAGAGGTTGTATGATGACCCAACTGTCTGTGATGAGCTAGGGAATTCAGAAACACTGGCAAAAGGAATATTCTTCAGACTTATACCTGAAGTGATATTGCTGTTTAAAGAAAATAAAAAATGTAGGTGTCAGAGGAAGCCAGGACAGGAATAAAGGAATCTCTGAAATGTAGCTGAAAAATAAGCACAGCACTTACTAAAACCTGAAGACAGTCCATGTAATATGTGTCAAGGGTCAAGTTGCACTTTTGAGCTAGGAAAGTAACACAGCTTGCCCTGGCTGCTTCAAACAGTACTGGAGATACACAGTTGTAATTTGCCAGGGCTGGGCTCTTCTTTCTAGGCTATGTCACTCTTGTCTGCCTGAGTTTGTACTGTAATATTTTCTCCCAGTTTCAGGTGCTCTTGGTTATGTAACTGCAGTGCAAATTATTATTTCAGGGGTTCGTTGTACCTCTTAGCTGTATATGAAATGTCTAGGTCTTGACAAATTACATGTTATTTTCATATTTTTGAGGCTAAAACTGAGACCAGCTAAGTAAAATAAAAAGGGAGTACAAAAGAGAATTTTCTTATCTGCCCTTTACTCCCAGATTCTCCTTACTTTATGAAGCTGAAATTCTGCTTCAGTTCAAGTATACTTTTCGTTTGCTTTTCAGTTTTTAACAATTGCTTAATATTAAAACTGTGAAGAAATTAGTTTATGAGGGCACCTGTAAAAAAACTTCTCAGTTTTTCCTCATGTGAGTATACTCCCTGTCATTTTGCTTTGACATCTTCAAAAAAATAAACTAAATACAGTAAAAATCAGCTTTCACTAAATAATTTGGTGTGGATTTCACTTAAAAACACCACACAGAACATTTGCATATGAATCATCACTACAGAAACAGATTTAATTAATATCACTTAATTCATGACCTCATTCAATCAAAGCTTCCCCAAAAGTTCCCCATGAAACTCAGTTCATCATTTGGTCAAAGTCCTCAGATTTTAGGAATTGTCTTTTACCTTATTAATTAAGACCCACGTATTAAAGTTGGGTTCTCCAAAGTGCTCAGTGATGGCTTGGCTCTTCAATTGAAATTACCTGTAAAACTTACACTGATACCAATGAAATGGGAGTTCAGTCACTGCTAAAGAGCTGTTTGCAAATTCTATCAGCATCACTGTAAATTGGTCTGATTCTCTTGCCCTGAACTTTCTGCAGTAGAGAGCACACAAAGGGTGCAAACAGCCAAGCAGCAGGGCCAGCTTCAGGCAGTCATCTGTTCCTCAGCACAGCAGCTTGCCAAGGCCGGGTGCCAAAAGGGCAACAGCTTTTCCCACTTGCCTCATCTATGCCAAAGCCTGGGAGAGGCAGCTGACTCTTCTGTCAGCTCTGGGCAGACTTCATTTTATCCCAGAGCTTCACTTCCCCTTCCTCCCCCTTTTTGCCTTCCAATGGCAAAAATGTGCTGGTCACAGTCCCAGAACTTTGCCTTCAGGACATGAAGAGTTCAGCTGCTGGTAGCTGCAACAGCACATGTCAGGTACCAAAGGAGCCCTCTTCTAAATGGTATTTTTGTTTACAGGGCATTTCTTTCCTGTGTCTACTGTTCCAAGGATTTTTTTTTTCTTCTTTCCTTAATTGCTTCTGATTTTGGCAGTGTCTTTTAAAGATAATTTTTAAATGTTCATTTATTTTTTATCATAGTATTCATTTAAACTCAAGCCAGTTTCAGGCAGCTGCGTGTTAACCCCTAAAAGCAGGCAGTCTACCTTAAAGGTGCAGTGACATGCTCACAATTTGATATATATAGTTAGAAGTAGCAAAAACTATTCTCTTAGTCATGGTGATGGGAAGAATGCTGTTGAACCTATTTGTCAACAAATAGTTATTAAAAAAAATTTTTGTTCTTGAGCTGTTAGTAATTCAACAAAAAGATTCTGCTGGAAGAGACTCAAGAAATTTTAGCTGAGAAGACTTCACAATTAACTTTCAGTAAAGCAGATTGCGTTGCATTTGTCCAAAGAGCATTGTGAAATACGCTCTATTCTGAACTATCAAGTAACTTCAAATTCAAATCCAACAATGGGACAAATCTCAACCAGTAAATCTGAAAATCTATTCAAGATCTGTAACCTGCAGTATGTCTCAAAGGAAAGTTAAACACATATTCTGTAAAGGTCTTTATAGATTATATCTAAAAGAGGTATGTATATTGCTGTTTTCATTAGTAAGTTTTGTCACACCAGTCTTGAATATCATAATGCCTGATATCAGAACTTTTCTATATTATCCTTTTATTCCCCCTTCCAAGGGAAGTAATTTTGCAAGTGTTTTTCCAACTGGGCTTTGACAATTAAAAATGTAGAAGTGAGAGGAAAATAGACACAAAGGAAAAAAAAGTGAAATATTTGATTACCATCTGTCAAAATAGATTATTGTTTTTCCCCTCTCCTTTTAGGCTTCCTAAGATTGACACATTGTGGATACATTGGTAAAAATTATGCATTGCAGGCTCTGGTAATGTTGAGATTGTTTTCATCAAGCTTCCAGCACAGGAAACAATGTTTTGCTTAAAATAAATTGCAGTTCTATGGCAGAGGTTCGTCCTGGACCAAGTGTTTCCATGTCTTAAACTGAATCTTTAATTCATGTCCTTGTAATAAATTATGCAGCTCAATTATATTTTGCTAATTTTGTTTTTTCTTTAGTACTTCAATCCTGATTGAAAAATCCTCAGAAGATTGCGAAATTTGTTTCTGTTTTGTAGTGTTGCCTGACTGTCTGTGAAGTCCGTATATCCATTTAAATAGAAAGTGCTGGGCCAGAGTCAGAAGAGGCTGCAAGGCTACAACATCTAACTTATATCAAGAAATCTAAACTTGTGTGAAGCATCTGCACTCCTTCTCCTAGAACTACAGGTAGTGAGGCATTCATTGAAAGATATTATATTCTAAGTCACAAGCTCCAAACACCAAAATATGCTGTAATCTTTCTTAAAAACTGGGGAACAAAAATAAAGGCTAGAATGGTACCACTGAGAACTGTGACTCTGGATCCATCCCCACATCTTAAGACACAAAATATGGCTCCATCTTTTTCCATCTTTCCGAGTTCTGAATGGAGCACAAACATGAAAGTGATTGTCCTTTACAAGGACCTATGTACTTTGTGATGTGGGTGACCCTGAACATCACCCACACACCTGATTTCCCCCTCCTGTCCCCACCTCATCTAGCAGAGAGAATATGAAAAAGTAAAAGTGAGAAAACTTGTCTAAAAGCACCTTAATAGGTGACAAGGACAGTTTAAAAGGTGAAGAAAAGAGGAAAAAAAAACCAAGCAATCACTTAGTAAGTTCCACAAATGGACCGATGCCCATCCAGTCCACACGCAATGAGCCCATTT
Organism: Drymodes brunneopygia; assembly: GCA_013400955.1. Taxonomy (NCBI): domain Eukaryota; kingdom Metazoa; phylum Chordata; class Aves; order Passeriformes; family Petroicidae; genus Drymodes; species Drymodes brunneopygia. The sequence continues at coordinate 30,829 of VZTZ01043768.1, forward strand.
GAAGCCAGAAAAATCCACCTCCTCCTTCTTCTTCTGCAGACTGACTGAATTTGTATTTTCCTTCAGGAGATACAGTGACTGCTTATGTTTGACTCCACACAGCAGCTTTACTCTGCTTATGGGTTTGCAGAAAACAACCAGATGCATCAGTAAGCAGAACATATTGCTTTTAATTTTCTGGTAATTCATGAAATGATGGGGCCTGTACAGCAAGATTCAGCTCCTCATGTGATGCTCCAAAATGGCTGTCTTCTGGCCAGTTGTCGGAGTTTGGATCTTGGTTTTTTTTTGGGGAAGGCTTTCTTTCTTTTTCTTTATCTTCAGGAATTTTTCTCCCATGAGCTGTTAATCACTGAGTACTTAAGAGAACAAAGCACATGGCCAAAGTCTTTCTCCTCAGGAGGGCGGAGGGCGGGGGGG
>VZTZ01043768.1:31254-82527 GCA_013400955.1 Drymodes brunneopygia
CCCCTGCAGGCTGTGACTGGAACTGCAGCAAGGGAAAAGGTGCCCGAGGCCAGGCAGGCTGCCACTGGGTTTCTGCTTGTTTGTTGGTTAATGCCATAGTTGTTATTATTTGTTAGCTTTATTTTAGATATTAGTAAAGAACTGTTATTCCTATTCCCATATCTTTGCCTGAGAGCCTCTTGATTTTAAATTTATAATAATTCAGAGGGAGAGGAGTTGCAGTTTTTCCATTCCAAGGAAGGCTCCTGCCTTCCCTAGCAGACACCTGTCTTTTAAACCAAGACACCAGTCCATGAGCTCTTCCACAATTGCTGGATAGTTGTAGTTCTCCGTTTAAGACTGCAGTGTGATCAGTCCTAACTGCTCAATCTGTAGTTTTGGATACAAATGTAGAAGGGACCCTTCCTTTGAACATTCAGCACAACAATGACAATCAAAATGCCCAGAAGATCTGTGTATCCATAGCAAATGCTCCTGAAGAAACTTCAGTTCTCCTAATGCTGCAGGTATCTCCTCTGCATTCAGGAAGAAGTTGGCCTTGAATACTTAATATCTCCAGCTCCAGACTCCTAGAGGTCGATCTTGAGTCTCTGGGTGTTTCCTGCCACAAGCTCTGGATGAGGCCATGCTCTCCGGCTGTGATGTAGAGAATGTTCCTCATGGCTGGTGCTGTACGAAAAGGTCATAGGGCTACTGCACAAACTCTCTACTATTTGGCCTGTACAGAGTCTTATCTCTGCCCAGGATCACACTTAAATTAGTTCTTCTTTTGGGTCACTAGGCAAAGAGGTCTCACAAGCTGACTGTAATTGTGGAATATACATTCTCTGGAAACCCACAAAGTTTAGGATAGTGTTTGGATACCTGATTGGAATAGAGTTGTTCTCTTATTGGTCACATCTAGTGGCATGTAGTTACACCTCTACTGACATTTCATACCCAAAAACTGGATCTCCTGTGCAGGTTGTTTGACCCCATATGGGGGTTTTTCATGGCTAAATCAACTTTAAAAAAAACTTGAGTTGTTATTTGGCCTTTCTCAAACATTTCCATTACGGCTTTGCCCACAGAATGACAACAATGTATAACAGGTGATCAGGGCATTCATGTTGCTCCAGTATGGTCAGGATCAGCCCATGACAAATGGTAAGGCTGGTCTTCTAGAAATTGGGCAGCTAATTTCAGGTGTATTGAACATCTGTACACCTGAAGGCAAACTGAATTGAAAAAAATTGGAAAGAATGCACAAGGAATATCAGTTGGGGCATATCACTTAACTGCTTCAGACTCCATTTCACACTGGAGTTCTAGCATGTCCAATATTACAGCACTCAATGGCCATGTGGTTTAATTCATACCATGAGAGTCCACTGTTAGCTTTCACCAGATTTTGCACTCATCAGATGGGACTACCAAAGAGTCGAGTCTACTTGTTCACTCCTTGGCTCTCTAGCTGACAAATCAGGTCACGGGAACCAAGGAACCTTGGTAGGGGCAATATTGCCACTAGGGCTCTGTCACGGTAGCAATTGCAATCTGCTGTTCCCCAATACGCATGACACCCATACTCTTTTGGATCCTTGGAGTACCCTATTCTGAGCTAGTCATTGGAAAGGATACAGCAGCCTTCAGGCCAGTCACAAGAGGCTGTTTCTGCCACTTTGTCCTTGTTAAGCTCATCTCAGCCTCCAATACAACAACCCATTGGGATCCTTCTGTCATTTTGGAAATCAAGAGAGGTTCTTCCCCCTTGCACCCCAATGACATTAGGGTACACAGTGCTCCACTTAAGCACTGAAGTCTTATATCCCTTTGTTTCTGATGTCCAGGCTATCAAATGCAGAAGAAATGAGAAAAAACTAACTTCTTTATCACAGAATAAAGGAGTATGATGATAAATTTCTCAGTTGTGGGAAACTGAAATTGCTGCAGAATCAGAACTCACAAACCAGACTGAAAGTTTCAAATTTGAACGAGGCTTCAAGTGGGGTTCAGGTAACACTACCAGCACCCACTATGTCCGTTCCATCCAAGTCCTACTATGGACAAAATTTCTTATCTGATATTGGGGGTCTTTTCTTCTGAAGTAAGGAAAGTTAGTACTAGGACAATCCTTCAGTTGGTTTAAATTCTATTTGTATTTTAGAGAAATATAATTCAAAATACTTCTGGTTCCTTCTTTGAAACCTTAACAATCCTATACATGCTGAACATGTCTCTATTATCTTCAAAGGTATTTAAACTGTTCAGAAGTAGGCTACATAATTTTTTTAAATAATAATTAATAAAATATGTCTTCCTTTCATTATTTCAACTCACTAATATTGCTGTTTCTTCTAGTCCAGACAGCTTTCCAGGAAGAGTAGTAAGAGGATTATATGACAAGAAGATTATTTAGAAGGTCAAGACACCATTCATGTTCAGATAAAATATTTTATTAGTGGCAGTGAGGAAGCTGTGGAAGACAATCCTCATCTTCCTTCAGCATTACCAATAAAAGCAAGAAAATCAAAGAGGAAAAAGTGGTGAAGATATAATATTAAACTTTATGTCATTTCAGCTCTGCAAAACAAAAGCTGTGTTATTTCTCTCCCTCCTTCCTCCCCTGCCACCTTCCCTCTGTCCCCTCAGCAATATTTTCCTCCTTCCCCTTCTTCCTTCTTTTTCTCACTCTTTTCCTCTCTCCCATTATGTCACTTCAGTTTATGGAGTTTACAACTTCTTACAGCTTCTTAAGTGTTGAATCTCCTGATATGTAAATTCTTTATGCTATTTATGGAATTTACAGGCTCTTTAATCTTAAAGCTAGAGAAGCAGAACTTGCAGATTTTTATAAACTAGTGCGTATGTATTTCCCTATCTATATTTAGATGTGCATTTATGCAGTTTAGACATTTTCTGCAGTTGCAGAAGGCAGAGGTACAGAAATCTATCTGCAGTCTTCCATGTTTTGATTAGTCGATCACCATCAGTAAGGTTAGGTTGCAGATGAGACCCAGCATAGCCCCCAATCTTGAAATGTTTATACTTTGTAACTTTCTTACTGTAATATTACCTCTGAGATTAATTACTTTATTTTTTATTGGAAAATTATGCCATACAGCCACCTGTGAGAGACTTATACAGAGGAAAAAGATACAGTGCCTTACGTTTTATACTGACTCCGGAGCTGACTAATTGATACCTGTCCTAAATTTGTTGAGATAAAGAAGGTCTGCTACTACTATCATCTCCCAGTTTGATAAATGCCTCTGTTTTCTCGCATATTTGAGTTTTTTTCTTACTCTGATACTCTGATATAAATTCTTTACTTCTTCTGTTTTTTGCTTTGGTATTTTTTTTTTTTTGTCCTTTCCATCAGAATTATTTCATATCTAAAAGTAACTGCTTAGGAGGGGGTGTCAAATATCTTCTTTCTGAGATCATTAGTTAAACAAAGCCATCAACTCTTTCAGTGGCAGTTTGGTTTGATCATTGAAGATAACTGCTCAAAAAAGACAGAGAAAATATGTCAGTTTTAGTTTTCCTGTCATCAGTTAGAGAGCATGATTATGTCAGGAAAAAAAAGGAAATGCACTAATAGTGGCTAATGGCATAATTTCTTTTGCTGATGAAGTTTAGTCCAGAATGTGTCTGTTCCACTTTTTAAAATTCTATCTTACTTCTCTAGAATCAGACACAGAAAATTATGGATAAGCAAAACCAGATGAATCCATGTTTCATGCAGGGAAAGAGAGATTATAAAAGCACTTTTATTAGTAAAACATCCATTGCCTGATATTCAAAATCTAGCAACTATTTTAAGTATAGATCTCCCTGCATTTGTTGATTTTAGTGTGCCTCTACAGGGACTGATTGCTTTAACCACACTAATCAAATCTGGACTTCAGCAGTTGAACGAAATGAAGCTGACTCAGTTATTTTCCAAGTCTAGAAGTCCAACAGGGGAGAAAGATGGAGTTAAGCTTAATTGTTACCTATTAACCTTGACTAATACTTTACAGCAAAATTACAAATATACATTATAGTAGCTTTTCTTCTCCCTGTCCTTGCAGTCTGAAATATAGATGCAGTCCAAATCCCATTGATTTTCAGTACTATGTATTCTCCTGAGTTCATTAGGTTTTGCTGACCTGAGCTAGGCACTTCTATAAGAAAAGTTGTTTGTTCTTTTAAAGAACAACTTTGAAAACCACTGGGGAAGTAAGAATAAAGCTTCATGTATTAAAAGTACAGAATCTACTTCACAGGAGACAAATTAGATGGAGTATTGACATATGGTGAAAGACTTCAGAATAGATGAAAATTTCCTTTTTTTAGACAAATACCTTATATTCCAGACCAACCTGGGCTATTAGGCAAAGTTATCAGACACTTCCAGCCTCTATCTATTGGAAAAAAAAGTGCAATACATTCAACATAAAAAAAAAAATCCTATAAGGAATAAAGGGGAAATAGCTACAGTCTGGTATTTTCACAAAATTAGAAAGTTTTGAGTCTATGTGAAGACAAAAAGAAAAGATTAACTGCAACCTGTATTAGGGATGGAAAACCAGATATCCAGCTGGCAGCCAGAAAGGATAAAAATCACTTCTTTGATACTACGCTATTTTAAGAGCAATAATATTGAACTGGTTATAAATACTTCCAGACAAATCATACAGAGGCTAACTGTATAATAAGCTAATTTTTCCCCGTGTTGTTAGAAACAAATTGTTATTTTAATAATCTATTTAATTCTGTCTTAGTTTTCTATTTCATGAATGTATGTATACACACTTCCCAATATTTCTGTGAGTACCTATGGAGATCTTCAAAGCAAGCATTCAACAAAATCAGGATGTACAGACTTGAGATGCCTTCACCTAATTTAGTAAGATGTTTTGTGATTCTCTATGTGTTCCATCTACCTTTCTCTACATGATATGACCTTGATGTTTTGTAAGAATCCCAGTTTCTTTCAAAAATATGATACACATTTGTTGTTTAATTTTAATTTTTCCTCATAATTACATTAATTTTTATGCATACATTCTTATTCTTAATTGAACATTCATAAGTTCTTAAAACACAGCAGTTTTAATAGTTTTTGCTATGTCTAACCCAGGCCACTCTATGATTCTACACAGAAAATGTAGATTTAATATTTACTTTTTTATTTAAAAAAAACCCCAGTCATTTAGAGAATTATTAAATGCATCAAAAATCTGGGGACAGACAATGTGCTAAACTTCCACAAATAATTCTATCAATGAGTCTGGTCCATATTCTCTTAATGGTTTTAATATTGTTTTGAAACTAGGACCTATTCTTAATGTTACTCCTGGGCACAGTACTAGCCCATTTTAAAGAAACCATTTTTCCTTTATGCTAATATTAATGAGAAAATAAAAACTTATAACTGCATCAACCTCCCATACTGCAACAACATACTGGTTTTCAAGTCCAAGAAGAGGAGAAAAACATGGTAAATTTTAACCACGTGTTTTAATTACATTTTGAAATTATTTGCCCTGACAGAAAATCTATAATCAGAGTGGACACTTCCTCAGTGGAATTTTCAATTCTTTTTCTTCCCCAAGAAATAAATTCACTAAAATATCTGTAGTGGGATCTTTGAGTGGATGGTTTCATAGGCTTTGACAGCAATTCAATAGCTATATCTGGAAGGCCTGTTGTTTGAAATTATTTCTTGGTGTGTGACAAGAGATTAATTTAAAATTCCTTTGAGATGACAAAATTCAGTCCCACCTCAAGAGCTGAATTACTTCTCCTACTGTACTTCCTCCATAATTGCAGGTAGTCCATCAACATCTAAATCAATGTCAAAAGCAAGTCAGAATAGTCACTGAAGTATTTAATGTGGTCCCCAATTGAAAATACCATAGAAAACATAAAATAAATATACAAAAATAGAAATAGATAACGTGAAAATTTCCACATTTTCCAATGTATTTTCTTAATGTGGATTATTCGGTCTCAATTCCATTGATGTTAGTGTTGTGTACCTCTTGCAGTTGGTGGAACACCCTGCCCTGCAAGTGTTTCCAGAACACAAAGAGAACAAATGAGTTTGTTTTGCCATAGGTATTGGTGTTTCATTTAAGGATGTTCATTCAAGTCAAGAATCTGATTTTCACACTAATTCTATGCACCTGCTTTTCTTGTCAGGAGCACAGATCACAACACTACTTGTGCAGGTTAGGAGACTATGCAGTGTCTGCATATGGGATCCAGATTCCATGGTGTTTCACTGAGCTGCAGCCAGTGAACTTGAAAACTGGATGTAACAGATCACTTATAAAAACATGCAAAGTAGCATTTTGTTTTCAGCATGTAACTTAAATAAATTGGTTTTTTATCACAAAGTTGTCTTGAAAAGTCAGTCTATTTTGTAAGCTCTGCTTTTTTTAATTTTTAAATTTTTTTAAGTCCAGGAGGGACAGATATACTTCAACATTAGAAAAAAAAAAATAATTCACTACAAGTTCCAATAACCTGAGCTTCTGCAAACTGTCTCTCAGGCTTATATTCAAGTTAGGGAAAAAAAAAGAAATTAAATAGGTTTCTCTATTTAAAATTCTCAAAATAAAGCTGTACATTTTGGTACACTATATTTTCCATATTCCTGTTAAGTTCTAAAGTGTCAGCCTCTTCACTAAAACCTTTGTTTGCTTCACTTGGAGGAATTGCCAAAGAATAAGAACCCCTTTAAAAATCTCCATAGACACCTCTGACAATTGATAAAAATGTACTCATCAATCTCAGAATGAATATTTCAGGGAAAACAGTGACAGAAATGTAGTTCTAAATGGATAGTGAAGAAAAGAAGAAGAAGAAGAAGAAGAAGAAGAAGAAAGAAGAAAAGAGGAAGAAAGATTTCTTTGCCCTCTTACCTACTCATGATTTGAATGTGCAGCAGATTTTAATGCTAATAATAGAAAAATTATTAAAGTCAGAATGCAATCCAATGCCAAAAGAATTTTCCATGTATACATGTAGAAAACTTCTATCGTTTTTGAATATTTTTTCCATATAATCTTTTTTCCTTACTTAATTTTTTTCCTTAGTAGGCAACAGACAATGTTATCCCACAGACAGAACATGAAAATTGCAATAACAAAATGCTAGTAACTCCATCTGCCATTGAATATAATTAAATGACTTTGAGTAAATACTTTTTGTCTAGCTCACTGCCCACCTGAATCACTGGAGGGAACCACTACTGGCTTGGACAGGCATTGAGTCAGGCAATTACTTTTTTATACTTTGCCTTTCCTGCACCTTATGGTGATGCATTTTAGGTAATGTAAAATGTTTCAAAATCTATAGATGTGAAGACAACAAAGGTGACATATTACTAACTAACCTACATGACAAGAGATAAAATGTCTATTTTCTGACAAAAATTATCACCAAGAGTCAGAAATTACTTGTGTGCCCCTGAATTACGTACCAAACTGTATTCAATCTACATATTTCTTTAGTTGTAATAGCTTTGAAAAGTCATGGGTAAGAGAATTCTAAACTATTTGAACAATTAAAAGCTTACCTTCATTTGTGCTTGGCCTCAAGAAACATGAGTTAACTCAATTCTTCTTATATAATTGATTTCCAGTGCAGCCTTGAAGTGTTCCCTGGGATGCTCATATATTACTTATTGCTGAAATGCAACCACTTCTCTTTTGGAAGCGGTAACTGCTTGATAGGAACTAATGGTGCTACAGGGTCTTTTAGTGATTATACTCCTTGAATCTACAATGTAAAAATCTGCAGGATGAGAAAGGAGAATCAGGATATTTTTATGAGCCTTAGATGTTTACCTATAGGTGCATAGAAAACTTTAAGCCAAGTTTAGCTTTTTAGTCTTAGACATCTTATCAACCGAAAGCTGCATCATCCACAGTAAATTACTTGTTTATGAAAGGTCGAGTAGGAAATTTGAACTCCAGCCTCCAAGAATTCTAGCTCCTTTCTTAACTCTTGGCCTTTCTCTCCTTGCTATCTGATTACAGCTTGGTCCTGAGTTCTTCCCTACTGTTAGGAATGATTTATTGCTGGTAAAAGTTGATGTAGTAAATGAAGGGAGCACCTTCTATTCCTTTTCCCACTAAGACATTATTCATTTTCTGTGCATGTCTACAAAGTTTGTTCAGTCTCTTTTGACTGGTTTTGGCTCTGACTTTTCAATCACAAGAAGAGAGCAACAGAACAGAACCAAAGAACAACTGAACAACAAAAGCTGAGAGGACTGTATAGTTCCCTGAACTCATTGATGAGTAGGCTGTTTGATAAGGGTGCTCTAAGAGACGAAAAGGGTGTAGTTGATATTGTTTCTGAGGAAATGAATGATTTCCCTGTAAAGCTGCTAATTGTAGACTTGTCTAAAATAATCAACAAAAATAGAACACTGCAAATCAATACATTGTTTGAGATTAGTTACTTTAATGCATTTATTAGTTACTTATGTAACATACAGCTACAGAAAAGTATGTGTCTTCTAAGTATGAAAGAGATTACTGTGATTTGGGATGGTGGACTTTTAATTTACTGTGACTGCAGTGTGACACATACAACTTAGGCTTGATTTTCAGGGCTTTGTGTTTGCAAAATAGGTAGTATTCCTTATTTTAAAGAAATGGAAAATGAGTAGCATTGATCTCTGTGTAAGGAGATACTGCCAGGATTGATTCATTCTAGCTCTCCTTCCATGGAGAAGAGGAATAGAAAAGAAAATGGGATTATGATAAAGACAGAAAATTACTTTTACTTTACATGAATTACACGATGTTATGTTATGTTATGTTATGTTATGTTTGTTATGCTATGTTATGTTATGTTATGTTATGTCATGTTATGTTATGTTTGTTATGTTATGTTTGGTGTGGGGGCCTGCTGAAACATGGACACCTGTGATCAACAGCTGTTTGGAAAACTGACTGATACTGGCCACCATATGCATCAGTTTAGCAACAAGAAGAATATCTTGCATTTGCCCTTAACAGATTCACAATTAAAGCAATATATTTTCTTTTATTTCTTGAACAAAATGTAGTAACAAAGATTTTGTTCGGTAACTTTTTTGGCAGTTAAAGAAGGATGTTTTTCTAACTCAGAAGAGTTACATCAGCTGCACACCTTCAGAGAGATAAAGTACTCTCTCCCTATTCCATTTCTTTTTGTCACTGTATATTCAAAAAGGACAGGAGATATCTTACTTAAGATAATACACTCTACTTGTGAGCAGTATTTAAAAATATACAAGGACTTGGAGATACTTTAACCCAAGAGTGGGACTTTGTGCATAAGTGGTTATATTTGCATCCCCAGTCCTAAAACTTCTGGCAGCCATATCTCCTCCAATAAAATGATTTCTTCAGCTAAGATGTTGCAGTAAGAGATGAAAGGCTGTTTCTGAGGATGTCTTCACAGATCTCATTTTATTTCCATGTAAGTTGCAGAATTGAAGGAAAGAGTGTGGCAAAATAGCAGGATCTCTTTCAGGAATACTACAGTCATGGTGGATTACACGGGACCTCATGGATAGACTGAGAAAACTCCCAGGCTTCTATAAGTTATGACAGTTGTTGGTCGTCTGCTGCCTCTTCTGTTCTAATAGTTGATTCACCACTGTAACTTCTGAAAAAATCTGATGAAATATGATGGAAATGCATAGATGTACTTGATGCTGAGAAACTGGTCAATATTAGAAAATTTTAATATGACTAGCTGAAAGAGCAAGATTGTCATCAGTATGTTCAGATATAGGCAAAATTATTAAGGTTAAGGTTTTAAATATATAAAAAGCATTTTAAAACTGCTGAATATTCAGATTTTTGCACTATATTGAATGTAAAATCTATATTTATCCATCAACAATTACGTCTGATGAAAGGGTGAACATATGCACAGCCTTTTTAAATTCATATTAAAGGACATGTCCACTACAGTGATCTACATATCCTTCAATTCTTTGATGATTTATTCACTGGCCATGAATTCAGTAATCTATCCAACCATTACAATAATAGGACTTCTAGTATCTTCTTGAGCAGACAGAATTATTTTGAATGAATTTAGAAGCTTGAGCTAAGATATTTGTTTTAAACCTCTTTGATGGGAAAATGTGTAAATGTAATCAGCAAGTTTAAATGAGCTTTATTGATCATTAGAAAGCTTTCCTGCTACTTGATGTCATCTGCAAATATGGAAGGAAGCATTGGATATAGATTTCCCTGCTCACATAATTGAATCAGTTAAGATTATTAATATCTATCAGCACTAACTACTCTCTGAGAATAATGAAGAAAGAGCCTGAGCTGATGTCAGAAGTTGCAGTTATCTCTGAACCCTGTTTTCAATTTGGCCAAGACACGGTAAAGTCAAGAGTTACCAAAAAGCAATCTGAGCCACTAGCTTTCAAGACCAAATCACCTTTTCCTTATATATAGAAACATTTGAATAAAACCTTAGGCAACAAAGGGCATCTTCCCCTGAAGCTGTGCAGGGATTCTATGAAAACTGAATAACCAGACTCAGCATACTTCTTGAAGGAAGAGATAATTATTTACCATTAGAAGAAAAAAGTAAAGGGGAAATAGGGTAAATATTTCATCTTGTTTATAGAGAAAATCTTAGGTAAATTTCTGTGATCGAACTTCTCTCCTAATTCTGTATCTTAGATACACAAGAACTTTTGCAATTAGGCGAGGTTTTTGTATTCAGTGAGAAAATCCTGCTTTTAATGCTGTGATCTGCCATTGAGTTTTAGATGTGTTTCCAGCAGATATTGTATTTTAAGGCATAAACCTTCTATATGTATTTGGAAACAGTGTGAAACTAGGAATTATAAGAATATTTCTGATTCTGCCCATTCAGTTTCCTCTCTCATCTCAGGCAATCAAATGAATTTCATTTTATCTTGTTTTGATTATGTAAAGTATGGGGGTAATAAAACTTATTTGTCTTAGTTAAGTGATTCCAGATAGATCTGTACATCTGTTTAATCACATAGATCTTTAAGTTTAATCATATAATTCTGGAAGAATTATTAAAATAAGGATAGCTTTCTATGAAAATAAATTGCTTTTAAGTAGGAAAAAAATTGAATCTGAATGTGGAAAAGTTTATTAAGTAAAGAGAGGCCTCAGAGATAATACTGATCCCTAGACCACATAATTCAGTCACAATCATCAAGATTTCTAGTGGTTCTGTACAAATACATGGTATTTCTGTAAAAACAAATTACATGTAGAACCAGCTACTTAACCTTTCCACACCTGGCCCACAAATGTTGTGTGATGACAGGAAACTGAGGTGGCAGAAGTTCTTTTTCAGGTTGTCCTTAGGTTGGCAGTGCCTGAAACAAAGGATTAGTCCCTGCACTTGGACTGTTCTCTATTTTATACTTTACATTATTCAATAATTGGAATAAGAAGTTATATTCCATGAAGATCTGAGCGCAAAGTGGACTCTCAGATGGGCATTTTATTTACTAGCCTGCTAATTAGGCTGTTTTCCATTCAATTTCATTCTGGGCCCATAAATATTGCATCATCTGCTATGTACAAGGCACTTCAGCAGGATAACCCTGACGTGTGGTGAGTAGGACCACTAAAATCTGTGTTTAAATTCCCTCTGGCTGCAGCAGTGTGGAATCCAGGTTATCTCCTCCTGTACTGTGAATGTGATCAATAAAGCTATTCTGCAAAAAAAAATAGGCAATATCTTCTGGCTGATTTAAATAAGAAGCTCTGTTAAGTTCTCTCTTCAGGACTCCAGCCTCTGAGTCCTGAGGAGGATGAAAGTATCTAATGTACACCCTTGAGTCAGATGCCAAAACTTCGGAAAATTACTCTGGACATCTGGACATCTGACATGTTTTGGAGTTTTTCTGCTCCTTTACCCCTTTCCTGCCAGAGGTACTTCCCACTCAAAATTTTGTATTCTTTATGTAAATGTTAGAATAGAACATGGCTGTCTGTGTCAGCTAAATGTACAAGAAAACAGCTTAAATCCTCTATTTGACTTGGCATCTTCTCTTGAGACCGGGTAAACTTAAACTTGCAAATGTAAAAGATGAAATTGGAACTAATAAGCAGCTATGTAGGGTGGAATTTGTTTTAGCCTTAATGGTCTAATAATTAGGAAGCAATCTTAATGTTCCTATTTGCTCCTCCTTAGTTTCTGATGTTTATCAGGTGCTCTTAAGCAATAGTCCTCAAGCTTTTTATGTTTTGTCTGTATTCAACTATTATGCTGGTAAAAAACAGGCTCTCTAAATACTGAGCTACAAAGACCCTAAATTCCTCACCTACCAAACATTGGCCTTTTTGATCCATGAACACATTCTCTCCATGGGCACAGAGTACATTGGCCACAGACTGCAAAAAAGCACCATTCTAAAAGCTCAGTCCCTTTCTTGTAGGCATGAAACATTAGGGCTATAATAGGCTTATTAAATTCACACAGATATGGCTCAGATGTACCATATTAAGTCTCCTGGTAGTGGTGTGTACTTGAAGTATTAAGATTTTATTTTTAAGATATTACCATAGCTGAAACCTTCAAAGAAAATTCAGTAGATTCTTTAGAACTTTATTAAAAGAATAAATATAGGTACAGAGATCTTGTTGAAGGAAACTTCCTTTTATGTAAGGGTGAAGTGAAACCATTTTAATATACCTCAACATGTTAGATATTAGAGGAAGGGCTAACTGATCTGGACTTTGTGGTAAATCCACATCATGGAGAGAGGTTTTATGAAAAGCAGTAGTCTTAGATATCTCTATTTTTTGTATTTTCCTTTTTTCCCTTCAACTCAAAATGTTTGCACTATGGTACATTTTAATGAGATTTCCCATTCTCAAATTTCTGTATCCTCTCACATGGCTGCTTTCTTTTAATCTAAAACACAGACTGCAGATTTCTGGGCTGCTGACTCATTGTGACTCAAGAGCCATCACAACCATAAATTATGTGCATATTTTTGTGGATATGTATGGATTTATATCTTGTATAGGTAATGTTCTCCATCAGGATTCCTGTACCAGAGACGTAATCCACAAGGCAAAAAAAGTGAGAGAAATTTTCAGTTGACTTTTAAAAACAGTTGAAGAATGAGAAGCTCAACATTGAATAAATAAGAGTTTTGCAAATATGAAGGCTCTTCAATTTCCTAATTCCTGTGTCTGCCATTGTCTATGTTATTCTTCACATCTATCCACAAATTTTGTGTCAAAATCATTTTCACACTGCATTGCCTCCGCTGTGAATTCCCATCTTTTCTACTTCACTGCTGCAAGTATCCCTCTTTGTACTTCCTTCACTCTGTTTACCAAAGTGATTGTGGTGCTTAAGGAATTTTTATCCTTTGTCCTCTCTGCACTGATATCCGTTTTTTCTAGATTTCACAGTAAGGATTTACTCTCATTTTTGTTGTCACATTCACTGTTCAACAGCCAGCCTTCAATTTCTCCAGTTCTTGGAGCAGAGGTGCTGTTTCTCACTCTTACGAAATATGCAGCAGAAAGCTGTGACCATGGAACCAAATAAGGTGCTCTGAATGGGGTGAAAGAACAAACAGTGCAGAGAAGAGTGAATAAATAATCTGTTTTTCTGCTGTTTGCTGTCAGAGTGAAGTGGCTTTGTGGGTCATCTCTAGTGGGATGGTCGAATGAAATAAAGTGAGAACTTATAAATAAAAGTAGAAAGACTGAATATGTCACATGATGCAACGAAACTTGAATTTTATTTCCTTGCAAATGTGTGTGTAGTGTTATTGGACCAGACTGGGGAAAATGAAACTTTGAAGATTCTTCTTCCACGGCTACAGAAACAAGAAAGTTATCTAACATGAATCTCATGTCATTAAAAGATATACAAAACTAGAAGATAGATACAATACACAGGAATAGGGGAAAATTCTACTATAAGTAGTATGAAATTACAGAGCCTTCTAATGACATTTATGCAAATAGGAAAATGATTCCTCTAGACTACTTTAAATTGAACATACAAGTTGATGGGTGTAACCACTACTTAAGATATGTACTGCTGCTACCTACCCTGAGTGCACAAGTTAATGTTGCCACCATGAACCCGGCCTGGATGGGGTGCTCACAATTTTATTTCTCCCATTAAAAGAATTTACTCTTACTGGTAGGAATAGCCTGAAGAAGGCTAAACTATATCTGCAACACACTACATTTCTAAATTCATTTTATGTTATTTCAGATCTGTATGGTAAATCCTATTACAGTCTCATGAGAAAGAGCTGCTGATAATTCACCATTATTTTCCCAGACGTTTGGATCAATGCTTTAATCTGCACCTTTTCAATATCCTGGTGTTAAAAATCCTTTTAAATTATTGAGATTTCCAAACTTCAGAGATATAAAAATTTCACAGTTAGTTTCAAAAATTTTTTTTGGTTGGTTGGTTGGTTTTGGTTCTGTTTGGTTTTAATTTTTTGGTTTTTCTTTACAGGAAAATGCTTTTTCTCCATGTTGATACTCATTATCTTTTTCAAACACTTTGAAAAATAATGGCTCTTTGGATAAAGAATTAAAATAAATTTATTGTATTCTCTGTCTGCAGTGCTATACTAGAAAATTTCTCCTTTTCATTATTTTTATCCTGACAGATTCAAGCACTGAAACAGTGTATAGGAAGTAATGGGGCATAGCTGAAATCTGGGATGAAAAGTAACAAATCAGAAGTGAATATTGCTTGAAGTCAGTTCCTGTTGTGCTCATTTTTCCTGGATGTGTAAGGAAAGCTGACAGGCAGAACTGCTTGCCTCACAGATCACTGGGTGAACCTTGATGAGATGGACAAGTGATTGGCTTACCACATTTTATTTGCCCTAACATGGAAGGTGCACAGTAGCTGTAGAGTCCCAGGTAAATGGCATTTCATCTAACATTCTTCATTTAAGCAGATTCCTAGGGACAGATGAGTGATTTTTCAAAACAGCATCCAACAATGACATTTTATGCCAGGTTACAGGTCCATAGCAACCATTCACTGATACATGTTAGTATAATACTGTATTACATATTTTGTGGGATTTATTGTCTCTCCCTTCATTTTTAGTAAAGAAATATCTACAGTCCCTCTATTTCATGCAGCCTCAGTATCATTAGCAATAATTGCATGTAGCTGGAAAGCAAATTATTTTCTTTTTCTTTTTGGCAATCCCCTGAGACCAGAACAAAGCATGACAACCTGTACACCACCTGCCTTATGTTATTTGACAGGAAGACTGTCAAATACGCATAGGAATACTATATTTGTATGTGAAAAAAAGCAGATAGTAGATTTCAGAGGGTAATTATTAATAATTTTTTTATTATTAGATATATGGATAGAAGAAATAATAGACATATGATTACCAAGAAAACTTCAGCATTCAAACAGTAACTTCTTTTCTTCATATTCAAGTTAATTATGCATTTTGTATGAGTAAGCATTTTAATTTCAGAATTACTGAGAAGTCAAACACCCCATGAAGCAGGTACTAAGAGCTATGTGAAGCACTGAAACATCTGTGTGCTGGTTTTGGTAGTATAAATCAAACTCCAGCCTTTGGAATGCTAATTTATTAATGGAAAAGAGAAACTGAGAGAGTTAAAACTGTTTAAAGTAATTATGAATTGTAATCTCACTGCAAAAGCTCAAGTCATGTAGATCTGTTGCACTCTTAGCTTTAATCCCCCTGGTGTCAATGAGACTATTCAAACACTTAACGTGAAGCATGAATAGGGCAATAAATCAATTTGTTTATATTAACATACCAAAAACCCAAGGTATTTCACCAAATCCATACAAATATAAGTCTAAGACTGCCAATACTGTAGTTTACATGTCTTATACAAAAGTACTTTCTTCCATATTTAGGAGTGAGAGACACAGACTGTTTATTGAAAAATCACAAAATGTAGTCATTTCTTTTGAGTTTGCATAGCTTCTTTAGTAGGCTTTGTCTTTATCATACCTGCATAGCACTTAGGCGACTTTAAATTCCAACTATGCCACACATGGTCCAGAACTGAGCAAATAAAGGAATTTGTTCCATGGTGTCACATTAAATTGCAACATCAGGCTTCTGGCTCTTGGTTTGCTGCACAGGTAGTCTTGCTAGAGTCAAATGAAGCATTTTAGAACCAGCATTTATTTAAAAGTTATTCCTCACTAAGAAAAAAAAGAAAGAAAGAGAAGAAAATCCTTTAATTGATGTTCTTTCATTTGGTTGCTTCCTGCCGTTTGTGCCCTCACTAGTAAGCATTGTATCCTTTCTTGATTTGCAGTAGACACTTGTCTATTGGAATGTTTCTTTCAAACTCCAATTGTGATGAGCTGCTATGAAGTAATTATGTAGTATTATATAAGAAAAGTGCAATGCCAAGAATGCATGATGATGAGGGGGGAAGAGGAACAAAAATAACCAAGATTAATTTTACATTAGAGAAGAGATTCGATAGTGAAAACTGTAATATTCTAACAGAGCAAAACTTAGAAAAATATGATTGAAAGTAAGAATGGCTTTAGGGTGTATGTATGTTATCAGTAATTTATAATAAATTATTTATATGGTGGTGAGGCTAATTTTATATCAATTGGAGTCTGGATATCAAATTTACATAAGCTCTTTGAATATGTTCTGTACCTTAGAAAAAAACTTTGTTCTTTTGACTAGCTTGAAATTCCATAGTGACAGGTCAGTCAAAATTGTTATGGTGGTTTCTGCTGGCCTTAAATGTGTAAGAAATCTACAAAGTCCTCTTAAAAAATAAAAAGTCTCTGTAAATATTTTGAAAGTCTCTTTCTTTGACTGGTACTAAAGCCCTTCAATCTCTGAAGCACAAAGTGACTATCTTGGATAATATAAAATGCTAAAAATTATTGCAACAAGCAGAGGTAAAAGTTAAGGATTATATTTATATCTAAATACAAATTTTCTTATTGCTATCCATTCTAATTGCTTATTTGTTATCCATTCTAATTGCTGATATAATTGCAATACTCTTTCAAACTTGCAAGAAAAAGTGTTCAGGACACATACTCAGTAGAAGTTCTTTATCTCAGGTGTATCTACAAGGCTATTTTCATATCAAATATAGCTGTTTCATTTTTACATCCAGGCGATTAAGTTTTCTAAATTGCTCATAAGTCCTGAATCTACTTAAATCAAGTAATTTTAAAACATGCTCTTACTATGCACTTTATTCTTGAAAGCATATTCTAAACAAACTCATAAACTGCAGAGAGTAAACCTTTCAAAACTGCTCGGCTCTCAGTTCTTCCATTAGTGTTACTGTCAAATATATAAGATGAAAACCACAGAAATCCTTTCTGTTGCTATATCAGGTGTCAGATATTGTCCTGCTAGTTAATCTCTGAAAGTAAGAAGGAAGCTTAATAAAACTATAGCTAGAATCCTTTGACATGAATCCTGCTCTTACCTGTGGATTATAATGTAATCCTATTATGACCTTTCAATATCCTTTATCTATCATGAAAAGTGATGTTTTAAAAGCTTCTTATTTTTGAACCACGGTGTACATGGGTTTGTTCTATTGTTAAAGAATGTGATTTACCTCTAAATATGTTGACATAAAGGAGTTTCTGAGTCTAGGTCTTTTACTCAAACAATTTACAGTCTTCAGTTTGGAAAACATTTAGATTGTCATTTTATAAGTATGGCCGCATCTGCTTGAAGGATCTCTCAGGTTCTGACCGTGTATCACTCATTGTTTGATGATCCTGGCTGAGTAAAATCTTAGTCAACGGCCTGACTTGGGAGTCACCCTGGCTCAGGGTGCAAAGACATCTCCTTTTGAGTACTGCTTACATATCTCCATCATCCCTTTCCCTATTTCTGTAACGATGCTTCTCCTGCTTTCTCTTGAGAGCCCTTCCCTTTTCTCTGTCTTTTTACATGTCTCTTTCCATGCAAAGAATCTTTGCAAATCCTTGGTAGCATATATAGGCATAATAAATAAAAAAAAAGGCATTGTTTTTATTTGGTTCCAGTACCTTTTTACACTAAACTTCTTTTGTGCTAATCACAAGTAGGGTAATGCAGGCAACAACTCTGGAATCTATACTGGTCTTTAAAATTTGTCTTGAGTGTCATCAGGCCGGGGTGAAAAATCATATGAAAGGCTGATGCAAGAGAAGCATGAAAGTTATTATTTTCCTACAAAATTAACACCCTAGTTTTTGGCCTTTACTTCATTCTGCCATTTGCTTATGCTATAGAGAACTCAATGATTATATGACCAAAAATTACAAGTTCTGATTCACTCTTACATTTAGTTATTATTTTATATTTCTCAAATCTTTCATGGTTGTACTCCATGACATGTGAACAAAATAAAAATTTATGTTTTCAAATGAAAGGTTCTTAGAATAGTGAATGATAATAAGAAAGTTATCTGTACAACAGAAAATCAACTTCTGATACTTGCAATGATTATTATTAGCCACTGCCTGAACTAAGAACCAAGTATTAATTTTCTCATATTGCCCAGCCCAAATAAAATTGGAAGATACTGTCAACTCCTTCAAGGCTTTTCAGTCACTACTAAAAAGTCCAAATGGACTGAAAACACAATTTTTTTTCCTTTTAATTTAGAAACAGCTTAGTTTTAAAAACAATGATAAGGTTTCTGTGATGAGATTTCTCTAAACCACAGAATATTTAAGGAAAACTTAGGAGACACAAGGTGGTTCATATTTTTTTTCACAACACAACTGAAGTTCTTCAAAAGATAACAGAGGCTATGTCAAAATTCCCATCAGGATTTTAGAATAGTTACAAAAAAGATTGCAATAGCTAACCCCTAATGAAAATATTAAAAAGCACATGACCTTTCCTGAAAAAAACCTTCTCATGGCAAGGCTGTTGTGCAGAATATATTGTAGTAAGTTCTTTGTATTTTCTTTGTATAATATGTTTATGATATTAGAATGCACCAAAAATAAAATTAAGGAAGATGGAATGTATGGTGAGAGCTAAATGATGCATTTCTTATGCTCAAAGGCCAAAGACAGGCTATGTACAAAATACAGCATCATGAAAGGCAATTCAGTCTCAAGCAGTCTGAGAGAAATCCTAACTCTTTCTGAGTAATCCAGTACAACTATACCTCTACCCTGAAATATATAATTCCTCGAGGATACCTGGTGTTTGTCAATAAGTTTCTAAGTTTCTGAACATATAGATTCTTTTCTAAGTTATGGCCTCTGAACTTTGACCCCCAGCTTGGTTCCAGACACCATACACTTCATATTTACACTTGTAAAATATTCTGTTAAGATTTGAAAAAATGCTAGAATATTTCCTACCATTTTTAAATTATAGGACATGAAATTGAATAAGTGTGCAAATAACACATACTTCATATGCCTGGTAGCAATTTCAATAATGATTCATTTTCTACACAACCTTCATTTGTTTTAGGCTGCCTGTCACCCTACAGCAAAATCACCACAGACAGTGTAGAAATATCACAGTTTAGTCAAGCAAAACAATTATCCTTTGCTTTTTCAAACTGATGAAGTTACAATAATAAGCTTGGGGGAAATTGATAATGAGATTTGTAATGGATTTAGTTTTGTTGTTCTTTACTGGGTTTTCTTACTGTGATCTTTAGAAAGAGCTTTGTTTCTTTTCTACTGTACCCTGGACACTCAAACATCAATATACGCTCTCCCTCTGCCAAGACAAGGAAGTCAAGGAAAAAGGAGAAGAAAGGAAAAGAGTTACAGAGTCTTTGTTATTCCCTGCCCCTCATCTCAGGAAGAACGGAAAGCAAATAAATAAAAAAATTTGATGACAACCATTTTGACTCATGCTGCATGGCTCCGGTTGTTGACCCTTACAGAAGCTGGAACTATTGACTGTACCCCTCTAGGTACTACTCTTCTGCCTTTCCATCCTGAGAGTGAAATGGTCTCAACTAGACTTTCAGGAAGCACTTCATACATGTTCTTCTCCCTGAGATGAAGGAGAGAAAACAATTCACCAGACTGGAAATATTTCAGAGTCATAGATGACCTTGGGAGGTGGAACTAGTAGGACACTCAGTGCAGATCCTTATACTGACTGTCTTTTGACTGACAGAGATGTAAAACTGATGAAAGCACTGACTTTGTTTCTGTTGTCACCTAACAGGGAGTAATTTGGTCAGCAGTTGTTGTTATGGGTTTATCTCCTGAGCAAGGCTGAGAGCACTTACAAGCATAATGACAGCTCCATCAGCTGCTGCCCTTCTTTCTGGAAGAAACTGTTCCAAGTCTCCACCTTCTTCCAGCCCCCAAAACATACAAAGTTCACAAGTTGTCTCCTTCAGCTTGAGGAGGGCTGCCATATGTCAGAATAAATCTTGGTTTAATCAGCCAACAAAATTCAAGTTGCGTGATTCAATGCACGAGCTGGGTGAAAACAGTAATATTTGCAGATATGTGTTGCAAAAGAAGTCATTACCAAATCTTCTTTCCATAAAAAAAATATCAAAATAAAACAGCAATACAAACAAAAAAAAAAGCCCTGAAAAGAAGATAATTTATTTTAAAAAATATAGTTTTACAAATTGCAAATATAAAAATGGCATCTTTGACTCATGTCATTAGTTCCAGTGCCAAGATGTGTCAAATGTTAGTGAGGTGAAATAAACTTTCTTATACCAAGTGTTGCCTTTTTTCTTGTGGTGTTTAGTAGTATAACTTCTCATGATAACAGTAACATTCCACTCAGTTTTCTATTCTTATAACAAGAACAGAATAAAACAAGTGCCAGATGAGAATATGTTATGGAATCATTATCATTGTGGTGTAACAGGTTACTTCATGTGAAAAGGAGAAAATATCTTAGATGGAGTCTGTAGGGGATTACTCCTGCTTATATCTGCAAAACAGTAGAAAATGTACATCTAATATCAGGTAATTACCTTTGAGTGGATGACTGAACTAATCCCACTGTCTTCTGAGTTTCCAATTAAAACATAGGCTTACCATGTCCTCAAGATATTGTTTCAGAAAATACGGCTCATTGGAGGGTCTATAAAATATGACCTATTAAAGATACTGAAACAGTTGGGTTCCTATACTCCAGAGGAGCTTGAAAGGACATTTATTAACAACCTTCAAATATGTAAAAAGTTTCTGCAAAGAGGAAAGTAGTAAACTACTTCCCTGTGGTTTTTTGGGATAGCACAAAGACTAATTAGATAAATTGCAGCAGGGGAGATTAGCTTTGATATCGTAAACAACAGTTTAATGACTGAAATATATCACATAAGAAAGTAGAAGAATTTTCATCACTGAACATTTTTAAGAACAGATCTCTCATAAATCAGGAAATGTTTGGTTATATTTGACAGCTGATCAGCAATCAAATGTGAGACTGACAGTCTTTCAAGCTGGAGATCAACTAAGTGGTCTTTAGAAACATCTTCCAGCTCTATTTTCTATTAGCCAGGATCAGTTATAAATCTAAAGCTGTATTTGTGCTAGATACATAATATAAAACTCTGTAGATTCCTTAAATTTCTGCGGTTTTGACTTGTCATTTCTTTAAAAACTGAGGAACTCCAGTTTGGAGCAATAACAAGAACTACACTGGGACCCAAAATATTCCTACCATAATCTGAAGAAATCTAAGTGCTCACAGATTCTCCTAGTGCTGTCCATTATGAGATCCAGGTAATGTTTGGAGAGTGCATTTAGAGCTATGTCAGGATATCATGATACACTAACTATGTCAGTGACAGTGTCAGTAGTCAGTGAGTGGACACTTGTCAAGGACTTTCTGTCCCCCACTCAGAGATTTAGAATTAGAAAGATTACATTTGATCACCTCTTGTTTCAAAATTTTCAAGGATTTAAGCAGAGGCTGTATTTGAACCTGAAAAAGTTCAAATTATTGCAATTCTAATCTGTCATAAAAACAGAGCCAAGTGAACAAATTAAAAAATATTCCAAAAACCTTTTAAAAGTGGGATCCAGATTTTATCTTTAAAATGAAAAGGTAATTGCATCTACAGAGAAGTAAGAAAAATTAATATAGCACACTGCAAAAAATATTACTGAATTCAGTAAGAATTCTGCAACATTTTACTTCTTTACTGTAGTCTCTACCCTTTTTTGTCCTGGTCACTCTCTGTTTAAACTGCTTTTCAGGGAGAATACATTCTAAGTTGCTAAACCACATTTTTTACATGTGTATAAATACATGTAACAACAATTTATAATTTGGATGGCAATGATAAAATACTGAATTTTCCGAGGAAACTGGATCAAATCTTTTTTGGGATCTGATGATAGTCACTGAACATATAATTTTAATGTTTTGCCCATTTGACATTAAGTTGCTTCTGCAACAAGGTCCTGACTTTTAGTGAAAGCTGTTCATGTCAGTACCCTCAGGACCTCAATTTTCTTTGTCTTGCACATTAAATATGATTTGTTTGTTGATATTTGTGAAATCCAAACTGATCAGATAAATTCTGAAAGAGAGCCTCATATAATCTATATATCTGTTAGATTCCAGTATCTGGATAACAACAGACAAATATCTCCCTTCTCAAGATATATTACACTTTGGTGACCTTAGAAGATTTTGTGATTTGAAGCAGAAACATGAATTAGGTACTTTCTTTGTTCAAGGTACTTATTTACAGAGCTTGCCCTTACATAACAAAAGATAGTGTTCCAGTGTGGTCTTTACAGTGACAATTCTTTTTCAAAGACTAGGCAAGGAAAACAGTTATCCAGCTGCTGGATTGTTTGCCTCTCCTGGTTCTGTTAGAAATCTTAATTGCTCAAAGAACAAGAGTTGAATATTACTACTCTGTTTTGAGCAGCAGCTCTGCAGCCCAAAGGAACTTTTCAGGTTTGCCTGACAAATATTCGAAGGTCAGAGTGACGCATTAAAGATTTCTTAATGACTTATCCAATTGCACATTTCCCATTTCAGGGTAGTCCTGGGTGTATTTATGTGGCTGGAAAATGAAGGACTAAGCATCTTTAAACATAATTTGTATTTGTAGTATAGGAATTTACAAAAAAATAATTGAATAAGGTAAAAAAGTAGTATAGTTGAAGAGTGGCAGAGCAAGAGCAAGAAGAAATTATTTATATTGTGTCTTAATTCTCTGTTTAACATGTCCTCAATTAAACATCTGAACACTTGATACACGTTGCACCTAAAAACTTCACTCTCTCCAATAAAAGAGATAGGCTTTCACTGTAAATTTAAAACAAGTTTACCTAAATACAGTGTCTTTCAAAGGTGTGACCCTTCTGTGGTCTCAAAATGTTAACACAGAAATTAGTGAACTCAGGGCAGTCAAAAGCATCTGTGAAAGGGTTCCAGGCATAGTACAGAGTAGCATGAATGTTACAATATATTTTGACTGCATTCTTCATCTCTGGCTTTCACAGTGCAAAATCTCTCATCTTCAGGAGAAGCGGGAGATTGAGATAGGTTTGTGGTTTCCATGCCAGCTAAAAATTTACCCAGAATACTTCAATCTGCCTTCTTTATTTTGTATTGTTGAAGGCTTTTATATTGAATTCTGCTGCCTGACACTTTAAAATAGCCACACAACAGCAACTGTGTCTACACAGAAAATGAAGGAACAAGTCACTAAGCAGCCAGATATTTGTTCTCCATGTTTCTCTGTCATCTGCATACACACACCTATTTACATAATTTTCCTTCTTCTATTTCCTATCATTTTAGATATGCTTCATCTTCTATGACTTCTTGAACCATTTTATCATAGTGGGTGACGTGTTTTGATTAATATGTATGACTGGTTCAGTACAGTCCTATATTATGCTAATCTATCAGCAAACTCTTGTCAGACTAATGATGTTATAACTCAGTGTTACAACTGCTGCTGACATCAGTGGTTTTGCCTGACTCGGTCTTTTGTGATATAATAATATGAAATGATTGTGGATAGTAACTACATTGTCTAACTGTATGGAAAAGGATGTAAAAGGAACTTTGTGCAAGACTACGAGTCTTCTGACATAATTAATAGAAAATCTATTTCTCTCTGATTCTATACAGTAATTATTGCAGAAGAACAGGTTTCACTTTTTCAAATACAAATTAGTTTTATTGACAAAATATGCTTCAAGGCCAAAAAGGAAAAAACTGAGGAAATACTCCATAGAGAAGCCACATTTGTAATTCCTTATTTTATAGTTACCATGAAAAGATGTCCCATATGTAATATGCAATATTTGTTTCACAAATAAAAGATTTTTTTCCTTTTTTTCCCATTTTGTGCTTCAAGGAAAAAAACCAAAACAAAACAAAAACTATCTTACCATACCTCTTTCTTGTATGCTATTATAGACATAGTTGAAAACAATCTGTAATGGTCTGTATTTACTTTTTTTCTTTTTTCTTCTCTTCCCTTCTTCACAAATTTGTCCAAATACGAAACAAAAATGAAAATCCATCTGACTTGCATGCAAGCCTTCTGAAACCTATTTCCCAAAGACTGCCACACATCAAACACCTATGTAAATTGCTGTTTCTTACAAGGCTGGATAAGGCAATCTTCAGACTGCAATATCCTTGCTGAAAGCATATATGCAGGAATACTGCAGGAAAAGTTTAAATTGTCAAGTTTTCTTATTTCAGCTGGAATTCAGAAGTAATAGAAACTTCAGTATTCCTGTTATCTATGACCTCAAGCTATTTCGGACCAAAGAGAATTAGATGAGTTTGAGCAATGTCTTCATGTAAGCACATGATTAAATTTATCTTGTTTTTCTCTCTTAAGGTTCAAACATCAATACTTTAATATTACAGGTTCCAGACTGATCCAGCCTTATATGACAGGTCAAGGCAAAGATTGATAGTATACAGCTCTTTTCTGTTAGATAAAAGTTAGCATTGAAAATATGAAGATACGTCTGTATTAACAGCTTCTGTGGTGTCACAGAAAGAGGCCACTAGAGCAGAAGACTCATTACTCAGGGCCTGAAATCCACACTGCACATGTTTCATTATTCCTTGTGCATAGCAGTTATTCTGGAGTAGCTCTGGACCATTCCCAAAGACAGACTTCCAGGAACATCTAGACTCCACATTGATGCAGTTTCATTCAAAAGGAATCCACACCTCAAGAGGACTCTGTGATGAAAATGAATTGGGCAAAGTGGAAAGAATTGAGTGTTTCCAAACTCTTTGCTGACCCAAATTAAATTACTAATGCAAATGCAGTCTCCACACAGCTGGCCTTTTATTCTGTTTTCCTACTTTTACCTCCTCATTTGAAATTCTAGCAAGATAAAAAGGCACTGCAAACACTTTCTTTTTAGTGGATCGAGGTTTCACTGTGTATTTAATTTATTTTTCTATTAAGAATTTGAGTGCTTGAGTCCTGAACGAATAGATTAAAACAGATCATTTTTAAAAGATTACCAGGTTTGTGCACGGAGTAGGTTGCAGCTGTATTTTCACAGGGTTACTTAGAGGATAATTTCGCTGTGAATGTCATACACTGAAATAATCTCTTAAGAAATACAACAGCAGAAACATCTGAGCTAAAACAGCATATAATATCAGTGATCAGTGACCTACCAAAGGTTAAAAATATACTGTAATTGTCTATTTCATCTAAAACCTGCTTACTACAGGGTATGCCAGATCCATAAACTGCAGTAAAGAAGTCCCTAAATATGAGTTTACATGATGGATGGTGACTACTTGGAATCATTTGTTAGGACAGCAATCAGCATTTTTAACATATACAGCCTTTGCTCAGCTACATTTTCTTCAAAACCAGGAGGTGAATGTATTTCAAACTCTCAGAACTTGTCCATTTTTGGTTTTGCTTTCCTTTGTTTTTCATGAACTATTATTAATTCAAATCCTTTGAAATGTCACATTGAATCTGATAAAAATATTCTGTGGAACATTTGCATTTAATTGCAAAATCATAACTTTGGAGTCATGATTACATTTGTTTGGTCACATTTTAAAGACAAAGAAATATCTAGAATAACCCTAGAATTGCTGTATTACTGCATTAGTGTGTCGAACTTGTCCAAAATTCCAAGGTATGCTAAGAGATTCAAGTTTCAGTTGAAAAAGTACTGCTGATTGGCAGAGGAAATCACTGTCAGGAGATGCTATTAAGATCCTTATACATGCCCCTGAAGGAGAGCCAAGCAAAGAAAATTTCTAGAGAAAAGTTGGAAAAGCATGAATGAAACTATCCGTTTCTTCTTTTTTTACAGTTCTTCATCTTGTCAGAATGAGAAAGGGAAAAATTATTCAAAGAAGTCATACTTCCTCTCAGCCATTCTCCCTTCAGCCTTAATTATTTACATAGATTAACACTGGCAAATAATTTCTGCATCAAACTCCACTGGCACAAAGGGAGACCAAGACAAAATAAAGGAGTGTAGAAAGCTGGTGTACAGACAGATTTATGTAGACTAGTTTCCACATATTCTAAAATGTACATAATTCTTATTTATTTCTTTATACAGGTATACAGTAGGTCGTTAACATATGAGCAAGAGTGATAACCTTTAGCAGCACTAGCACTTCAAATGAAGCCTCCTTCCAGATGTATAGTAAATACCATTTAACTGATGTGCTGTTATTTATGCTACGTATACAAAATACCGACTTTTTGGGCCACAATCAGATGGCAAAAGCCATGGACTACTCCAAGTCAGTGCTTGGTCTCTGTTTTTACTGAAAGATGGTAAAAGCTACTGCATGTCCACTCACAGTAGCCAGGACTCACTTAGGCCAAGTGGGACTCTGGCAAGTCAGGAAAGCTTCATATTGTGGATCTTTATGTTGGTGTAGCTATGATTTCCCCTCTACTTTTCAGTCTTAGACATGACTTTTTTCTTATTGTAAGTCTTAAGTGCAAACAATAGTGATCCTGAAAATTTCCAAGGGGCTTGTCTGATCATTCTTAAATCTCTAGTGAACCATTCTCTTCAGGTCAGGAAATGAACAATTTAGAATTTTCAAGAGTGATAGTGAAAGTCTTTGCCAAAGGAAAGTCATTCCAGAAGAATTACTATGACACCCTGGGCAAAAAATGGAACAGTGAGTATGGATCCTTTCTCCTCCCAGATAGCATTATGTTCTTCTTATTAGCATTTCTTATTCTGTTGCACTAAACCAAAGGGGTTTCAGTTCTTTCAGGACAGGAATGGAACTTGATGCAGCAATGATTTTTCATTGAACTGAACTTACAGTAGCTTATGGTGACTGCCAACAAGGCATAAAGGGAGAATTAACTGAGGCCTTACTGTCATTGCATTGTTTGAGCCAAGAATTCACTGGAACTCACTCAGGAGAAAACAATATATTGGAATGATTTCATCCTAACCTGTCAAGCAGAACTAAATGCAGACACTGAATCTCAGGAAACCTTAGATAAAATATAGAGGGAAGCAAGCTCGACAGCTGCATAACTTTCAGAAAAAAAAAATTGCCGGAGAATATTTTAGAAAATACATTTTAGAAAGCCAGGTTTGTTATCGTTTCTCTGTTAGTTAGTGAAAGATAAATATTTGTATCTACAAAAAATTAGGAGAGTCATAAAAGACCTACATGCTGGTAGCTGCTTTTTATCCAACTGTTACGGTTGCTGAAAGTTATGCCACTTTGAAAGACCCAGATAAATCAGATTTTCTCATTTCATTTTATGACACTTAGGCTACCCTCCTCTTCTTTTTTAATGAGCCTCTCTGCTTCACATTTCATTACTCCTGAGAGGTTGTCAGTATGGACAGAGCAACCCATAATGAGAACTTGAGTGAGCTACAGGCTAAAAACATAAACCAGGAAGTATAAACAGGCATCAGAAATTAGTGTAATAGAAATATACATACCCAAAAAAACCCTCTTACTAATTTTCTGGTAATAGAAAGAGAGACAAGAACCAAACAGGCTCATTGTGTGATACACAGTCACCAGGCAGTAGAGCCACTACAAAGAAAAATAGAAAAGACAAAACCATTATACTCATAAACAACAGGAGCTTTAAGTGTATTCATTCAACATATTTTCAAATAACTTCTGTTGTGGTTTTGGGACTGGTAGAGTTTATTTAGATAGGAGTAAACAGTGTAAGAGAAGATACTCGAAGAAAAGTCACAATGGTTAGAGCAGAGGATGAAAAGTTGTAGTGCAGCTAAAATGTCACTTAAATTACTTGAAGAAGATGGTACAGTTAAGCAATCTCAACAGAGAAGGTTTAGTACACATTCATACAATGTAAAGTAATGCTTTGTTGAGATAGCCAGTCTCTGACAAGGCATGAACAGAAATATCAAGCTAAAAACTTGTGAAGCACTTCCCATCGGAACTCCCCCAGGGTTCTGGTAGCATTTGGAGAGGAATCTCAACCAATAGAAAGTAAAAGTAATGTGAATGGTCTTGCAGGGCTAACACAAAACCACTGAGCTGGCACAGGGAACATCTGTTGTATACCTTAAAAATACGCAGAAAGCTTAACCTATTTTTATAGTTAGAGGGTTATCCAAGAAATTATAGACTAGATGTTGTCTTTAGTATGAAATTCAAGTTTTCTCTGCTGGAAGGAGATCAACATCATATTCTTCTGTAAAATGACATAGCCATAAGCTATGGAAATGCAAGAATGGTGCAATATAAAAAAAAAATGAAATAATCTTCAGCCTTTCTGAACAAGAAAGCTAATTTGTACTAGAAGTAAGGTAAGAAAGAGAGTTCTGAATTCTGTAGACTATCTTAGGGCTGTTAGGAAAAAATCTTTCTCTGAAGAATTATAGGGCAGTGGAACAAGCTGCCCAGGGAAGTGGTTGAACCACCATTCCTGGAGGTATTCGTGTAGATGTGGCACTTGGGAACATGGTTTTGTGCTGGACTCGGCAGTGTTAGATTAGTCATTGATGATCTTAGAGGTCTTTTCCAACCTAAATTATGCTATGATTCAATTGACCTGAATCAGTAGAGAGAGCACTTTTTCTTTAGAAGTCTCCCCAAAACCAGATTATATAAAGTCAGAAAGTATATCTGCCCTTGTCACAGCATTATGTTAATTAATCTTTTAACCAACCTGGGAAAAAAAAAAAAAAAGTAAAGAAATTTCATGCTGTAAAGAACTTGTTTATACCTGCTCTTCTCTGATAAGGGTTCACTCAGCAAGCCCCAGGTTTAGGACTGCAAAGTAGCAGAAAAAAAAACCAAGCAAAGAAACCAAAATCAGAACCAAACACACACAAAAACAACAAAATCTACAAAATCATTGCCCTGCCTAATTTTGCATGACAGTTGTAATTAAGGATTAGGTAACCTGGGCTGCAAACTCATTTGATATCAAAGTGTGTGTATACTTCTCTTGCCCTGTTGCTGAATGGGGCTCCTAGGCAGTATTGTATAGATAAACCATCTTTTTGTAAGAGCTAAAAGAAGGGGCAGAAAGTCATGAAGAATTAAAAAAACAGAACATATGGGCTCTGCTCATGGTACCTGACATAAATCTAACTCACAACTCATGATTTGAAGAAAATGCAAAAGGGAAAAAATAACACCTCAGCCAGTCTGGCAATAACATTGCAAGGAACTGGAAAATACTCAGCAGTTTGAAATATATTTAATGGCATTTGGTGCAGAAAAGCAAAAGGGAAGTCATCAATCTTTCCACATCTTGCAGGAAAAGCAACATTTAACATTTACAATCACTACAGTTTTCGGGAGAAAATATAAACTGCAATATACTACTAAATATCCTGTACTTCAAAACAAACTAACTTTGAATAGATCAAGATTTCTGTCTGCATAGACTGGGCAAACCACAGATCAACTCTGAAATGCAGGCTTAGTCAAAAGTATGCAGAGCCACAAAGAAAATATGGAATGATCTCTGCATTTACAGAAATGCTTAAGGACAAAGAAGATAAAATGAACAATTGTTCTTAAGCTCATTACTTTAATTTCCAGTATTTTTATTTATATCATATATTCAAATATTTTGTTTTTTATCACAGCAAAAAAAGGAATTTTCTGTCCTTCATTAGGTAATGCGAGATATTTGGTGAAATTACTTGAACTGAATTGTTTTAATTTTAACTTAAATTGAGAATTTTAAATTTATATATTCTACTTGAATAACATAGTTTTATGATGATACCTGATTTTCCAGAAAATTTGTAGCAACATAGTGTATGTCCTCTACTTTAAATTTCAAGACATAGATGACAAATCTGTTGGTCTGGGTTTTGTTACATTTGGGGGTTTTGTTATTTCAAATAATTTCCATCTGTCCAGAAGTTCCCATCTAGTTATTTCAATGGAAGTGTTTAAAACATCCAATGTATGCTGAATATATCAGTAATATGAGGCCTTGCTTTGAAAGTTATAATAGCCAATGATAATTAAACAAACCAGTCTTGGGGACTATTCAGTCCTCAAACTAATTATGACTTTTCTAAAAATATACAGACGTGTTTAATCATCACTCTTCAAATAACCCGTATTAGTGCTCTACCCGTACATGTGCATGGGTAATATTCAAATAAGTTTCAATATATGCTTTAAATCCTAAGTAGGAGAAAAGAAGGCACATTTCATGACTGTTTGTATAAATTTTAAAACACATCTTCAGTTGGCTTTCCTTTATTCTTTCACTCCGTGCCCAGATGTTCTTGAAATGTACATACGAACTGTGAAATCTGTTCTCTACTGAATTTCAAAGAGCAGTATTTATTATATATTATGTATTATGTATTATGTATCATATCTTCTATCTTCTATCTTCTATCTTCTATCTTATATCTTATATTTTATACTTATATCTTATATATTAATACTTTCTTTTGAAATAACCATGTTTATAATTAGGTACCATATAAATTTAAAAATTAACAATTTTACATTGTTATATAAAATGTATATTTTCTGTTTATGATTAATTCTAATTATATATATTATTAAATATATAATATTGTAGTGACAATAATATCAGTGGAGTCTTTCACACAAAACTCTGACTTTAAAATAAGAAACCTTTACGACAGTTGTGCTCTCCCTCTGAAAAAAGGTGAAAAACATCACATAACTTCCTATTTGAGAGACTTCTGTGGTAGGTATTTATAGAAGAATTTTTCTTAAAGTACACACCAGGCAGTTTGACAAAGAAAGTACTTTGTATCCCCTACAAAACTGATTCTTCACCACTGCTAGATCTCTCCTTAGAGATACATCCCCACAGAGTCGCCTGTTTCTCCTACCTGGTCCAGGCTGGATTGGAATTCCTTCATTTTCCCATCCTAGGGAAGGGGAGTGGTGGAAATCTCGCTCCTGGACCAAAGCTTAGATCCTGTCACCACATGCTCTGGCCTTACCCCCAGCAGTGGATGCAGCTTATTTGTGACTCTAGCCTCTCCAGATAAACAGTATGCTAAATATTTTTCACTGAAGACATGGTCCATAATTGGAAAGGGAAAAAAGGACATCAAGAATATTTTAATTTTAACAAATACTTTATCAGTTATTCACTCACTGTTAGTTATCATATAAGCCTTACCCATTTTGCCAATTATGCGTAATCTTTCCATACATGAGATAAATGTATCAATGTCAAGCACGGTGAATGTTGCTGGTACCAACAGTTTTGCACAAAGGATTAGATGTCTGCCATGCAAGGAATGGAAATTCACTCTTTCAACTTGTTTTTTTTTTTTAACAGCCTTATTTGAAGCATAGTTTTCATTTCCCTGAATTGTTACTACCATTCAATATAGAACAAATTTCTAAGTAAATTTAGTGGGTTGGTTTTTTTTCCAGACAGAAGATATTTTTTAAATGAAGTTGAGTGACATCTCTGATTCATATCTGAAACACTCTAATATACACAAATGTAATTTAAAGATTAGGTAAAGATATTAATATTCCAGAGGTCTTTCTGTAAAGAATAATATAAATTAAAATAAATGTGCATTAATAACATTTCAATAAAAATTGGCATTATTCTACCCATGACAATAATGCTTTGGTATAATGGTTATAATATCTTTTACATAGTATGATCAAATTATATTAAAAATGAAATAGACAAGTAATTACATCACAAAGAAGAGCCCACATATATTAAATCGTCATCATTAAAACAACAATAAAAGGTACTCATACATTAAATTGTGTAAAATATAAAAATTGATGTTCTTGTTGTCTAGATGTGTTTGCCATGAATTTTAACAAATTTATGATGGTGCAAAAAATATGACATATTTTCACAGCCTACCCTTGCTTTTTCAAATTACAGATTTCATAGTTTCTAATGAAAAGTAAATTGTTCTTTCTGACATATTTCTGAATGACATTATTAATATCAGTATTTCCTACTCTGTTTTTTAACCATATGACTTTTAATAGGTGGGTTGTGAGAATAGGTAACAAAGGCAGTGAAATATCACTGTATTTTCCAATGCTTTTGTAAGAAAACACAAGACAAGACCTGTCAGAGTGAAAACTGAGTTGTTCATGAATTATTCAAGAAAAAGTGAATCACACCTACACTGATTAACTTAGGCCTGTTGTATGCTGGTCATCTGAGCATCTTTGTAAACTCTGGTATGTTAGTCTTGCTAAGCCTTTTCTATTGCTGTGTCATCTCCATAAATGCTTACAATCTTTCTATTATATTACAGTTGCACAGCAATAAATTCATTTTCAAGATCCTCTTTCTCATTACTATCTTCCCTTCTTTCTGTTTTAATATTAAATGTTTGTACAGCCTTTACTGTGCCACAAGCCACCAAAAATAGTGGTTTTTTTCATATCAAAAGACTATCTGCAGAAAGATACATCCTGAAAAGAAAACTGAATAAGAGAAGTCACAGGCTCTGTTTTCTTGAGAACCCCTTCCAGAAACCTATTAAAATGGAATGAAGATAAAGGAAAATGATTGAGATGATTAGCCATACCTCCGATAACCTTTCTCTTTGCATGCAGCATTAGTTATTCCCACACAATAACTCACTCTGTATTTCATGAATAGTCGATTGTTTGGATTATTTTATTCTACAGCAGTGAAGGAGTATATTGATTGAGATGGTTCATGTAATTGCTCTGTGATTTTCAGAGTAATGAAAACATCCACCTGCTTTTGACCTTGACTTTTGTGAGATATCATATCCCAGCATGTATGAGTGATGGTTTGATTGGTCTTATTTGGTAATATGAAATGTTCTGAAAATTTATGTCTGAATCTTCCTTACATGTGTTGCTGTCCAGACCTTCCAGTGAATAAATTTCTTTGCTGATTCCAAAGTCTCAGTATAGCAGTTTTATGAATTTCTTCAGAATTAAAAACATCCACTTGTGTTTCTCTTCAACATTAAATATAAAAAAAAAACCCCTGATTTAAATAAAAATATTGATTTTTAATCACAATTTACCTTTGACAATTATGAAGCATTTAAGGAGTCCCTAGATTTTTAAAAAAATTATTAATTAAGTAAAATAGGTCGCTTTAAACCAATATTGAAAAGTCATCATTCTTTCAGTGGGGTTTTTAAGGGCGGAAAGTTGTCAAATCCGGCAGTTCCAGAAGTTTTTATCAGCCTATTTTCTGAAAAAGAAACCAAGTCATAAACAATAGGTTTTCTGAGAGAGCTAAAACACAAAGCTGTAGAAAAACAAGCCAAAGAGAACAAGCACATTTGGATGTGATCATGAAGTAATTTACTAGTACTTCAAAGTGCTTCACCCAGTGGTTACAACCTCTTTGTCACCTCAAGGGCAGACAAGACCTCACTGTAACATTTTAACTTTAATATTGGTAGCATCACTATAAGATTTACTGATTGCCCACTTGATGTGACAATCACCTCATTTCCTTTAGAGTTTCTGTTGAGAGGATAGTGACCTACTGCCATTCTATTGTACTGGGTACAATTTATGAGTCACCAAAATGCCTCCAGGTTCAATGTGCACTATTGAGAGCAAAATAAATTATTCCCCTAAGTTTTCTTTTGACTGTTTAATAACACAGGATAACTTCAAAAGGAGAAAAAAATGCCCAGAACACAAAAGAAGAATCAATTATATCATATTTCATTTGGAGTTCAGTGTGGAAGAATATATATTTGGATGGAAATATCCATTCTCCGACTAGTGAAAAAGTGATTTATCAAGACAAATACAGATAATAAAACTAAATACAAATTTAAAAAAAAATAAATAAAATATCAAAGTATATTTACCTGAATGATTTTAGATTTCTTTCCATATCAAATTGTTTCAAACATGATTTCAATTAAATTCAAAATTTTTGTATAAATTTTAAAAAAGCCTGAAGAGAAAGGCTTTTATATTTTTTTGTTAATGATTACATGATGAAAGGCTTTTATATTTTTTTGTTAATGATTACATGATGAAAATAATTTCACAGAAAGATTGGGTCTGGAAGGGTCCTCTGGATATATCCAGTCAAGTTCCAAATTTGATTTTCATTAAATTTGGAACAGAAGTTGTAAAAAGCTTTTACCAATACTTAACATTATCAGAAATAAATGAAAGCAAAATAGTACGTCATGGCAGTGTCCAAAGCTTTAAGAGGGTCAGTAATAAAAACCTTTTAAAATTTGACAAAATTATCCTTGAGAGTGAACTGGTGGTAGATATTTCACTGGGATTGTAATTGAAAAGAAAAGAGATATACCATTATCAAACTCTAGGTTTTTAGCTGGGGGAGGGGAGCTGTTTCTGGGGTTTTGTGGGGGGTTTTTTGGTTTGATTTTTTTGTTGTTTTTGTTGTTTTGGCTTGGTTTGGGTTTTTTTGGTGGTGGTAGTGGCGGGTTTTATTTGTTTGGGTTTTGGTTTTAATTTACTATAGAAAGATATACCATTATACTCCTGAAATATTTGATTTCCTGAGGATTAACTAGATGTGCATTTGGTAGGTAGGCAAAAAGGACAAAATGTGTTAAAAATAATGGGTGTATTGGGGTTTGATAGGGTAATATAAGGCCAACACAATCTGCAGCAATCCTGTGTAACCACAGAGCAAACACTCATTTGATTATTAACCAATGTGGTTTGTACATCATCCCTCAAATCACAGGGGCAGGTGAGCCAATGTTTGCATTTCAGCTATAGTGACTGGAGTAGGGGGCTACATTCACTCCTGTTTCATTTGTTTTAGACACTCAAAACATACTGCTTGAGCAAGTAATTTTTTTGTTTGTCACAACTGTTTGCATCAGTTTTGTGTGAGTCATTCCTGTGGGTACAACTGGGAGAATAGCAAGCCATCAACCAAGTAATTTTAGATTAATTGCAGTTAAGAAAAAACACTACATATGTGCTTGTTTTTTTTTTTCTTCTGAGGTTGACTTATAAAGCTAAAATAATACTCTACTAGAGAAAAAGAATGAAAAAACCCTCAGTGTTTTTCCTGTATCTTATTGAAAGCACAGGCTTCTTGTGAAGTTGAAGTATTATGTTCTTGGTTTTCAGATGATTCTTGGGTATTCTTAATGAAATTAAACCAGACATTTATATGTCAAAACATTAAAAAACCCACCCTTTCTTTTGGCTTGCTCCTATGGTGTGTTCTATGGACCAGATTTTCTTTCAGTGCACATGGAATTTGGTGGTTTCCTTATATACTAAGCCTAAAGCACTTTCTTGTTAGTTAGCTTTACTATGCAATTGCAATTTACTTCTTTTTTCTTTTTTTTTTTCTCAAAAATATGCCATAGGGCCAAACTTACGAAATTATACCCAAATCACCTGTGTTTGAGATAACTTTCACTCTGAGATGTCATCATTTAATTAAAATCTGCCTTAAATATTTAAATTGATACAGAAAAAAAGCTTTAAAATTCTTATTAATTATTTTTTAAAGATTTTTAAAATTTTATAAACATTGTGTCCTTCTAAANTTTAAAGATTAGGTAAAGATATTAATATTCCAGAGGTCTTTCTGTAAAGAATAATATAAATTAAAATAAATGTGCATTAATAACATTTCAATAAAAATTGGCATTATTCTACCCATGACAATAATGCTTTGGTATAATGGTTATAATATCTTTTACATAGTATGATCAAATTATATTAAAAATGAAATAGACAAGTAATTACATCACAAAGAAGAGCCCACATATATTAAATCGTCATCATTAAAACAACAATAAAAGGTACTCATACATTAAATTGTGTAAAATATAAAAATTGATGTTCTTGTTGTCTAGATGTGTTTGCCATGAATTTTAACAAATTTATGATGGTGCAAAAAATATTACATATTTTCACAGCCTACCCTTGCTTTTTCAAATTACAGATTTCATAGTTTCTAATGAAAAGTAAATTGTTCTTTCTGACATATTTCTGAATGACATTATTAATATCAGTATTTCCTACTCTGTTTTTTAACCATATGACTTTTAATAGGTGGGTTGTGAGAATAGGTAACAAAGGCAGTGAAATATCACTGTATTTTCCAATGCTTTTGTAAGAAAACACAAGACAAGACCTGTCAGAGTGAAAACTGAGTTGTTCATGAATTATTCAAGAAAAAGTGAATCACACCTACACTGATTAACTTAGGCCTGTTGTATGCTGGTCATCTGAGCATCTTTGTAAACTCTGGTATGTTAGTCTTGCTAAGCCTTTTCTATTGCTGTGTCATCTCCATAAATGCTTACAATCTTTCTATTATATTACAGTT
This sequence comes from Drymodes brunneopygia, assembly GCA_013400955.1. Classification (NCBI taxonomy): domain Eukaryota; kingdom Metazoa; phylum Chordata; class Aves; order Passeriformes; family Petroicidae; genus Drymodes; species Drymodes brunneopygia. The sequence goes on from VZTZ01043768.1 coordinate 67,980, forward strand.
GCACAGCAATAAATTCATTTTCAAGATCCTCTTTCTCATTACTATCTTCCCTTCTTTCTGTTTTAATATTAAATGTTTGTACAGCCTTTACTGTGCCACAAGCCACCAAAAATAGTGGTTTTTTTCATATCAAAAGACTATCTGCAGAAAGATACATCCTGAAAAGAAAACTGAATAAGAGAAGTCACAGGCTCTGTTTTCTTGAGAACCCCTTCCAGAAACCTATTAAAATGGAATGAAGATAAAGGAAAATGATTGAGATGATTAGCCATACCTCCGATAACCTTTCTCTTTGCATGCAGCATTAGTTATTCCCACACAATAACTCACTCTGTATTTCATGAATAGTCGATTGTTTGGATTATTTTATTCTACAGCAGTGAAGGAGTATATTGATTGAGATGGTTCATGTAATTGCTCTGTGATTTTCAGAGTAATGAAAACATCCACCTGCTTTTGACCTTGACTTTTGTGAGATATCATATCCCAGCATGTATGAGTGATGGTTTGATTGGTCTTATTTGGTAATATGAAATGTTCTGAAAATTTATGTCTGAATCTTCCTTACATGTGTTGCTGTCCAGACCTTCCAGTGAATAAATTTCTTTGCTGATTCCAAAGTCTCAGTATAGCAGTTTTATGAATTTCTTCAGAATTAAAAACATCCACTTGTGTTTCTCTTCAACATTAAATATAAAAAAAAAACCCCTGATTTAAATAAAAATATTGATTTTTAATCACAATTTACCTTTGACAATTATGAAGCATTTAAGGAGTCCCTAGATTTTTAAAAAAATTATTAATTAAGTAAAATAGGTCGCTTTAAACCAATATTGAAAAGTCATCATTCTTTCAGTGGGGTTTTTAAGGGCGGAAAGTTGTCAAATCCGGCAGTTCCAGAAGTTTTTATCAGCCTATTTTCTGAAAAAGAAACCAAGTCATAAACAATAGGTTTTCTGAGAGAGCTAAAACACAAAGCTGTAGAAAAACAAGCCAAAGAGAACAAGCACATTTGGATGTGATCATGAAGTAATTTACTAGTACTTCAAAGTGCTTCACCCAGTGGTTACAACCTCTTTGTCACCTCAAGGGCAGACAAGACCTCACTGTAACATTTTAACTTTAATATTGGTAGCATCACTATAAGATTTACTGATTGCCCACTTGATGTGACAATCACCTCATTTCCTTTAGAGTTTCTGTTGAGAGGATAGTGACCTACTGCCATTCTATTGTACTGGGTACAATTTATGAGTCACCAAAATGCCTCCAGGTTCAATGTGCACTATTGAGAGCAAAATAAATTATTCCCCTAAGTTTTCTTTTGACTGTTTAATAACACAGGATAACTTCAAAAGGAGAAAAAAATGCCCAGAACACAAAAGAAGAATCAATTATATCATATTTCATTTGGAGTTCAGTGTGGAAGAATATATATTTGGATGGAAATATCCATTCTCCGACTAGTGAAAAAGTGATTTATCAAGACAAATACAGATAATAAAACTAAATACAAATTTAAAAAAAAATAAATAAAATATCAAAGTATATTTACCTGAATGATTTTAGATTTCTTTCCATATCAAATTGTTTCAAACATGATTTCAATTAAATTCAAAATTTTTGTATAAATTTTAAAAAAGCCTGAAGAGAAAGGCTTTTATATTTTTTTGTTAATGATTACATGATGAAAGGCTTTTATATTTTTTTGTTAATGATTACATGATGAAAATAATTTCACAGAAAGATTGGGTCTGGAAGGGTCCTCTGGATATATCCAGTCAAGTTCCAAATTTGATTTTCATTAAATTTGGAACAGAAGTTGTAAAAAGCTTTTACCAATACTTAACATTATCAGAAATAAATGAAAGCAAAATAGTACGTCATGGCAGTGTCCAAAGCTTTAAGAGGGTCAGTAATAAAAACCTTTTAAAATTTGACAAAATTATCCTTGAGAGTGAACTGGTGGTAGATATTTCACTGGGATTGTAATTGAAAAGAAAAGAGATATACCATTATCAAACTCTAGGTTTTTAGCTGGGGGAGGGGAGCTGTTTCTGGGGTTTTGTGGGGGGTTTTTTGGTTTGATTTTTTTGTTGTTTTTGTTGTTTTGGCTTGGTTTGGGTTTTTTTGGTGGTGGTAGTGGCGGGTTTTATTTGTTTGGGTTTTGGTTTTAATTTACTATAGAAAGATATACCATTATACTCCTGAAATATTTGATTTCCTGAGGATTAACTAGATGTGCATTTGGTAGGTAGGCAAAAAGGACAAAATGTGTTAAAAATAATGGGTGTATTGGGGTTTGATAGGGTAATATAAGGCCAACACAATCTGCAGCAATCCTGTGTAACCACAGAGCAAACACTCATTTGATTATTAACCAATGTGGTTTGTACATCATCCCTCAAATCACAGGGGCAGGTGAGCCAATGTTTGCATTTCAGCTATAGTGACTGGAGTAGGGGGCTACATTCACTCCTGTTTCATTTGTTTTAGACACTCAAAACATACTGCTTGAGCAAGTAATTTTTTTGTTTGTCACAACTGTTTGCATCAGTTTTGTGTGAGTCATTCCTGTGGGTACAACTGGGAGAATAGCAAGCCATCAACCAAGTAATTTTAGATTAATTGCAGTTAAGAAAAAACACTACATATGTGCTTGTTTTTTTTTTTCTTCTGAGGTTGACTTATAAAGCTAAAATAATACTCTACTAGAGAAAAAGAATGAAAAAACCCTCAGTGTTTTTCCTGTATCTTATTGAAAGCACAGGCTTCTTGTGAAGTTGAAGTATTATGTTCTTGGTTTTCAGATGATTCTTGGGTATTCTTAATGAAATTAAACCAGACATTTATATGTCAAAACATTAAAAAACCCACCCTTTCTTTTGGCTTGCTCCTATGGTGTGTTCTATGGACCAGATTTTCTTTCAGTGCACATGGAATTTGGTGGTTTCCTTATATACTAAGCCTAAAGCACTTTCTTGTTAGTTAGCTTTACTATGCAATTGCAATTTACTTCTTTTTTCTTTTTTTTTTTCTCAAAAATATGCCATAGGGCCAAACTTACGAAATTATACCCAAATCACCTGTGTTTGAGATAACTTTCACTCTGAGATGTCATCATTTAATTAAAATCTGCCTTAAATATTTAAATTGATACAGAAAAAAAGCTTTAAAATTCTTATTAATTATTTTTTAAAGATTTTTAAAATTTTATAAACATTGTGTCCTTCTAAATTTATGACTTACTGCATAGACCTTATTATCTGTTTGCACTTATTCTGTGAACCCAAGACTGTCAAAATATTTCTTGACTGTCCTGTTGGTTTCATGAAAAATCTAATATAATTTAAGATAAAGTACATTCAAAAATTCACATTTTCATGGAAATTGTCATCAAAAAAAAGCATCTGATAGCAATGCTTGAACTTAATGATCAGTGTAGCCTTCAGACTGTGATACCAATCATCTCCGTAAGTTGTTATGGTCAAATTCAGTAGGTAAATTTGGAAATTGCTTAGTAATCATCTGTGTAAATTGAATCATAGAATCACAGAATTTTTTAGATTGGAAAAGACCTTTAAGATCACTGAGTCCAAACATTAACCTGCCATTGTCATATCTACCATTAAACCATGTCCCCAGTTTCCTGAAATACCTAGGCTTGTAAAGTTCACACCAGGACGTGACCTAAGGGGAATACTAATTTCCATTTGTGGATTTGGAAAAACATTGTTTCTTTTAATAATTCAGAGAAAAGCTGAAGTCTGAAAATAGCTCTGAGTAAACATTGATGTCATTTGCTCCCAGCTGATTTCATTGTGACTGCACTGGGCATTTAACTGCTGAGTTTATTATAAAATTCCAGAAGGGATCTGCTAAAACCCAAAAAACTTGCAAATTATCAGGCAATTTTTTTCCCTGAGGTTTGGACTTGTGGATATTAAAACCTTACACATATTACTTGGTAGTATAATCTGCAGACAACCATTAAAATGAAATAAAAAACAGAAAATCCTTTATACACTTTGGAAAGAATTCTGATGCAAAGGTAGCTGGAAGGATGAAGAGGGTATAAATTTTACCATTATCTTTCTGTCCTGAGCCCTGCTTGCAGAGCTGGTAATGCACTCAGCATGGTGTTGTGCTCCAGACAAGAGTTTCTCCCCAACTACCAAAACCTAGAGAGGACTCCAAAGGCTGCTCCATCACCTATAAAAATGTATTCTTCCCTGGAGGGGGTGGACTTTTGTGGACATCTTTCCATAACTGCCCCTGAAGGCCTTCAAATAAAGACCCACTCTTATATTACCTCCTTACTAAAATTATCTTGAGTTTCATTTCCAGATTGGGAGAAAGGCAACACTGGGGCAAATTAAGTATGAGCCCCCATATTTTTGGCTAATTATTGACATAACATTCCATAATTAAAAATATAAAAGCACTGGATTTTCTTAGTTTTTACAAATATTGACAATATTTACCATTAACCTTAGGGAAATTCTAACCCCAAGTTTTAAAATTTATTCTCCTGAATTGCTCTCTATAAAATCAAGATCAACAGCTATTCTGGCACAATTCTTTTTTGTTGTTTTCTTGGCAAAAGAAAAGGGAAACAGCACAAAGGTATACCGATTAGTAGATTAATGTATTTTAATGACTGTGTACTCAGATGGAAAATGTTCTTTTTGGAACTAACTCGCTCCTGGTGGATCACTCAAAGTTCATGCAGCAATTAACATTAATTATTTCAAACATATGCTGGAAACTTTTTAACTGCAAAGTTAATTATTGAATGCAAAAGCAATACACTGATGTAATAAATACAAGAAAACGCAAATCTAAGGGGAATGGTGCCAGCAACTAGAAGAAACTGTGATCCATTCCTATAATAAGTGCTAATGCAACATCACTTTCAGACATCTTTGCCCAACTCTAACATCTCACAAAACTAATTTGGGATAATATGCCTGTGGAGAGAATACCTAACTTGCCATGCACGTCCCATTCTTCTCTGACTCCTGAGACTAATATCTGATGCAAAAGACATCAGAAAGCTTTTTACAGATTCCTCCTCGGTATTCACATTAAGTTAGAAGAAACAGATTTCAAGTATTAGGCTGTTCTTCAAAATGAAGATTAACTGATTCATAATAATTGTTTTTCTAAAACTTCTGGTGCTTCTTTTGAAGCACTATATTGCTGAGAAAAATTTCATTTCTTTCCTTAAACCAGAAGGTCCAAATTAAATATTTGATTTTTAAAAAGTTATATGTAAACTTTCAACATCTGCTATTAAAATTAGTAGATTTCAGTGATGCCACCTTTCTTTTCTCTACTTTGATTATTTTTTTGGAATTATCAAAGAAAAAAAATTCTAAAAATAGAGAGGAAAATATTAAACAAATTTCCCACAACAGCCTCTAAACTATATAGTATAACTATAATTTCCTTGTAATGTATAGTTTAACCTCGTAGGAGAAATTTATTCTGTGTAATATCCTCAGTTGTTAGTCTTGTAGTTGTTTCAGCTATTTTCCAACAGTCATAATGATTTTGAAATTTGCCAGTATTTTGGAGTGTGTTGTTATGTAAACAATTGAATGTTAATCTTTAAAATTTAAAAGTTAATTAATATTTAAAATTTAAAACATAAAATTTAAAAGTTGATTCATTTCCAAGAAGGCTCAGAAAAGTTTTTAATTTTGGTTTTAACATGTTATAATAAATTTCTTACTTTCAAGGAAGAGGTGTAATTAATTTCTTAATAGTAGTTTATTGCAAATGAGTGCAAGGTAAGCACTTCGTTTTGCTCTGGTTTTCAATTCACTCTTACAAAAGAACTAACTAGTAGAACACCGATTTTCAAAGAAATTCTGCATGCTCAGAAACTCTTTGGCCTATGCTCTTTCTTCATGCACAAAAATTAATACCAAAAAAACCTGAAACAAAGCTCACAAAACTCAGTTCTGTCCTGGATTCAGACAGTAAACTGAAGCTATTAATACAAAGATTTGGTAATACTGTGGATTTCATTGTTTTTTGCTGTAGCTTTTACATGCAGCAGAGTTTTCTGCTGTTCCTTTAATACTTATAAAAGTTAATGAAGATAGCATTTGGCTTTAATTACAGGGAGACACTAGTTGCATATTTATCCAGATATTAAGAAGAACAAGGTTAAACTGGAATTCGTGGCATCACATTCCAACACAATCTGATGTAAAATGTCCTATTAAAAGGCATTAAAAAGAAAGGGAGAAGAAGAAGCAGAAACACAAACAGCAATGAAGAAGAAATAAATTCACCTATTTGTTGGTGTGCTAGCAAACAAATTTGTAAGGTCTGTCAGAGGGACTGTTATGAGCAGTGTAGCTGAACCCATGACATAGCACCTCTTGTTTTACAGCAAAAGTAAAGAGGCTGGGTGCTGATGTAGGGAGAGCCTGTAATGCAGGAGCCTCCCTGTAGAGCATGGAGGGGAAGTAGGCTTTCCAAAAAGATTAAAAAGTTTGACACTCTTTCTTTTTCTTTTTCTAGAAGGCTGACATAGAGTTTTAGATGTGATTAGGAGGAAATGGGTCAGAACAGCCCATTATTGTATGGGTCTAGTTTCAGTATTGTCATAATAACTTCCTTCTGGGTTGGATTTCACAGAGCAGGCTTCTTTCCACATTCCATTTAGGACAATCAAGTATCTTGTCTGGACAGCTCCTGAGAGATATTGCTACTGAAACTGGATTTGGCTAGCTTAACTCTCAGCAGGTTCCAAATACTTTGCTTAGTATACATCCAATGAAATAATTATTCGTAATTATCTTCTTAGTTCATAGACAGCAGGTTGTTTAAGGCATGATTAATACAAATTTAATTTATTGCTCTTTTACATGATGTATCTTAACATGATTTTGATTTAATTTTCTGCTTTTAAATAAAAGTGTAATTTGCATTGATACCATTCTATGATCTTGTCAATGCAACATAATCTCCAAATCCCTACGTCAGAAACATTTAGATTCGCGTATTATTGGATTTCCATATTGTTGTTTTTTTTTACTGACATCCTTTTAATAGTATCTTGACACAGTAATATCTCATAGCATAGTTGCATTGAAATAATTTTCCATCAGAATGACATGTCTCCCTGGACTTCTATTGACACTTAAAACAAATGGAGAATTATTGTTGTTATTTTGCAGAGAAAAAAAATACTGCGCTCACAAAACAATTTTGTTTTCACAATGCAATGACACACTTTAATAACTGCTTTCAATTTCAGATGTTTTCTTTTTTTCTCTTTTTTCCCTTTTTTTCTCTTGCTATCATAAAAAGCTATGAAACAAAAGCAGAATTTCATCTCTGCTTATCTGAAAAGGCTTCACATATTGAAATGTATTTAATTTTAAATAAAAGAAAAATACATTAAAAATACACAATTACTTACAACTGACACATAAAACTACGAGGAAAGACTATGTGAAGAACTATATCAAAACTTTGCAGTTCCATTTTCATGTTTTAACATGATGATCACATATCTGTAACTTTCACATTCCAAGCTAAAATCAAGATCATGAAACATGGACTAAAGGGAAGATAATTGGAGTGAGATTATTTTCATATCTTGGTGTTTGTCATTAAGGTTCTTTTAATTAGTGACGGAGATAAAAATTGCCAAATAAAATTTGTCGCTGCCTCGGAGTTTAAAAATACTGTCTAAACATATAAGGGTCACACAGCAAGATCTAGGTGCCATTAAAAAAAGGGAATAAAATGACATTTAATAGTGCAGAATAAAAACTATTTCTCTCTAAAGGTCAACAAGGATATGTTATAAACCTTAAGCTCAATACTGAACAAAAATCTGCCTATGTGATAAGATCATGAAAAAAAACCCCCAAGGCTACATCAGGGCATCTTTTTCAAACAGAAAAAAGCATACCATTATACAGGATACTGGAATACAGGACTATAATTTGTTGCAAATATCCAGAGAGATTAATTCTAACTGGAAGGCCATCAGGAAAGCATTACCAAGAATATCTCCAGGAAGGAGATGAAGTGTCTGTCATACAATGAGAGTAAAACAATTGGGCCCTTTTGAGTGCTAGCAGAGAATGTGGTTTTCTCATCAAGATTCAAAGAGAATTAAATAATCTCTTTTCAGGGAGAAGAAACATTTCAGTTAGAGGACAGTGATAACACAAGAACAAAAATGTCTTTGCTGGTTATAAACATGGTTAGGCTGCTCCAAGAAACTGTCTACCTAACTAAACTTCCATTCTCCCAAACAAAAAGAGAGAGCTGTATTTCTGTGAAGAATTTTTAAGACCAGATGACAATGCAGCTAAACGAGTTTATATACCAAAACACATCACAGATTTGGGGTTTTACTAACTGTGTACTTTTCCAGGCTGTGAGACAGTGCATCTAGGAAGAAGATCGTGTGTGTCAGTGCAATGGTGTCAATGCTGCAGTGTGGTCCGGGGCTGTGGGGACCAGTGCTTCCTGGAGGTTAGAGACACAATCCTGGATCCTGGGGAGTGTCACTGTGTTGCTCAACAATGTCTTCTTTGTGGTTACCTCCACTATTCTTAAGTGCCTTTAGGCATGCATTTGAGTACAAAATAGCTTGCCATTGATTCTTGCCTTCCCAAATTGGACTGTTTTATTTGTTGCAACATCTGTCAGTGCTCACAATCTTCTTGTTCAGGTAACTTCTGGACATGTTGATGTTCAGCAGACTGAGTGTGTTCTTTGTCTATGTGTTTCCTTAAGCACACCCAGACTACTCTGTTCTTTGTAACAGGTTTGTACCATATTTCATCTACCTCTGTTAAAGCAAAAAGTCCATCAGCTCATGCCAAAAGCTATGCTAACTTCAGGTAACTCATGCTAACTGCTAACCCCTGTGGGGCTAGGAAACACAGATGGTTTTAGTCTTGAGATGCAAATTACTATTATATGATTTCTCTCAGAGATCTTCTGCTCACCACAGGTGACTGGACAAAGGTCTCTTAACAGTAATAAGAACCTCTTCTCCCAAGCCCTTAATGTGGACCTGCTTTTCACAGATCTTTGCCCGTTTTAGTGTGAGTGCCCATGAACCGTCACATAAGACAGAATAAAACTCTTATGTTTTCTAGTGCTGGTCAGGTGCCATCAAAATAGAATAAAAATGGGAAATTGTGAAAAAACAATTGAGAATAGTGAAGGGTATTTAATAGATAATGGATGACAGCAGTAGATCTCTTTGTTTATGAACACGGCCAGTTTGGTTGAGGTTGATGCTTCTGTGATTGCCTGTTGCTTATGTATTTACCAGTAAAAAATTCAGCAGAATCTCCCTTTGAACACCTACTGATGCATGTGCTTTAATGCAAACCAATGCAAAGTGCCTCAACAATACCAGGTGACTGAGCCATGGTCCACATTTTATGCCAGTCTTCTTCTGTTCATCAGGAACATGAGGCTGTATTTTAAGAGGCAATAAAGGAACACTTTTTCAATAATATAAATTTAAACTTAAATAGACAGATTAAGGTGAGGTTAAGGTTAGCTGATGAAACCTAGACTGTTGCTGTCTTTTTCACATGTAATATACACATTGGAGTGCAGCTACAAATTACAAAGACCATTTTAAGCAGTCAAGCCAACAAGGAGAAAGGGACATATTTAAATGCAAACCTGAACAATTCAGAGCTTTAAAACGTCAGACAAGTCTCCTTAAACCATGCTGCTGTAATTGATTGAAGTAGCCTCAGAACTTTAAAATGAAGTGAGCTGACACTTCAGGACAACATTGATTTAACATGTATTGTCCCAGGTCAACTGATATTGAACATAACAGGATGACAGCATATTACATATAACTGACAGAAAGCTGTCAGAAAGCAGTTTTTACAAAAAAGGAAGCCTAAGTTCTTTCTCTCATTTCTGCATGCATTACAATCTCTCTTTTGCAAACTTTTAGTTACAGTATCAGCAAGTTATCATTCCAAGGACCATGTCGTTACAAAACAAATGTTTCTACAGAAGCCATAGAACATGAATGGAAAATATCATCCCAGTTACCTCTGGATATTATTATTTTAGCTTAAGAAAATCAATACATTTATGAAAAATTTTGACAGATGAATGTGTTATTATTATAAGAGTATAATGAATATAAGTAAATTAATTATAATTGTAAATATAATTATGGTACCCCTATTTATGCTTCCCAAAAAAAGTGATAGTAGAACCTCCAAGCAGGAAGGCTTTTCTGAATTACTGAGTTCATCTCTCCTTGAGATCAGAGGATTTTGCAAAAGAATGTCAGGCAATGGCAAAAATATTATAAGAATGTGGAGTAAATTGTCAAAAGGAAAAGAAATATAATAAATGTTCAGTCTTGAAATAAGGGTATTTTCTTTTTTATGAAGAATAACTATTGAAATGGAGGAACATGCTGAGTGCCATGCTAAAAGATACATCAAGACCAAGAAAAAGAACTTTTTGTCAAAATATGTCTCAATTTTTTTGGTGTAGGGTTAGATTTCTAATGATTTTGCCAATTTAACAATTTAATCCTTTGTAGAGGATTAAAGCACAAAAATTCCAGAGCAATCAACAGCAAGAGGCACGTTTCACGCCCCTGACTACATGCTCTGGTAGGCCTTTACATCTTGGTGTTCCAGTTGAATAAAAATCCACATCAAAATTAAACCTCACTTTTCTTGTTCATATTTACCTTGCTGCTTTGTTCTTAGAATGAGAGATTGGGTGGTCATAATTCTCCCTTTGACCTTTACATCTTGGAATAAGATATGTCAGCTTCATCTTGACTACAAAGAAATTCTGGGTGATGGAGGATGGAAAGACTTACGAGTTTCACTACAAGCATAGCCCAAAGCAGTGTATTTTTTGTACTTCAGTATAAATACATATACTTATAGATTCTCCTCTAATTCTATGGAAGAATGCTTTTGAAATCATTTTGCAAAGATGAAGAGCAGATCTGAAAGAGCAACTCATATTCTATAAAGCCCTGTCATGCATACAGAGGTATTTGGATCCCCTTGACTCATATTACTGTATGAATGTTTAAGTTTGTTGTCAATGCAGCTTCAAGTCAAAACTTCAGATTTGAGGGAGGGTCTACAAACCCATTACTTCTTAAAAATGGCCCTATGTGCATAACTATATGTCTTAGGTTACAATAGTGTGTATTCTATCANATATACTCCAAGGCTTGAAAACAGTATAGAACTGTAAAAAATGTTGGTCCACTTCTCTGATCATTTATGAAAGGGATACTATGCAACTATTTATTGTCTGGCACACTGTTTGCATATACCTCAATAGTCTGTAGGTCTTCTGCTAGTGGAAGCAAGCATATCCACATATTCAAATATTTGCTCTTAATAAATTTATTATGTATGGAGACTTTGGTGTTTTACAGGGAGTTTATTTTTTACGAATTATCTAAAATAGCAGATAACTGAATGAGCTTGCGGTTGGTACTTTTTGACCTAAATTATGCTTACAGATTAACCAACAGGAAGGTGAGCAGGAAGGCTAGGGGGATTAATCAATTACAGTGTCACAGTGAGCAGGTTAGCTGACACTGAAGTGGGTTTATTGTGTTATTTTAAATGGGAAAGGAGATAGAAACAAACAAGCAAATATCAAAGCCAATCTGGTATATGTTCTCTTGATCCTAACTTTTTTTAAATGGGATGGTCTTAAGCAAAATTTCAGGTTTTTTACCCCCATCTAGTCTTCCTACTGAGAACAGAAAATTCTCCTCTTTGTGGTTCAATGAGGTTATTCTCTACGTCTCTCGCACAGCAGAGATCAGATGATCCCACAGGTAACAAAATAGTAACAAAAATAACCAGACACACACATGATTTTACAGCTAATCCTTACCATCTATTAAAATCAGATTATTATATAAATAATATAAATTTTATTAGGGTGCTTTTCCCATATTGTAATTGCATTATTAACACACTAGTCAATAACACATTTTGAAGTGAAAGGGGGTAAAACACTTACCAAATTTTAACTAATTTTTTTTTCTGATCATGTTTTAGTGACCACAGAGTTTAAAGAATGGAGACAGAGCAAAAGGAAAACAACAAACTGCAGAAGTCAACGAGGAGACAGAAATCACATGAAGTTCCACCTCTACTTCACACCATCCTGTCAGCAAGTGTTATTTGTGGCAGGTGAGGTGAGGTGCAATAACCACCACAGAAAATAAGGCAATTAGCCAGTTATCCAGGGACTAGATTTCTCTTCTACATTCTCTTTTAAACCTGATGTTGACCTCAGTTGTCCTACATTAATAGAACAAGCCTAGTGTCAGACAGCTGGCTAAGCTCGTCCTTTACTATCATTCTTAATATACATCCATGCTATAATTCTATTATGCAAATTGATAATTATGCATTTCTATTATAAATGTATTGTAAAGGCATCAGAATTATATGATCAATAATTAATAGATTGCTATATATTTAATAAAGGTCACATTTCCAACTATTTATTCAGTGTGAAATTTTGATTTGCATATTAAAGAGTGTAGAATCCCTTGTCAAAGCCCAGTAGCTGTCACATACTCTAATTCTCATTCCTTTCAAACATCAAATCCTCTTATGTATCTCTTTCTCTAATGACCAGGAAGAGATCCTGTCTACATTGGTTATTCTTATTACCAATATCTTTCTGAATTAAGTAGTTGAAATTAGAAGCACGTAACTTTGACTAACTGAGTTCATATCACTTTTTCTCTGTGTAGAAATGCAGTTTATTATGTAAGCAAGACTTAAAAATAACAGGATTCCTCATTGCCAATTTGCTAATCTTTATCACATCTTTTGCAATTCAGATCTTGTTAACCTAAGTACACTGTTGCTTATGTCACAGTATGAGATGGCCAAAGGCCAATTCTAAGTTAAGAAACTTTCGTTTTTTTGAAAATCTCATAATGGTGATAAAACACAAATATAGTTCTACTGTCATGGTTCCAGGTCAGCTCATGGGTGGAAAGAGTCTATGTTCCACTGACTACACCTCACAAAAATAAGGGACACTATGAAGTAATAAAACTGGAAAGCCGTTTGAAATCCTTGAACTCATAACTTTTCCTTTAAATTCCACACTAGCAATAGAGATGCCAGTTATCTGGCATCCTCTGGATTACAAAAAACCCACAACTACTTTTGCATCTGTTATGAGAACTCTCACAGTATACCAAAGTCACCATACTACCCATGCCTACTGCAAGATTAATCTTAATAAAGAACTTCAACCTATATGACTAAATGTTAAAGGCTAGAGATAAATCTTTACAGATAAATATGTTGTAATTCAGCAATAATACATGCGGTGGATTTATGATAGCTACTAAAACCCTTGGACTCATATTTTCTATCTTTTTGATACTTAGAAAAGTGTTCCTAATATGTCATTAACATAGATAATGTTTTGTTTTCATGGGGGGATTGAATTCCTTCACAGGAAAAGTACATGTCATCTCATTTCTTGGTCACATATTGGGACTGCATATTGTAAACTTTAATTGCTTTATTTTGTCTGACCAAGTTCTTCTCACGGTTTTATCACTGCCATGCTAGCACACAGTGTGCCTTTCACTTCCAGTCTTCTATTAGGGTCAAGGTTAACTTCATTATTAATATCCATACACAGGTCTTATTTCAGGAGTATCCCAAAATCCTCTTTTACCTGAATAAAAGCTACCAGACTAATAGCATCACATGAGAACTTAATAATTCTACTTTTTTGCATTACCTGATGTGATCCTTCAGTCATTTCCTGGCAGTTGTCTCACTATCTTATTTAATTTAAGATAATTTATTAAATTATCCTGCCTAAGAGATGTGCAGGAGCTGTTTTATTCCATTTTTAATGTGCAATCTCTTTATAGCAATTTATTCTTTTCATATATTTTATATCAGATAGAACTTTTTTTTCATGGGGAATAATTCTCCGTGCCATACATGCAGACTTTTCAGAGGACAATAAATATATCTGCTGCGTTCTGCAGCAGAACAAATGTGTCAAGGGAGGCAGTTGTTATTTAGCACGGTACCTGCTGTTCCATCCCATAATTCATATTAAAAACTAGCATATATTTTATCATTCTCTCAGACTCCTTATTGTGTTTACAAATAAAACTAAAGTCATATGCTGCTTTTACCTTTTAAGATACTCCAAGACGTAATTCCTGCTTAATATGATTCTTCATGTGGCAATATCCCAAAAATATTCTTGCAATGTTTCAATACCCCTTTAACACTGGTATGCTTCTATATCTAAGTGTGTTTGATAATGTAGATTTAACATTCGTGATTTTTAATAGCAGGTCTCACAACCTAACTATAATTATCACATCTCTCTGCTAACATAACTCACTGACATCTGATCAGTCCATCAGATCACTACTGAATCCAGCTCTGGGGTTCCCAGTACAAAAAATACATGGACCTGCTAGAGCTTGTCCAGACAGAGAGAAGGAAAAGAGGGAGAGGTTCGGAGAGGA
>VZTZ01043770.1:1238-33514 GCA_013400955.1 Drymodes brunneopygia
GCTGGTGGAGAGGCTGAAGACCCATAAAAAACGGTATTTTCTTACAGAGAATCCATGGTATAAGCCAAAGAGACTTCTCTCCCTAAATGAACTGAGACAAAGACTATTTCAGAGGTGGTTAACTGACTGGAAGTCGAAGTGTTGTCTTTTTGTGTGTTGTCAGGGAGAAAGAGGTGGAGAGGTGGAGGACAAGTGGTCTGAGGAGTTTGTTCTGGTTCTTGGTTTTTTTCTTTTCCTCTTTTTCTCAGGTTTATTAATAAGCTTTCTTTATATTCTATAAAGTTTGAGCCTGCTTTGCCTACTCCTAATCCTCATCTCACAGCAAACATCAGGTAAATTTTGGTAAGTGTGCTGGCATTTGGCCAGAAACTTGAATAGGTGAACTGAAAACCACTACAGAATCAGTCACTTGTATTGCTGAAATGAAGTCAAATGGCAATCTCTGCTCTGCCTTTATCCACTGAGCAAGTTGCTTCCTCACAGATGGCAATCAGTTGCTCAATCATTTGCCACTGGCCAACCCATGTTGTGTCTTCCCAGTTGTCCTGTCTTTCATGTTCATGGCAACAGTTTCCATGCAGGACTATTTCATAATATCCTGGGACTGTCTTGAAGCTGACTCCTCTGTTGTTTCCCAGATCTCCTTTTTGGGAGGTGGGTATTTATTTGTGCTTTTCCAATCACTGAGAACTTGACCTGTTCTCCATGATTTTTCAAAGGTGAAGCAGAGGGACTTTGCTGTGCTTTTGGTCAACTTTCTGAGTACCCTCGGACCCATCCCATCAGGTCCCATAAACTTACATATGTTCAAAAGCTGCAGTTAGCTCTTAACTCTCTTCTTCACTCACTGGTTCACCGTTTGCTAGTTGTTGCTTCTTGGCACTGAGACTTGGGGGCTAACTTTACCCTTGAACACCACAGAAAACATTTACTACTTCAGCTTTTTCTGTATCATATTTAAATGACCTGTCAGCTTATACTAACTTGTTCAGCTGTGGACCCACATCTTGTACTTTGGCTTGCTGCTCACGTACTGATGCCTTCTTTGTTATTACTGGTATCTTTTGCAAGTTTGAGTTCCAGTCAAACTTTTGTCTCTCCCACAAATTCAAGCAATATTTCTGTGTTCCTCTCTGGGTGCCCATCCCAGAGTCACTGCTCAACCTGTGTTTGATTTCTCATCTTTTCAAAAATGTTAATAATGAGTAAAATTCACAGTAATGGTGTCAATTAAAAAATTCAAAGCAGCAATAAGTAAGTTATTGCTGTGTCAATTATCTTTTCATATCTTTCCTGTGCATTTGCTAAACTGTGAGTTATTTTGACCCTGTTACTGAAGTTAAAAGGGAATACCTTGTATCATTATAAAGGTGAGTTTCAAAGTTCTACCTATAAAATTTTAACAAGAGTCCATGGTTAGTCAAGCTGCTACTACAAAAGATTGCATATGTACATAATGAATGCTGCAAGGATTGTGTGTGCTTGTGTACAGAAAGTGAATATTTCTAGGAATAGTACAAGCTGTAGACATAAAGAAATGAGAGAATTTTTATATAGGCATCTTTGAAGAGACAGCATGAGAAAAAGCAACTAGAGGCATTTGATGTGGGCTGGCGAGGAACACAGGAAAGTGTGCTCTGTGAAATGTGCACGTGCACATGCAAAGCATACATTTGTTAGGGACAAAAGTGCATATGCCTGAAGACATTTATAGAGAGGAGTATTTTTATAGTGTGCATCTGTGTGAGGGAATTTGGGCATGGAGTTATAAGTCTGTTTATGTATAGATAAAAGGAGTATATATGGATTTATTTATAAGTTAGGGCAGTGGATATAAGCAAGGTGATATCAATGTTCACTCCACAGACATATTTACAATGTATGAACCTATGATTTTATTGGAGGGATTCATCTGTAAGAAGCTTTGTTTGGTGGAAAAGTGAGAAAACAAAGTAGAAAAAAGCTGGAATGAAATAAAAATAATGAACTACACACTGAGATATAATAAGAAATTCCTTATGTTGCCATGATAAATATTTTCACACTTTCAGTGTATCACTTGGAAAAGTGTCATTATTTTCTCTATTGATAGAACTAAGTTTAGTTAGTATTTATGTGCCCAGCAAGACAAAAAACCAGTGGTTATGTTTCCTTTTGTTTACTTTAAATGTCTTTAAACAGTAACCCCAGTTTGCCAAAAAATTATTTTTGAAAAATCTATCAGTTTCTAAGAAACTTTTCAGGGATGGAAGAGTAGGAATATTTTTCTTTTTGTGTGTTTCTTTGTAAAAATCTTATTCTGTCATAGACCTGTACTATTAAATAGCTTGCAGCACTGATTATTACTTCTGCTTTGAGTGTCACTTCCCACCCTACCAGTCATTATCAAAAGAGACTTTGCTGTTAATTTCCTGGAAGATTCAAATGCTTCTATTTCAAGGTCATCTCAAAGGATAGTTTAAAGAGCTTTTTCTGTAAAATATGTATATTTACAAGAGCACGCATAAATGGTCACCAGGGAAGATAAGCTATCAGAGAGTAAAGAGATGTCTCTCCTTATACAGTTCACACACCAGTGAAGCAGATAAAATTGGTTTTGTACCCAGCCTATGAATACACTGTTAGGAACTCTGTCCTGAAAATTGATCTACTGAGATAAAATTCAAAATTCAATGTATCTCTTTTCATAAATATCTAACGGTGGCATCAATTTAGTACTGCTCTTGCCTGAATAACCATCTACCTGTCGTTCCAGCAGGTAGCAGGAGAGACTTCACTCATGTGCTCGAGACACAGGAACAGGCTGCATCTGTAGGTAATTAGAGCCTTAGTTTTAGTGCACAGAGATGTGACACTAAGTTTACAGTTATTAAAGTCAGATGCATGACTGATTATGAAATGTTAACATCAAATCTGTGTTTATTTTTAATAAGAAAGTGATCCAGTATTCATTAACTTGTTGTTTTTCAAGTCCTTCCGTGCAGTTTTGTATTCCTGGTCTTGTCTTCCCTCTCACTAGTGCTTAAAAAATACTGGCACACTACACCTGCTCAGAAACAATCAGGCTGTGACATTACCAAGGCTCACTTCTGCTCTGTTCACTCTGTGGTCACGATCTACCTGCATAAGCTTAACATCAGTGTTGTATGACATTGTTACATGGGCATAAATGTGCATATGGGCTTTAGTGTTCTTAAAATATATGGTCAGCTCAGTAACACACAAAATCTGATGTGGGCATGAGCAGGCACATAAAGACTACTCACAGCTGAAAGGTGCTCAGAACCTTGTTAACTGGAACACAACTATCAGCAATTTAAATGTATCATAGGAAAAAAGGGAAATCACATTGCAGTGGCTGTCATGTGCCATCTACAATTTTGCCTTAGAGATACCCTTCACTTCTCTTCACATTCTGCTTTAGGTAATACAGAAAGTCCTGAAGTAAAAGGCAAATATGTGAGAATTTGAAAAATATACTAGCCAGTGTAACTAAGCCAGTTGCTGCTAGATCAATAGCTAAAAGTTCTGCTTACTTCAACAGGAATGAACGCAGGTCCTTAATTTCACAAGAAATCATAACTAGATGTGATCAATATGATGAAGGCAGCTAAAAATCTCTATTTACATGTAATTTAATATCCTATAAACAGTCAAGGTGCAACACATTCCTTTAGAAGAAACTCTAACTATTTCACTTCTGCTTTATTTTTTACAGTGTGTCACAAGAAAAAAGGAATTTGAAATATAATTTTAAATCTATTTTATTTTTAGCTAGTGGACATCTCATGTCAAAATAGAAGTTAAGTGAAAGCGCCCAAATCTAGCACAAAGAAGGTAATGCGCTGTAATGATTAAAACAAAGAAAAAAAAAGAATAAAAAAATACTTCTTTTCTTCTGCTGCTATAGTTAGCAACTAGGAGGAAAAACTCTATGGATAATTCACTCAAGCTTTTGTGATAATACTGGAGAAAACCAGCTTAGCTGTTTCTTTGCTCAAACCACCTGAGGAATCAACTTCCTGGAAGAATAGAGCTTTAAGAACACATCCCTGCATAGATGCTTGGGAAGGGCCAATTCAGTACTTCATGCATCTGAGGGAACCTGTGTGGGGAATGAAAAGATGATCCCACAGTCCCCCTGTTGATGTTGTACTGGATTTAAGACGGGTGGTGTAAACAGAAATACCTTCTAACGTGTAAAACAGAAGGATGAATTTTCCTGTTGAGGAATCATTGCTTTGCCTTTACTAACATATAGATTAAAATTACTGCCTAAATGCATCAGAGCTGGAAATAAGGAGTTTTATGAATCAGGCTTTAGAAAAAAAGTATTTGAAGGTGTAGTCCAGAATCCTGATGATATTGTATGGTAGTCACTGAACTTTTTTCAAGGGGTTATCTGTCTATTAATAAAACATGGTAAACCTAGATTATGATCATCATCTCACACTCACCATGAAATGTCTCACTGTCAACTTTCAAAATATCATTCCTTCATTTGATTGATTTTGAAATACTATTCCTTTACAACACTGATTTCAGCTTCTAAATTATTTGCATGCAATATTATTCCATTTAAAAAGTCCACTCTCTTTTCAAGAGGCCACATCAGAACTGTGACAGCATTGGGCTCTTACATAGCACATGCACAGAAATATTTGTGTCCCTATGAAAGCAAAAGATAATCCAATCCTTGAAAGAATAGATATTTTTCTCTTTGATCAATGTTTCAATAGAATTTCAAAATGCTCGTTGGGAAAAAAATGTAAAATTCTAAGTATATTAATCTGAATAATTAAGTTTAATATGTTTGAAAAACACTTGCCTCCTTGTAAGAAACTGTTTAGACATTTCCATTTGGTGCTTTGTTGAACAGAGGTACTCTAAAACAATTTATGGCTGATTCCTCATGTGTTGCTGATTCATTTTGGCATAGGAAGGAATTTAAAACTGATGCAAGCAATTGAGCTACAGAACAGGAAGACAGAGGGAGAAGAAACCTTAACTATATTCTCTCATTTAGATATCCACTAACTCTTGTATCTAGATTCACTTACTCAAGCTTAAGGCTTGTGGTCTTGTTTAATACCAGGCAGTAATAAAGAGCTCTTCAGTGAAATACAGCTCTATTCCTCTATTAACTGCAGCTCTTGAAGCAGTCATTGTGGAAAGGGAAGTCTAAACCCTTCAATGTCAAGGCATTTAGAGGCACTCTGGCATCAATCAAGGTCTGTGTCCAGTAAGTGCCTGCTTACATTTACATGAAATATTCATACAGCTTTCAGTTTTGTTTTTCTCTCTCCTAATCATCACTTTTAGGAAGAAACTACAATCATCACAGTTAAGGGAGGGTGTTATGGGACGTGTAGTACCTTTCAGTGTCAGGCTTCCCGCAGATAACGGGCTCTGTAATGAGGCAGCACACTGTACAGACTACCAAAGGTCTTCCTCACAAAGCCCAGCCTTGTTATCCTGCACTATTCATCTTCAAGTACACAACTTAAAGCAAATTAAAGTAATTAATTAGCCATAACAGACATGCCAAAAAGTGATTTCAAATCTTGAAAAATATTTAACATTGCCTTTAAGTGAGCAGGGTTTCCCTCCCCCCAACACATGTCCTTCAAACACAGGGTTCAGGTCTTCCACTCTGCTCTTTTAATTGAAGAAGCACACGGAATCCTTTTAGACTGAGAGTGATTTATTCGTTTCATATTTTTCTAATGCTTTTCATATGACTATACAGAGCCTTGAAAATGTCAGGCACTATGCCCTGTGAATTATTATTATCTATGTTTGGCTAGAGACCATCACTAGTCTTTTTCCCACCTTAAATATCACATCAACAAGTCTGTAGTAGTATCTGTAACATCACTGATGGTTGAGAACACAATAAATACATAATTTTTTGTTTTTAAGCAAAAAAAGAACATTTGGAGTTACTTAGGAGTTTGGGCCAAATGGAAATGCTGGACATTACCATCTGAATGAAGTATAAACAGTATTTCTCATTATCCTTTATTTAGCCTTAGGGCAAATTCGTTTACTTCACCACTGATGGTAGCAGCACCTTTAGGTTTTTTTTGTTATGAGACTATTAATATCAGAAATCTAGGTCATATAAAAACTACTTACAAATAATGGCTTTAGCTGTTGTGATTTTTCTGCAGGAATAAGAACCGATCATACAATACTAATAAAAGCAGAAAAATATATAAAGGCTATCTAGTGTACCTGATGCTGGAATTACACGTGCAAAATGACATTCAGTCATTTAATTTGCAGTGCGTACAATTATATTTAGAAGAACTTTAGGATTGATCACAACATATAGTATTATACGTATTAAAAATCTAAGATTACCAAGAAGAATATGAAGAACAAAGTTTGCAGGATTAGCACATCACACACTAAAATATTCAATTTTTTCACAGCATCTTGCTCTTCTCTCCCTTTAAATGCTCATACAGCAAACTAACAGCATTTGCATTATACTCTCATGTTGAGTCTGCTGGCATCATCAGTTTTGATTTTTCTCAAAGGAATCTGGATTCTCTAATAAATTACTATGCCAAAATTGAAGCTGATTGCCTAAAAATTGAATATAAATGGCAAAGTACTGAAACCTAGGAAAACATCCAAAAATGTCAATGTATTTGCTATTTTTAAAAAGCTCAACATATTTGTTTACTTTTAAAACAGTTAAAATCAAAGTTATCCTCTTTTATTATATTCCCTAACTAATAATAAAAATAGAAAACCATGATCACATTGTGCACATGGGAAAAGAAAAAGGCAACTCTGAGTATCTGTTCATCTAAAGATTATAGCATAGGTAATCAAAACCAATTTGAAACAATTTAGGCCGATAATCTTCATTTATCTTAAATAAAGACAGTTATACTTAAAAACAAAGGATATGATTGTACTGTTGTTGAACATAAAAGCACCTACTATACAAACCCACAAGACACTCTTTCTTTCCCCTGCCTCCCTGCTTTGGAAAACCCATATTACAAGAAAAAACTAGATCTTGAAATACAGGGGTTCTTTCATTTTTCCTTGATTTGGAATGAAATATACTTCAATTTTTGTTCATTTTAAAAAAGGGGGAAAGACAGAACCTACTGACATGTAGCTGTGTAGGCAAGACACATTCACAGCTAATTTATAACAGTGAGTAAAGATTGCACAGTATCTGAGTCAGAACAGGAACAGAAAAATCTTCCCTGAGGAAGCCTTGCTGAGTTTAGGAAGTAATTCATGGTAGACTTGTAGAAGAAATTGAGAGCAGTATAAGCAGCCCTGCTTTATAATACACTTTCCTAACTTACAGTGTTTCTGGACTAGGACCAGATGCTGTGGCGTGCAGAGATCCTCCTTGGAGCTGCTGACGGCCCTTGATTACTACCAAATTTAGTGAAATCAAAGATAATCATCACATTCCTAGTTTCAAGCTGCTAATGTATGAAGCACTCTTTTTCTGCCATTTTCTTATCAGCATTGCAGTATATTAGTTATGATAGTAATCTAAAGTGTATCGTTGTATGTACACTATTGCAATAAAATCTTGTCATTAAATGCTGTATTTTGTGCTTTCTAATTCTGCTTTATGTCAATAGTATTTCCAAATGTTCAAGGTCTTGATAGCTAAGATAATAAAAAAATATGTCTGTGTTGAATGGTATAAATAGAACACAGACAAATGAAAATTATCCAGAGGCTATTTGGGATTCCAACATCTTTTAAACAGAATTTAGCATTAAATTGCAGCTTTTAGTAAACTTTAAAAAATACTAAACAAACCCCTGAATTTAATATAAGCTACTTACAAACCCAGTTGTATTCATCTCTAGTACTACCCAGCTTGAATAAATCAAATCCTCAGGATAGAAATGCAGTATTTCTCTAAGTCTGACTCACAAAGTGGCATAATCCATTAGTCACCTCTTTGCATGTAAGCTTGGCTAGATGTTCAAAGCTGAGTTCTGGTTTTTGGTCT
Source organism: Drymodes brunneopygia (assembly GCA_013400955.1). NCBI lineage: Eukaryota > Metazoa > Chordata > Aves > Passeriformes > Petroicidae > Drymodes > Drymodes brunneopygia. Next base: position 9,244 of record VZTZ01043770.1, read on the forward strand.
GACATTATCTATTGAATTTGTATTTGAACATTTCAAATGACTAATAGATTTCTGCTGCTTTTTGGAGGGTTTTTTGGGCTCTCTGAGGTGATTTCAGAATGGCATGCAATCAGTTTTGGTTTGGTTCATGTTTCAAGCTATGCTGAAACCTGCTGAAATTTGAAGAGTTTGAATCAGATGTAGTCCATCATACCTGTGGGATATCTTTACTCCCACAAGTTGTGGAAACTTAAGTGTAGTGTTAGCTTTTGATCTCACTGCAATGATTCTGAACACAACTGGCAAAAGCAATGTTAGCCAGACATAAAAGAATTGACTCTCTCATGTTCTGCTTCCTAAAGTGTTCTCAGGGCACTGAATAACTTTGAGCTCTGCTTTATGTGCATGTGCACTGCAATGATTTCTGCTGTAGACTTTTGTCAGATGCACAATGTTGAAAGGCTACCAAACACAGAATCCTTTTGAAAAATTACCTCTAGAACAAATATGGGTTTTTGAAAATATTATTCATTAGGAATATTCTCTGTCTACTGGCTTTACTCTTAAACCTAGTAAACACTATTGTACATGAGCACAGTACACACAGCTGAAACACACATATATTATATTGAAGAATTTTTCTTTACATCCATGGATCCCACATATTTCTTTTAATAACCTTGCATTTCTGTACTGTCATTACTTATGTGAAAATATCCAAGATCTAGCCTTGTGCTTTGCATTATTTACAGATGCCTTGAATGCCCTTTGGATGGTTAACTATCTGACTTCATCAATGATTGTTTGTCTAGCCAATGCTATAGGTGTCAATGACACATGAGCACAAGGCTGCAAGTCCAGCTTGATAGACATGTGCTGCCCAAGTACTATCAAAAATGGATTACAGAAATTCAAATGTGTTTGTAAATTTCACTTCAGATTAATTTTTTTATTTTTCCCCCTTGCATTATAAGCCAGCATGATCCACATTACTTATTTTAAAATGATGGATAGGTTACCATCCAAATTATTTGTAAGACATAAATGACCATTGTATGTCTCTTTGAAGTCAGAGGATGTACTCTGTATGACTCAATCATTAAATCATCTTACAAATGTCTAACAAAGCACCTGCATTTAACCATACTTCCTATATTTACATTTTTGGCCTCTTTCTAAGATCAGGCATAAATCCATCAGGCCACTTTAGAACTTCAGAACTTCCTTCTTTTACATATATACTGCTCATTATCCAGAAGTTATTCTGTCCCCTGTGTTAAATTACTTTATGCTGCAGCTTAAACAAACATGTCTTGCTTTCATCTGGCATTTCAAATAGGGCAAAGACTACTGTACAATTTCCAAACACAACTGTGCTAACAGAGATGAATTACTACAGTTTATATAATTTATATTAGGAATTCATAGACCTAGCAAAAGGGATTAGTACATTTTATTTCAGGGTAGGAGATGATCCTGTCATTAATGGTCGATACTTTCATCATCTTTTAAACCTGAGGAATTTCCTGGGTGACAAGACTGTAAGGACATATCAGGGATTCACAGCTGTGGGCTTTATCTGGCTGTGTACTGCTTTACTTTCAGTATGTGGACTACGTTCCATCAAAACTGGATTAGACTGTCAATCATGTCCTGCAATGTATATTGTATTATGATTTTTTGAAAATGTCACTGAGATCAGAGTAATTTCTTGGCTAATTGCATCTCGTCTCTTCTTAATACTGTGCATTTAATGGTTTCATTACCTTACATGACAATCACAGAGTCTAGTCCAGCATTAAGGGCAGTTTTACTTTTCTTTATTAAAAAAAAAAGAAAAAAGAAAATGTAAGGAATCCTCAGTCCTTTTAATAACATAGAAAAAATATTTAAGACACCTCTATATTTGATTAAATGAAATAAAAATGTGTTTGTGGTGTGCATATTGTTCCCTGTGGTCTGTCTGAGACATACATACTAGCAGAGATTGTTTCTCTAATCCCAAAAGCACACCTTATGCTTAGCACTGTATTTTCTTCTCTTCTCCTGTTATGGAAATAGATTAAAGAAAATATTAACTTTTAAGAAACTGTCACTCATTACTCATAGAGCTTCCATTTTCTGTATGGTTTTCTCAAGGGAAAGTCTCCCAAATGCAAAAATATTTATGTTTCAATATTACCCATTTAGGCATGAGAGATTCATTTAGATGAATTTTTTAGTATGTTTCCTGATGTTTCATTAAATGATAGTTTGCCAACAGCAAAAGGTACTGATGGTATGTGTCAGAAGTAAGGGAGTTGTTGGAGGAATTGTTTACAAAAGCAGTGGAGTCAATAAACTTGGTTTGGTTGAAAATAAGGCTCCTCTTGGAACCCAAACAATTACAGCTGTTAAGGCACTCATATAAACCAGTCAGAATGCTATGACTATAAAAAGCAGTGATAGGCCTAATTTAGGTGTTATTCTTTAGGTTGTTATAATGAGCACTTAAAGCAGGAAGAAAACACTGTCTGATCGGAAATGTTGCATGAAGTGCAAAGCGGTGTAAGGGAAGGTGGTCATTTAGGATGGGACTGAGAAAACCATGTTTTCAAACATTGTATTACACTACCTCTGCCACACCAAAATGCAAGCTGTTATTCATCACTGTAGTCTATTACATAATTACATGCCTAAAGCTGAACATGCACAGTTTTCTGAGTGTTCTTGGTTCCTTTAAGTAAGGGAGGAGTTTTCTCCAGTTTTGACATCCAGCTTGCCTCTAAAGACCCTCATACTCCACCAGGCAAGGCAAAACATCTGCACTTCTATCATTCTGCAGCCCTTCCTTTTATACTCTATCAACTAATTGCAAGCTACAGGGGAGAGAATACACAGGGAAGATAGACACATACTGCCAAGGATTCCCTGGTAGGGTTGCTTGTAATGAAGGACGCTCTTGGGTTTGGATCTGACAGCAGCTGGAAAATCTAGTTCAAATTGCTGTGGCAGGTAGAAAGAGTGCGAATGTTAAAATATCCAAGGCGTTTGTAAATACTCTGACTTGCTAGCCATCTGTGTGGTTTGCATCCAGTTGGTGTGGATTCCTCCTATCACTTGTATAAATGTAAGCTGACATCTTTTTAAACATGCTTTCTGTGATCACTTGGTTGAGAATGTCTTTTATTTAAACATTACAACACATTTTATTGATATTCTTGCAAAATAGGAATAATGATTAAACACTGCATAAAATTACAATGCATTTTGCTGGAGAAAACTGATCTTAAGAGCAGATGCACATGTGCATCCATGAATTGCTCAACTCCTGGTAAGTCCCAAAACCAAGGAAAGGTCATTAGTACCTCACAAAGGGACTACTTACACCGTTCTGAAACAGCTGACAATTCTGGTAAGGTGGGGAGGGGAGAGAGATGGAGAAAGCATGACAAAACCAGGACTTCCTTAAGCTAACAATGGAACATAGTCCTGGCACCTTGTTTTTAATTCCACTTTCTATTACATTAGTATTTGGTCTCCATATATTTCTAAGAACAAATTGAGTTAGATGTTATTAAGATAGGCCAGTCATTGCTTAAAAACATATGTACATTAAGATACTATGTCTAAGGACACCAGTCAAGCCTATCAGAATGAATGAATTTAACAAGCAATGGATGTGTAAAGGAAACTGGCCTTTCTCCTATGACAGAGGTGGGGGGAGAGGAAGAAAAGGAGGGAGTTTTACATTCCTAACAGTTGCTAAAAATAGCTGATTTATGTGCTAAAATATATGGATAGAGAAACAACTAGTTTCTACCAATTAAAGAGAATCCCTATGCATGCTTTTTGTCATGTATATCTGAAAAAACACTATGCTTTGCTGAAAATCTGTTAGTAGGGAAGCAAGAAGAAAAAATCCTCCCAAGAATCTTTTGATACCCCCTTTTCTGTGAAAGCATAGCACATGTGAGAAAACTGCTTCTTAGATTAGCACCTTTGTCTGCAAGGCACACATAGAATAACGTTCTGTGAATCTGGTTCACAGCATGGGCTGTGTGATGCCCTGTTGGTCACTTTTTCTAACAAAATAGCTGCATATAAAACAAGCAAAATAAGATTTTTGTTTTTTAAAAAGCTCAATTTATTTGCAGTAGAATGTATAAATCCTTTTTTTACCATGTTTTAACTTGTACTGACATCAGCTGTGACCTTTCTTGAACATGAGAGGGCCACTATTTCCAGGAGACAGGACATTGCTATGCTGCTTGACCTGGAATATTTTGGAGGTGGCTGTTGTTCCCTTGAATATGATTGAGACTACTTTCCACTACACAACCTAAATTAAAATCTGGTAATACTATGACCATACCAGCAGAGGTAAATGCATTTGCTGTGAACTAAAATAGACCTTTGAAAAGATTTTATGTCTGTGGAAACATTTTTTGAGTTAGAAATCACACTTATCCATAAAAAGAATAAAAAAATCAATTACACATTTAAGAAGTAAATAACTTCTTCTGTCTACTGTGGTAAATTCATCCAAATAAGCAAATATATTGCAAGAGCTGAAGTAAATAAACACATCTGAGAAGATCAATTAAGGTTTTCTGAAAGATAAATTAATTACAAATTTTCAGAGACCAGGGACAGAATCCTACAGATGGGCTCATTTCAAAGCTTAATAATATTGTAAAAAAATCACTTGATGAAAATTTTCTCCAGTGGTCATTCTTGGACAAATGGGGAAAGTCAAGGATCAGCAGAGGAGAGGACACTAAACTATTTTTTCACCTGCTGTTAGGTGAATCATCAAGGAATTCAGGGACTGATTGGTGATGAGATGTTGAGGATTACAGCCATACCTTCACCTATAATATTTCAAGCTGCCTAACATGTTTTCCTGATGGGTGAAGGGCTTTACCAAGGTGTTTAGAGTCTCTGGTTAGTTTAATGATGACCTGCAGTAGGAACACTCCCACTTCTCCCCAAAAAGCAGTAAATGACCTGACTTAACAGCATGCCTGCTCAATGGATTATCATCTATCTACGGACAAGCTAAACCCAATATTGCCTTTCCTTCTGACACACTAATGATGTGCACAAAAAGAGCATATATGTGAAAAAATAATAATGGTCTTTACACCACGTAACTAGTGAAGAAAAATTGCTATGATCTGTAATGTTAAAGACATTTCAGTGAAGATCCTTAGTAAGCCTCAAAACTGAGGACCTGGACTTTGGGTCAATGAGTCTTCATAAATTTCACATAAGCTTTAATCTACATTGATCTTAGGTCTCTTCACACTCTTGTGGTTGCAAGTACTTGAATAACTTCTGTTTTACCAAAATACAGAAATGTAAGTGGAAGTTCAATAAAATGACTGGAAGCTAGAAAATTCAGTCTGCTTTGAAATTAAACATAGAAAACCCTCTAGGCTTGCTTTTTCTCTAGTGTTCATCCCAAATTCTATAAAGTTATGGATTTGACATCATCATTGGTCAGAGACTTGTATTAATAATTCCTTTTTTTCTTTACGTCTACTGTGATCAGCCAGTTTCAATGCAATTTGATGATGTTCAAGATAGGCTTGAAGAAGATAAGTGGCTTCTTCTAATCCCTCTGTTTTTTCAAAGTGGGAGGGGGAAAGAATGCCATACTAAGTCCATGCTATCAAAATATTTTCCCTCTACTTCCCAGGTCTAAAACTACCACTGATATATTTATTGTATAAGGACTACTTGCTGCTTGAAGGGCAGAATTCGTTCATCCTTTTTCAAACTGATGCAGTAGCACTGGAAATATTTTTCTTCCTTTCAGAATAGGAAAAGCCATTAATTGAAAATGGACTAATGATGTACAGTTGACCTTCAAATATCTCCAAAATTGAAGCCACACTCCTGTGTGTCCAGTCCAAAATACAGATTAAAGCAATCTAAAAGCTGTTTTGCATTACACTGGCTAGAACTATCAAGATGTGTTCTCTTTCTTGGCTGGCCTGGCAGAAGGTCATCTTGGCTATGCTGCTTATAGTGTCATTTAGGCAAAGAGGTAACAAAAAAACTCAGAGTTAATTCTGGTTAAATATACATCAGCCTAAAAGTGACCTTGGGGTGATGCTAAGCCAACTTGAGGAGTTATATGCTGTCTGAGCAGTACAAACTTGCTTCGAGCTACTACAGCATCTTGACTCTATTGAGTGATCTCCAAATCCCTTTTAGACTCCTCACTGGTGAAAGGACCAGTCAGGATAAGAACATAGAATCACAGAATATTCTGAGCTGGAAGGGACCCATGAGGATCATCGAGTCCAGCTCGTAAGAAAAAGGCCAATATGGGGATCCAGGCTGCAACCTTGCCATTGTTAACACCATGCTCTGACCAGCTGAGATAATCTCAGCATAAAAGCAGTCACTGTCCAAAGGAGACATACTAAAGAAAGGCCAGCTGGGTCTCCTCTCCTCCCTGCACAGGAATACACCATTAGAAAAGACAAAAATAAAGATTTCTTCTCATTTCAGATTTTGGAAAAAGTATTTCATATTATTTGAGTAGGTTATTTGCAATGCTCCTTTCATGTACCACCATAGTGTATATGTGTGATTTTGAAAGAAGTATTTGTAGGAGGTTGATAGATTTATCAATAATTAAGATAAAATTAGCTTAATTAATAAAAATTCATCAAAATATTGCTGTCTAGAAAAACCCACATTTTTTTATTTGCTTTTGAAGTATACAGCCTACTCTTTAATTTTTTCATTTTTTAATCTAAGTACAAAGATTAATGGCTTCTTCCCCCAGGCACCTCTAAGAATTTTCCTTCCTTTAACTGAAACGGAGAGAATGAATACACACCCAGCAATCTCCAGGGCACTGTGGAAGCAAATTTCTTTTTTCTTTCTTAATCATTGGACTGATTTTTCAGATACATTCATATTGTATACTATGTGAGTTTTATATTGTGTGCCTCTATATATGAGAGGAGGTTGTGTCATAGAATCATAGAATGGCTTGGGTAGGGGGGGACCTTAAGCTCCCTTCCTTTGGCAGGAATGCCATTCACTAGATCAGGTTGCTCAGGGTGTCATCCAATCTGGCCTAGAATATTTCCAGGGATAGGAATCCACAGTTTCTCTGGGCAAATTGTTCCAGTGCCCCATTCCCCTCAGAGCAAAAAATTTCTTCCTAACAGCTCATCTAAATCTGCTCTCCTTCAGCTTAAAACCATTGCACCTGTGACCATCTTCTTGTACCAAAAATCCCTCTCCCTCCTTTTTATCAGCTGCCTTAAGCTACTGTAAGGTTGCAGTGAGGTCTCTCTGGAGCCTTCTCCAGTCTGCACAACCCCAGCTCTCTCAGCCTGTATTTGTGAAAGAAATGCTCCATCCCTCTGATGATCTTGGTGGCCTTCCTCTGCACCCACTCCAAGAGGTTGATGTCTTTGTGTTGAGAACCCCAGGGCTGGATACAGCACTCCAGGTGAGGTCTCACAAAGGCAGAGCAGAGAGGGAAAATCACCTGCCTTGAGCTGCTGTCCACTCACCTTTTGGTGCAGCCCAGGATGGTGTTTGCCTTCTGGGCTTTGAGTACACACTGTTGGCTCACGTTGAGATTTTCATCCATGAGAACCCTGACTCCTTCTCTGCATAGCTGCTCTCTCACCCATGACTTCTCCCACCCTGTCTGTACTCATATTTGGGATTTCCCCAAACCAGGTGCAGGACCTTGCACTTAGACGTGTTGAAGTTCTCCTGGGCCCACTTCTCCAGTTTTTCCAGATCCCTCTGAATGACATCCTATTTTCTGTTGTGTCAATTGCACCACTCAGCTTCATGTCACCTGCAAATTTGCTGAGGGTACATTTGATCTCACTGTGTTGTTGATGAAGATATTGAAGAGTAGTGGTCCCAAGACGGAGCCCTGAGGCTGACCTGAGGGGTCCCACTTGCCTCTGGCTTCCACCTGGACATAGAGACATTGACACAACTCTCTGTCTGTGTCCACCCAGCCCATTCCTTAACCACTGAACAGTCCATCAGTCAGATCCATGTCCTTCCAATTTAGAGATAAGAATGTCATCTAGGATGATATGCAAGGCCTTACAGGAGTTTAGATAAATGACATCTTTCAGTCTTCTCTTGTGATGATCATTGCTGTCACTCCATCACGGAAGGCCAACACATTGGTCAGGCACAATTTGCCCTTAGTGAAGCTGTTCTGGCTGCCATGGATCATGTTCTTCTTTTATGTGCCTTAGCATATCTTCTAGGAGGACCTGCTCCATAATCTTCTCAGGCAGTGAAATGAGGCTCATGTTCCCCAGACCTCCCTTTCTCTCAATTTTAAAAACGGAAGCAATAGTTTCTTCTTTCCAGTCACCAGAACTTTGTCTGATCACCATTACTTTTCAGGTATGATGGACAGAGGCTTGGCAAAAACATCAGCCACTTCCCTCAGGAACCTGGGATGTGTGTCAGCAGGCACTGTAGACTTCTCATCCTGATGAGGAACTTCCAAGTTATGAAATCCTACAAAAAAATCCTACAAACTTGAAAGAATTTTACTCAGCTGTTTATTGGGGGCTCTGAACATTTTCTTTATTTTCATGCTAGGTTTACACTGAATACATGTGATCCTGAGATGGTTGTGATGTTATTGAGAAACAAAACATGAACCACAATGAAGAAATCCATTTAATGTAGTTTTAGTGATTCCCACACAAAAACCTTGAATCCACACAAATTTCCTTACTATTCACACAAAATATTTACAAAAAAAATGGATGTGCAAGTTCTCTGATGCTGGCAGATGTGAAAAAATGTGTTTTCTAAAATTAAGATTTGCATCCTAAATAAGATTCACTATTGCAAATAAAGCTTTAAACTATAACTCTTTATGGTCCAGCACAGCATGAAGAATATCTGGATAGAAATAGTAAATAAAAAAAATTACCGCTAGAAACAAACATGGAAAGTACCATTTAAAAATCCTCCATAGCCTCTGTTCTATAACCCTATAAGCAGTTTATTNATAGAAATAGTAAATAAAAAAAATTACCGCTAGAAACAAACATGGAAAGTACCATTTAAAAATCCTCCATAGCCTCTGTTCTATAACCCTATAAGCAGTTTATTCAGGTCTGGTGCTCTAACACTATGAATTGAATTAGCAGGAAAAAAGTTACAAGTGGCTAACTACAGTCAGAATTTTGCATGGCTGGATATTTTTATTTCATGATAATTTTGGTTTAATTAGTCTCAGTTCTATCGTTGGTCAATCCTTCAGGGGTCAAAAAAAAGGTTTTTGAATTTGATGTGATTCCTTTTGGAGTCACATTGACTTTAATAAATAGATTCATGCCTCTCACCCTGCTTTAATTCACAGGACAGTCTGGATATTTGCAAACATGTTTATTAGGAGGAAATACTTTATAATATTTTAAAACAACTTCACAGTATTTCACATGTATAATAATTCATGCTAAAATGTGCTAAACATTGGGGGTTATAAACATGATTGCTAATACACAGCATTTACGCAATTATGCATAAATAATGCTATGTCCTCATAAATCATTACCACGTGAATGTAATAATTTTGCTGGCAGAACTGCTTATTGGCTGGCCCTAAAGCATTTCCTAAATCTCAGGTGGACTCAAGAGGCAAAATGCAGAAATGAAATGTGGTAGAATTCCTCCTCCCCCATTAACAACACACACACACACACACACACACACACTCTCATCTGATTTTGGGATTTAGATATAGTGAATTAAGAATGTGGATCACATTTATGCAATTCTGATTTGGATGCAGATATTGCTTATATTCTGAAATCCTTAAAATGGGATTTTGCTTTGTGCTTGCCTGTAGAAAATCTCTTCATTTGCCATTCTAGTAGTAATATTTAGCCTTTATTTATTCAGCCCAAGATGTGTCTTTTCTTGCTTCTAAGCAGCTGGATTTTGTTTTCCCAGTGAAAAGCCAGCCTGTGTAGATGAGAGCACAGACTTATAAAATAGAAGAGATTCTCCTTGCAGCAGTGATTCTGTGGCACTGCCCAGTGGCTGTACCATGGTGTCACAATAATTTATCGTATGCAGAATGGGGCAGTATGAATCTGACTTAAGTGCTTCAGTGGCCTTATTTCACAGACAGAATGTGGGACAGGGCGCAACAACAGCAAAGGGCCCTGCAAACCCCTGGTTACACAATTCACCAAACACATTTTCTGAAGTTCCTGAATGGACATGACAAAACCGACAGAAAAATGGGTCTCTGACTACAACACCTCTCCAATGGGAACTGGGCAAATTCCTTCCTCTTCTTGAGGCATATTGTCTCCCTCAAACCTTTGTTTGTACACTTTCTTATCTAAAATGAGAAATGGAGCACCAATTCAAGGCTCAAGCATTTATCTAAATAGCATGAACCAAAATTTACATTTTAATTAAATATTAATTGCCTTCAAGCAAACAATATTAAAATAAAATATTATGTTATTATTCTGTGTCCAGCTGAAGGGTTATTTCATTATTTGTTTGCTTTGGTGGGGTATTTTTGTGGATTTTTTGGGTTTTTTTTTGCTTTTGTGAACCTGCTACTCTGTTGCAGAATATTTATGAGGTAATTCTTATGCTGGTCTTCCCAGAAAATGCAACAATACTAATTTATTATATACCAAAGCACATTGTAACATTGGGAATTACTATATTGCCTTTACATCAAGTGCATTGCAGCAGTGCCTGCAGGCCAGGGACCAGTTGTGCTTAGGTACAGTATAAACACTGAATAGTCTGTGACTTGAAAAGTTTATGGGTTAACACCACAGACCTCCTCTAAACAATCACTTGTGTCTCCCAAACAGGCACGGCCAATGCAAGGCCCAGAGGAGCAGTGAGAGCCATAAGATTTATGGTAGTACAGGGAAAACTATCTTTCCATTCAGCTGAAAAGCACACCTCCTTTGTAAAGACACCCATCATCCCACAGTCTGAGGGAGTGATGACACCATTTTACACGTCCTTGCTATTCTTCAAGTAGTCTGAAGAACAACTGCAGGAGGTATAAATGCCATGAGGTGAAAATGCCTTTGCATACTGCTCCCATTCCCCATCGCAGGGCCCGAGGGCAGGGAGGGCTTCTTCCCACAAACACTCTCTCTGGGGAAGAGCCATAATGGACCTACAGTCTAGATTTTATGACTCTAACCCCAGGCAGCGTTGAATGGCCAGAAATTATAGAATCATAGAGTATGTTTTATATCTGTAGAAAAGAAGAAAATTCCATTTCACAGCAAAGTGTGGGGGAGCAGTGATTGGTAGGGACCGATCCTTCACAGGTAAGCACCACTACAGGATTTCCATGATAGCTGGAAAAGCTGCACTGAGCAATTTGAATGCCCTCCTTATGATTTATTTACTTTTATTTGTATTCTCACTTGTGATTAAATGTAATTTAAAAGAATGGTTTTCTATTGTGAAGACTCAGAAAAGATGTGGGGGAAATACATGGATGTTTTCTCATCCATGCTGAACACCTTCTGCCTTTAAAATGCAACAAAGAAAAAGAAGGAAAAGAGTAATTTTGAAAAAGCCTTTTAGGACCATAAAGGACAACTTTGTTCACCATGTGTAGGGAAGACAGTGTTGCTGGATGAGGATTACCTTTATAATAGGCCTGCTAAACACTGCATATGTGCTATGGCTGTATTATGCCTCCTTCTGACTGTGTGCCCAGAGGAGGATAGAAAGGAAAGTGCACATGAGGAAATAAATGCCTGTGGGATTAAGTTTTCTACAACTTTACTCAGGTGAAGTCATCCTGCTGATATCAACAGCACAAACCAGATGTGTAAAGCTCAGCACGTTTACCAGCATTTGAGAATTACAGCCTTCATTTGCGATTCAAAGCCCAAGCCTGCTGCCACTGAATCAATAAAAGAGTTTTTGCATTAGCTACAGTGGTGTAGGACTTCACCTCTACTCCTGATTGCTGAAGACACTTTACTGACATTAAAATGCACTTTGCTTTGTAGCACAGGCACCATGAGGGAAAGAAGGGACAATATTTGTTTCCTCACTTTTGGATGTGTTTACAGTTTCGCTGTAGGCAAGAGTTGTCTAAATGGGTTATCATGCCTAAATGAATTGGATTTCTAGGAAAATTCTACATATAAGATTTATATATCATCTGAGAGAAATGTATAGTAAAAAACAGCATGTAATTGCCATACTTCTAGAGCCAATTAAAACTCATTAAAGAGTCCATAGCAGGAGCATATGTTTTAAAAATCACTTCAAGTCTCTGAAGGTATCATAAAATGTACTTTCATCATGCACACAACATCTACAAATTCTGATTGGCATTTCCTCCTTTCCCTGAAAAGAGAGTCTGGCTCAGTTTGCAGCAAATATGACAATAGGCTGTGCAAATGTACATCTGAAACACAGCCCTTTCGGGGTTAAGCATTCAAGCTTATATGAGAGATCATCAGTTTCGGGTCAAAGTGCTGTTCTTAAATGATCAGTGCAGAACAGAAAAAAAAAGGCATTGAAGTGACCTTGCTGAGAGTCTAAAACTGTGCTAAAGCCTTTTCTGCATGATTAAGTGAGCAGAATCTTAGATTAGCTAAAAGCAGTGCAGAAACATAATGAGTTCACTTATTTTGGAGCATTTAATAACAGTTATAGACAGTTATGTGATCAGGCGGAGTTATGACTTATTCATTCTTTCATTGCTATTAAAATTACTGCATTTGAGGTTTTTAAAGTCATTGAAATAAAAAAGTCTGATTTATGTTAGGAGAATTTAGCTTGCCCTTTGGTCTCTCCATTTTTAAATTATATAATTAGACTTTTTAAAGACCATTCTAAAAGCATTATTAGCATTTTCTATAGCTCAAAGTAAATGCATGTTTTGTGGGTATTTTAATTTTAAAAAGAAGAAGAAGAATACTTGGTACAAACAGCAATAGGTAGTTACAAAAAGAAGTATTACGTAAAATTTTCTTAAAGGTTGCTCTGTGCATTTATATACATGTGTACACGCTGGGATGCACACACATAAACACGTGCCTAAGTGTGAGCACACATACATTTAGTGTATATATGAACAGGGGTTCCAGATACACAGAAAAATAAGCCTATTTGGGAGATGAAGGCAAGTAGAAGAGCAAGTTCCATAGGACATATTAACTCCTGACCTTTAACATATTACCTCACAAATTACAAAGCCGTCCATCAGTCTCAAGGGAGAAAAAGTGCTTTGATCAAAACAAAGGGACCTGCAGGTGTTTTGAATTAACAGTGAGTGATAATCATTAAAAAGCACTGGGATGAGAATGTGAGTGTCATGAATGTATGCACATTTTAACATACACTCAAGTCCTAAGTCTTAGCATACACATTACTTTCAAATTATATTTGCATATTAATTATTAATCCCTGCAAGCATGCCCAGTGTTTTCAGTAGCAAGAACACACATTTTATATATCTGAATTTTAGCTTATTCAAAACATTCACAATACGCAGACCCACAGCTGAATACTTTTACACAAGATTCTGTGTATCTTGCTGCAAAGGCCAAATAGGTGAACGAAAACACTTTCCTTTCACATTTAAATAACAAGCATTTCCCACATTGTTTTGGCTTAGAAAATAAAATTTCCCATAAGATTAAAAAATTCTGCTTTTAGTTGGTCCTCAAGGGAGCACATCTTTGCTTACAAAAATCATGCTTGCAACAGCTTCCTTAACTGAAAGCTCTTTTTATGTGTGTGCCTTGTATGTTTATTCAGTAGACAGTCTGGATTGCTCATTTTGCTGCTCAGAATGCAGTGTGTTTTTCTATTAAAACATATTATTAAAACTAAATCAGAAAGAAGCTTATTTAGTAGTCATTTCATGCACATGACTGATGGGACTACATAAATCATCAGACTAATATCTGATTAAAACTTGATTAACATGCTAATAAATTATGCTAGAAATGTTGGTTTTTTTTTAATTTCTCCACTTTTACTTAAACTTCCTAATTGACACTTCAATTATTTTGTTCTCTGAATTTTTGCCTTCCCTGTGAATAACAACTGAGATAAATTATTTCTTTGCCTGAACTTGAAATGAAAAATGATCAATTATGATTATTAAAGCTCTCTAGTAATCTGTTAATTATTATTAAAAAAGTCACCTAATTTTTGTTTGTTAGGTGGAGACCATTGTATTTATTGCTGACGAAAAGCAGTAAGGTGCTCTGGCAGCCTGACTCCGTGGCCAGGGCATGGCATGCAGGCAGCACAGAGGGCTGCCAGCTGGAACCTCCCTGTGCTTTGTGCAGGGTGACACTAACTTTGGTCCATCAGCCTCACTGCTTAGGGAGAGTACAGAGCAGTCTGTATCAGCTTCACGTGCTGCTACTGCCTGTATGGAAAAATACACCCACGAATCTTGTAATGCAGACTCCTGCCCACTAGAGACTGATCTCAGCCCAGTAAAGCTTGTAACTCAGGACCCTCGCAGTTTAGACTTGAACTATGGTCAGAAAGGTGAGAGGCCAAGGCTTCATCCACTAAGCCATTTACCCTTTTCCTTTGTGAGGAAGATTGATTTTTAAAAGGCTATTAACCTTCAGCAATTTATCTCATCAGATCATCTTCATTTTGTTCCGCCTATAATAAGGCTGTATTATATAGTTTAATTCTTCACTTCATTCAGATAGACTATCTAAAAGGAAATAGATGAAGGAAAAAAATAAAAAAGAGAGAGTGAGAAAAAATTATAAAAAACTTTGCAATGAAAATGTTATCAGGAAAACAAAAGAAACTTCAAATGCTATTACATATCTTGGAAACACAACAATGAAAGATGTATGTGTGTATACGGAGACCCCAGTTGGAGAAAAACTTTCAGTATTTTTCAGTCTTTCATAAAGAAAGGATGATATGCCATGCTTACCTAAGCTATTCACAAGACAAAAGGAGAGAATTCTTCTCATTTGTCGGGCTGACTCACAGGAGCATCAAGACAACCCATATTCTTTCGTTTCCTTCAGCAAAATGGAGCAGCTCCAAGGAAATTTGGTATTGAAATTTAACGTTCTGCTGGTATGGAGAGAAATGCCTCCACGAAGTACACAAAACAGTGGACTGTTTTGGCAACAGTGTATATAAGACTAATTTTCAATGCAATAAAGCAGGTAGGGGCTGCTTGATAGGAACTAAATTATTTCTGTTTTAATAATTGATTTGGGGAAGAAAAAAACCCCAACATTTTATGAATAATGTGTTTGCATTAATGACTTTAATACGTCTAGCTGAACTTTGTGGCAGGTACCAATTTAAATTTTGCTTGAATATGTAACAATAAAAGCAGTTCTAAGCATTTTAGATAGACTTGGACAGTGAGTTTGCTCCAATTAAGGGTTCAAAATTATTCAGGAACTCAGGTCCCATTGACTTTCACTGAGACTTTGATTTTTAAGACTCTTAGGTTCATCCATGGAAACATGCCTTTCTTTCTTGTGTGCATTTATAAAATACAGAGCATTAAAAAAATCATTAAAATAATAAAAAAACCCCACCTCTCTGTTATCTTCAATTAGCTTTGGACCAGAACAAAATTTTTGACTAATTTTTAAGTAGCTCTGAATTACTTCAATGGATGCTTTGCTAGAGCAATGATCATAGGATAAGCCCAGGAATGAGCTAAACCCAGCAGGTCTTATCTCCTGGTTGCTTTTTCTTCTTCTTTAAAAACACATTCTTAGGTTTATGCATCTGGAAACATCTGCTCTTTTTTTTTCTGGTACTTGGATGTTTAGCTGGTAAGTTCTTACAGCTCCTCACTATTTGACCAAACCACGTACAGCAAAGATCTGTTTTATTTTTGCCTGTGCTTAGCTAACACTCCTGAGAGAAAATCTCTTTTATTTTGAGATCATGTGAGTAAGCTGGCATTTGGGCAGATGAATAAAATTTGAAAAGGGTGATACTAAATGTTGCTATGAGAGCCCTACTAAGATATCAGAAGATCAACAAACTAGCAATCCCTAGAAAGTGTTTCTTTGTCAACAGAAGACAATATAGGTGAGCAAACTCTGGAAGCAAAAAACAGGGAAAAAGTCTCCTGCAAAATAGTTTGACTTTTTTTCCTTTACAAATGAAACCAATGATAAAGTAACTCTTCAGGAACTGGTTATAAATCCTCCTCATACATATTAAACAGTATACAGTGAATAGGATTAGTAATATCTTTTGTCTAATTTGTCAATCCAGTTCTTAGTTCCCCACAGTGCTTCAGTCAAATACAAAGACAGTCTCAGTTACTTTTCCATAGATTAAGTAGCTCTTGAATTGATATTTGGTGTATGGGTTGGGACTTTGACTGGTAAACACTGTGACTGATGCTGAAGGCCAAAAAAAGGCAGCAATGAGGAATTAAAGCAATAGACTTTTGGTTGACTTGAAGGGCAAATCCTCTCTCCCCACATTGCTGTAAAAGAAGAGTCATTCTCTTAACAGAAAAGAAACCTAAAAGTATTAGTATAACAATCAATGATTGTTTGAATTTCTTCTTTCTTCTCATTGATCTAATTTATTTTGATGTGTAAAGCTGAACTTTGTCATTTCACAACAGGAAAATGCAAAGGCCTATGGTCAGCCTAGCTGTGCCTGCTCATGCTGTTTCTGAGCCCTTCTCAAAAGTCAGCCCCAAGGTCATGAAATGTGGAATTAACTGACAGAAATTTTATCAGAAGCATCTTCTCCCATGCAGCTGGAGAAGGCTTCCACAATGAGGGTGCTGCTCACTAGACTGCCTAGTTCCCATGGGAGCAGGAATTTCAGGTATATTCTTCAGAACCTGCAGATAACTTGTGTTCAGCTGCAGGGACACAGTCATACAGAGAGGTATGTTAGCTAGAACGGAGTCCATAACCAGACCGGGTGGAGTGGCAGAACATTTCAGAACTCATATGGATATTCCTGCCTGGATCTCTGCAACTGCAAGCCCCTCCTCTCTGTCATTATTCTATGATGAGCCACTGTGTAAACAGATAGGTTTATTTGCCTTACACTGATGGTAACAGAGATGCATGAACAATAAAGAGAATAATGTGAAATTTAGTTGAAGAAAGGAACTTATTGGATTGTAACATAATACTGAAGTCATTGCTCCAGACAAATTTGTAACGATTATTTTCTCCCAATCCCATTTTAATTTCTTCTTCTGTCTTAGCATAAGAATACATCTCCAAAAAGAAGGAAAGATGAAAAATATTAACACTCTTTTGAACTTCGTAATTTTTTACTACCTAGCCATTCAAGATAGCTACCTATGTTCACTGAGCTGCCCTCCAGTAGTCCTTACTTCAGTTAACTTCTTTCTGGTAACTGTTAAAGGTGGTTGTAGTTGATTCATTACACTATCTTTAGCATAGCATAATATTCACATTCACACAGGGATATTCAAGAACTCACATTCATTGTTAACAAGTGATTTTTGGGCTCTTTGTGGGAGCATGTAAACAGGTATTAACACGTACCTTTGTTATGTACCTGATACTTGTTTTAAAGCTCATAAAATTTGGAAAGCTGTAGCAGAAGCAAAAAGAGAGAACAAGGTGAAAAAAGGACACTCAGCTTTTCTAATTTGTTTCTTTATTTTACATATTTAGCCTCATTCAACAGCCAGCAAAGGCAGCTAACCACTGCTGCCACTCACTAAATACATCCTGAAGAATGCCACACATGGGCAGTCTGGCAGTACAAGCAATGCTGAACTCTGGACAAAAGAAATAATCCAAACACTACTGGGTATTTGAAAAAACGACTGCTTATTATGTGGGTGGTTTTGGACAGTGATTTTTTCCTGAAATATTTTAATGACTCAAATCTGGTGCAAAACAGTGTAAAGAGTTGATGGCCAAAAGTCAGTTTCCTAAACCCTTATGTACGTAAGTTTTACCTCTGTTTTGTTTTATGTACATAAGTTTTACCTCTGATTTCTCAGGAAATCCTGATTGCACTGAGCAAATCATTAATTTTATGCAAAACCCCCCAAGCATTTGGTAGCATGTTTGTAAAACCATATATGTCTGAATTTTTGACTCAAAAAATTCAGGATAAAGGAAGAGAAAAAATTTGAAGAGAAAAATGTTGAAGTCATATGCAGCAGGTAAACTCCCACAGATCAACAAAAATTCCTCACAAAAGATATCAAGGAAAAAGTAACACTAAAACTACTTAACCTGCAGCAATATTGTCAGGAATGTCATCCACAAGTAGTGATTAGGCTGTGACAAACAAGTTTGTCTTTACATGCACATTCTGCTACCAACAATGTCTATTTGCTTTAACTGTGGAGAGGCAGACACCCTTCTTCCTGACAGGGCTGTAATACTTCTCTTAATTTAACATGCCTGAAGAAAAATCTTTAGGCTAACACTAACTTTAGGTGTATTTAGAGCAACTAGGACTCATGGACTATAAATAAGTAGGAAAAAGGCCTTGTTGCAATTGTATTCATTACAAAGCAAAACAAAACAAGCACAAAGCTTAAAAACACCACAATTAATAGCAACACCATTCTTAATCCTAGCTCGAAGAGCCAACAATATGGACAGAAAACCTTCAGGATACTTCCACAGGAGGCAAAAAAAATAACCTTATTGCCCAGTAGGTACTTAATGATGATTTTGTAGCTCTTTTCAGTTGTCAACCTCCCAATTTTATGGGATGTAAAACCAATTTGAAAGTCTTCATTTTCTTTCTGATGTATTTTTTCTCCTTGCTTCTCACCAGGAAAAAAAAAAAATTGAACCTACCTTCTTGGTTTTATGTGAACATTTTAACTGGGCCTAAGAGATTGCACCAAAATATGATAACATTTAGCAAATGATAAATAAATATTTATATATCACAGTATTTGCAACAATGTGCTGCTGTCTGAATTTAAACTTATTTTCCAAACTCTAAAGATGGCCCACATAACAAAGGACCCAGGCAGACCTCTCTTTCAATACTTTTTAGTATGACAAATCCTCTAAATAATGAGTTCCTTCAGAGATTCAGACACATCTCTCCCTGGGCTTCAGTCTTTCCAGAGCAACCTGTGCTTTTTACCAATTTTCTGTGTTTGAAACAAAACTTGAGCAGCCCTAGTCTGGTGAAGGGAGAGGGGAAATAAAATGTTGAGGAATGAGCAATTCTTGTCTTCTTATCTGAGTTTGCAATTAGTCCAAACCAGTTGCAAGACTTCTGAAAAGATGAACACTAATTCTCCTCACAGGCTGTCAACAAGGCCTACTTACTCCCTTATAAGTGCTGCACTCAAAAACCCCCAGATACAGGTGAAGCAGGGAAGTTTATTTGTGAGCTACAGGAATAACTCAGGAATAAGGACTCAAAGAACAGCAAAATGAACTCTTGCATTCTAAGTGCCATCTGGGATTTTCCATGACACTCTTCTCAGAGAATAGCAGAATTTCTCTGTCCTTCCTCTGTCTTTCAGAGTTCCTTGGATGATCTGGGCTTCTTTAGTACAGCAGTTACCACATCACTCTTCTTACTTGGGAAATATGCTGAGCACAATAAGAGTGACTTAATGGACTTCTAAGTGTGGAAATATAGAACAAGTGATGTTTGTTTTTCTAAACTCTAATTCCCTAAAAAAATCAGATTCCATTCAGAATGCTTCCAAAGCATCTGTCTTCATGACACTACACTGCAAATGAACAAGAATCATGAGATTTGCTATAAGCAATCTGGTACATTGGATGCCACAGTGCACCTCTACACAGTGCCCAGCTCACAGAACCAAAATGGCAGCTTTAATGTAGTCCTGCTCTCGGGCTAATCAATCCTGCTATCACTGTGCTACTCCAAGAGCAAACCTGTGCTGAAATGCCTGTATTTCTCCGAGTTCTGGAGCTGACAAGGTCTGCAGGAGCTTAGGGGTCTCTGGATAATGTCTGAGTGTAGTACTTGTTCTTTGGATGACTGCAAACAAAAAAGACTTGAAGTGTACAAGGGAGCAGGGAAAATGAAAAGAATAGAAAACAAAGCGAAAGATGTCCAAGCTGAAAAATAGATGGTGAGACAAAAAAGGGAAATGTGAACCTAAGAAGAGGAAAGAGAAGGAAGAGAACAAAGGTGACCTCAGCAGTATGTTCACATGTCACCTTTGTTTCATTAAGGAAAAATTGTTTCACACAGGGCATGATTCTCCCTGTTCCTATTCTGATTCCACCGGAGGGCCCTCATATAACTTTCTCATCTGTGGTTGCCCTTCCTCTCTCTTCCATTTTCTTCCTCCTCTTTTTTGATTGCAAGCCTTTGGAGGCAGGATCTGGATACTGAAAGTGACTTGTAGAATACTTGGAACCCCACCATGATGTGTCTATGAGAAATCAGGACTAAGAAAAAATATGAAGTAAGTAAAACCCACAATGCTCATCTATTTGGATAAAAATCTTCTAAATCAACCATAAGTGACATTTTACTGTATCCAGCAAGTGATGGGTTGACTCAAAAAATTTAGCTAAATAACATACTGATTTCAAATTTCACACACTTGATAATGTAAATGAATAAAGTTCTCTTATCACCAGGATATATTTAATGCTAGAAGTTCATACTTCATGAAGCAGTTTAAAAAGAACTTTAAAGGCATTTGTCACAATCAAAAAAATCTTCTGTGCTGCACAGTTTTGTGATCATTTGCTGCAGAAATAGCTCAGAGTGTGCAACAATCCTTAAAATGTGTCACGTAGTGCCATGGGGCTGGCATTGCACACCAAGGACAGACCAGCACAGAAGGAAAGCAGAGGTGGGATGTGACCACTGGTCACCAGGATGGTGGTCACATTGCAGGGAAAAAAATGCACAGGTGTCTGTCTGTGCACATTCTGGTCCCACCTCGTGTGTGTAAATGTTATTGATGCATTCACTTGTCTCTGCATATATAATAAGGGAGTCATTATCATTTCCCCTTGTGGAAGAATGAATCAGTTTAACAACACAGAGATGAATACAGTACAGAATACCTGCAAAAGCCCCATCCTCACACTCCTGCTTTTTTCACACATTAATTCACACCCTGTCCCTGTAAATGAACAAATAAACTGCTGAAGACTAAACCAGATTACAATACAGAACCTTTGAAAAAGGAATGGGATATATTTTTTGTCCACGATGAACAACTTGGATACTTTTCCCTGAAACCTTATTGTGCTTTGGTATTTTATTCGGATAACAGTAACCTTAACATATTTTGTATGAGTTCATAAACTGAATGTTAATTACCATTCACCAGAAATGGGAACAGTGCTGTTCAGAGAGTTCTATAACTCTCTATATACCAATAACCTGAAGAGTCACTACATGAAAATGGCATTGCAAATGCAAACGGTGTTGACTCCCTCCAATGTCCAGGATAATTCTTAACCTACTTTCAAAGAAACATTTTATGGAGGAAACATGGTTTACATTAATAGAAACTGGATTTAAAATTTGAAGATAATTTGAAGATGACTTTTATTATTTTTCATCACCCATAAGTGCATTCAGATATATTCATTATGCTTGGAGGATTCAAGCTCTCCATCACAGTTAATTTGAATTTTCAAAAAAGTAACAACAGAAATTAACTTCATTGCAGAGAATCAGCATAAAGCAATTACAAATTGATTAAGTTGATACTTGAGTATTATCAACCTACTGAAACTTTTGTATATTTTTAACGGCAATTAATATATTTATTAATGCAAGGGTAAGGATGTGTCTTGTATTTCTTCAAAACACTGATTTTAATTTAATATGAAGTTTTCAGAGAATTTAACCAAATAAATCTATTTTCACTGTTTTTAAGAGCATGAAAAGATAAGTTTCTCTCATATTAGTGTAAGCAACTGCACCTTGTATTAAGCAAACCCAGATAATTATATTTCTTGGGTTTTATTTAATGAGAGACAAAAAAGAGACAAATTGTCCCCCTAACTTCTCGCCAGTGAAACTTTGATCATGAAAATGCTATTCAGAGTGCACAAAATGGAAACAAAGCTAACCAAAATTTTCAGTAACTTGATGAATATTAAATGCCAATATGCACCTAATTCTTCTAAAAGCTGCTTATACTTGGCTAACAAACCATATTCTCCTAGAAGAATCATTCATATATCTATGACTGCAGAGAGGGTAGCTATGCCAATATATCTATTGTAAATATTGCAGTAGATATTACATTATTAGAAATAACTACTTATAGAAGTGCACTACTAAAGTGGAATTCTCTTTTAGGTTAAAATCCTAAAGCATTGTACTTGGACTCTATAAATGATTTTAATTTCTATATAAAAAGTTTACAGATTTGCAATAAAATATTAATGTAAGTAAAACTTCATGTGTGGTTTAGCAATATTTATTCTGTATGTTTTTATCTAAATAAATAAATACTTGATTATTAGCCAAAGATCCAACTACAAAAGTGGAGAGAGCAGCAGAAAGGTTTACATAGCTGAGTCAATAAAACACATTTAAAAAATTGCACAGGTGTAAAAGAACAAATCTGTTTACAGACCATTCGCTTGTTCAACAGTAATGATTTTTTTAAGAAACCATCACAACCTAATATTTTTTATGTGCAGCATTAATGAAGAGTCATTTATATAAATCCAATAAAGCAAATTCTGATCTGAGAAGTCAAGATATAGTCACCCTGGAGCTAAATATTCACAAGGTAGAGTGTGAGGAAATATTACTTCATAGGCAAAAATTTGTGATTTCACTGTTATCTTGTCCTTATAAGCCTTGTGAGGAGCAGCTGAGGTAACTTGGTCTCTTCAGCCTAGAGAAGAGGAGACTGAGGGGAGACCTCACTGCAGTTACAGCTTCCTATGAGGGGAAGAGAGAGTGCAGGCACTGGTCTCTTCAGTCTCCTGACCAGTGGCAAGACTTGAGGAAACGTCATGAAGCTGTCAGGGAAGGTTTAGGTTAGAGATTGGGAAAATGTTTCTTTAATTTTTTTTAATTTGGAATAAAAATATTACCAAAAGGTAGCTGAATACTTATTCAGTCCACAGGCAGAAAGATGGTTTCTGTCTGTGTGAACACTGATAATATCAAACAAATACCCTTTCGCAATACTAAACTATTTGAGAAAATACTCCAATAAAATAATAACAGCAAAAAAGTCAAAATGCATTATTGGTTATGATGTATTTGATAATTTGAAGAGATGTTGTATATCTAATTTCTTATACTACTTTTCTAGTGCCCAAAATGCACATGAATATCTTGCTTCAAACACTGCTCTTCTCTTTTTGCTTGATATATATGCAAAGCCCAAGGATTATCCAATAAAGAACATCCTTGATGGCCTTTATGAAGGGTAATAAAGGTCATGAAGGCTGTCCTTTACACAGACTGCATCTGAATTTTCTCTGGAATATTAAGACACATATCCATATGAGCTGCCATTCAACCTTGAGGTGCAGTTAAAATTGAAAAATGATGAGTGGTACTTGGTAGCTGCTTATTTCACTAAACTGGTCTGTTTAAAACCGAGTATGAGATTCAGGGCAGCAAAGAGTTGTGTGGCAAGGTGGTATCTCCTGAACTCCACCAGTGCAGGGTAAGTCAGACTAGTCAGAGTGAACACAAATTTTAATTCCCTATAGCACAGAGATCATGTCCTTAGAGACTTAGGTTTTCTTCTACAGAAAATAAAGGAATTTCATCTTTCAAGCCTAGCAACCAGTAATCTCTCCCTAAGGAATCTCTGCTTACATAGATTCAAAGGTTTTGTACATAACATTGGAATGTGTATCACTTGTAAACTTGCAAAAATACACTGGAAAAACATATCAAATTATATAAATCCCACTTGGCCAGGTAAAAATCTCAAGCCCATGAAAGTGATACAATTGTTCAAGTCTGGTGAGGTTATAATAGGAATGCTCAGAAGTGTCACGTGATTAAATGAAGTTTGTGACTGCACAACTGGGAATCTTTCACCTTTACCCAATTCTGATTAGAAGTTTATCTTTTTATTCATAACATATGATTGTATTGTCCCCAAATATCAAGTACTGCATACAGACCAGACTGGTTCCATATAGATCAGAACCCAGCTTCCTGCTTTATACAGCCCAATGCTGCCTTCAGAACTCAGACCTCAAGATGAAATTTACTTTTAACAAATCATCATTTGAGACCAGTGCAATCTTACCAGATATTGTAAAGCAATACTCAGTATATTTCATCCTCCTCATGCTTGAAATTACATTATTTACCACCCTGACCATAGTTTTAA
>VZTZ01043771.1:0-40860 GCA_013400955.1 Drymodes brunneopygia
CACACCAGGAGTGCTGTGCCCAGCCCTGGACTCTCCAGCCCAGGAGAGATGAGAAGCTACTGGGGAAAGGCCACAAACATGCTAAAGGTACTGTAGTCTGTCCCCTTTGCAGTGAATAAAGAAGAGGGAGCTTGACCTCTATCGATGGAGCCCAGTGACAGAACAGGACGCAATGGATAGAGAGTGAAATGCACTGCATTTCATTAAATTTCATTTAAGCATGAGATGAAACTTTTTCACTGTGGCAGTGGACTTGGACTGGGCAATTGTCTGTACATTTAATCGCCATCTTTGGCCTTCAGTGCCCTGAAGATAATGGAAGCAGAAGGTAATCTTCTTCCCTTCTTCCCTCTACCATCTCTCTAGGTACTCAGTTGTGCAAATTAACCTGTCAAAATAAGGCAAGACCAACTACTGGACCCTTTACGCTTCTAACAACAGCTGTGATGAAGTTATCACTGATTATCTTCTATAAAATATGAACGAAAAATGCACTAAAACACAGAATAAAGCCAAATTACAGTTCATGGATGGCAAGCCAAATGAACACATGAAGATCTTGACATAAGACGATGAGCAGCATTCCTCTTAACTCAGATAATTTTCCATGCCCTAGGATTGGGAAAATAAACATTATTTCACTGGGCTTTGTTGCACTTAAGTTTTTCAGAGAACAGTAGAAACAAAACACACTAATTCTGCAGCAATATCAGATAAATCTATTTAACTTGTTTATATATTCATCAGCCTGTAAAAGAGAATGAAAGGCAGAATAAACTATCAGCAAGTGTTGCAATAGGTAAGAATGCACATGAAACTGATATAAAGAGCTCAGTGTAGGGCATGCAGGTTCATCATTACAAAAGAAACTGAAAACCATTTACAAGGGTACCAGAATTCCTTGCCATGTTTTTGGTTTAATTTATTTTATTAAACCAGTCTATAATAGGAATTATCTCAAACCATTACCCTTTGTCTTACTAGTGTAGCTAATATCTTCAAATACCAGTATAACTTGGAATAAAAGCAGTGACTTGCCATTTGCCAATTCAGATGTAGGTTAGATGGTGAAATTACTGATCCAAGAAGTATCTTGTTGCATCACACATTGCACTGACAATATGAAGTATGCACACTTGGGAGAAAAAAACAAAACAAAACAAACCTTTTCTGATTTTATCCTGAGATTCATGCTGTTCTGCATCAGATAGGACTAATACAGAACAGGAAAGAAGCACAGAATGGGAAATACAGAAAATACAGAATGAAAGACGTTCAGTATTGCAGAGAATTATTACCCTATATCATGGGACACAAAGAGAATTTTATAACCAAAACCTGTGTTGATCTCTGTAAAAGAAGAGATTTTTCTCCTAACTTTATTTCCTGATAAATATATGTAAGTGTTTTAAGTCGAAATCCTAGAAAATACCATTTAGAAGTTTTGTGTTCAGCAGAGTCTTTCTCCCACACCCTTACATCTATGCAGATTCTCCAGCCATTCTCCAAAGCTGGTAAGGGAAGGTAGTATGACCAGAGATATGTGTGGTTGCAAACCACAGAAGTATCATCACTTCCTTGGCTAGGTGACTGCACCATTAATATGTTTATACCAACTTACATAAGTTGAGACCACCACTACTCCTTGGCATTAGGAGGCTGGGAACACATGATGAAGTTTTGTCTTCATCAGTAAACAGTTATGGAATCACTCTCAACATGCCAAGTGTTCTTAAACCAAAACCTCTTTCACTATGCCTTAGTATTTTTAAACCAGCATACAATTAAGCTAGCTGGAAAACTTTTAAAACACTTTCCTCTTATGGGTAGGGCAAAAGGCTGTATAAATTGAGACAGAAGGCTTACAGACTTCTCTAGAAAGAGTTAAAATGCAGCGAGGATTTGCCAAAAATGCTGATCTTATGTAGTATATAAATTCAAAAGGCAACAAACTTACAACAAAGTTATGACAACTTTGCTCTTGCCAAACAATATGCTTAGTTTTAGCTCTTTTCCTTTTTTATTAACCAGAATACAACAAAGAATATGTGTCATTTTATCATTATTCCTTTTTGGGTGGCTGTAAAAGATAAAAGGATCGTTTGAGATCTATATGCCTTATTTCAATAATTACTTTCTAAACTAATCAGACTTGCCATCAGCCAGTCTTCCTTATGTTTTGACAAAAGATCAGGATTCTTGTGAGAGTGACAATACGATGTGCTGCTTATTCAGTTTTCCTGTGAAATTAATAGGAGATATTTTCCCACAACACTGCAAGAAGATAAGAATTTCTCTAGTCATAAGGTCTAATAAAAGTAATGAAGCTTCCACAGGAAAAAAACAAAAACATGGCTAGCTTCCTGTGGGTTAGGTCCGTCCCCACCCTCCCCAAAACTGGGATAAATAGTTCATTAAGAGTAACTGTTTGACTTTTTTTTGAAGACAATCAGGTGATCAGATTTACTTCTTCATAACCAGCTTATCTGGAATATTAAATATCAATATTTTTAACTAAGGATTTTGAAAGAGTGTAAAACCTTAAATACTGTACCTCCAGAGCTGCCAGATCCTTAAAAATATTTTAATCAGATAGACACAAGACATTATGCATGGATTTCACATTACTGTGATTCTTACTTAAAAACTGCAAAACTTATTCTTTTACTGATTTTTAGTCTGCTTTAAAAATGCTTTTATCCCACCTGAAAAAAAATAAAAGTGCTATTGAAATTTTAAGTCTTTAACCTCACAGAAAAATCTTGTTTGCATTTCATGCAAAATAATGTTATGTTACATACCTTCCGCTCTGAGAAGCCTCTACAGGAGGTTTGATTTGGCAGGGACAGAACTGATAAGACTGAACTAACGGTCCTGTATGATATCCCAGTTGCTTTTTAATCTGTGAAAAGTCTGATAACCACAAAGACCATGCCAAAAGAGTGGAAGAGATTTCTGCATCAACTCGGTATTAACTTTCTCTGTATACTCAACTCTGTATATATTTCTAGGAAATGTTCTACACCCACTTCCAGCTAGCCTGAAATCTATCATTAAACAAGCTGGTATCAATTCTATAGGCTGGCAGGCAGTGAAGACCAATCTTAGATAATTCAATCTCATTCTAGTCAACTGTATTTCTGGTTTAAACAAACATCACACCAAAAAACCAAAAAAAAACCAAACCAAAAAAAACAAAAACAACAACCAAAAAAAGGCTGTAAATAAAGATGTATAAAAGGAAATCACTATATGCAGTTCTTTTATTTATGCCTTGAAAAATGCCTTTCTGCTGTGATCTATTAACAGTCAAGAAGACAACTAACATAAATGTGTTCTACATTCACAAATATGTTCTTTGGGGGAAAAAAAGGAAAATAAAACAAACAAACAAAAAATGTCAACAGCAGTACCTTTCCATTAAGAAATGCAAAAGCCATTTTGACACAGTAAACTGAAGAGGAAAAATGAGATTTAAAAGAAGAGTAAAAAGGATCAATAAGAAATAGTATTGACTATTGACTAATTCTACATTAAATACAATTTATATAGATTCAGTCTTGCAAAACCCAAATACTGCCATCAAATCTGCTCTTAAAGACTTGCACTAAAGAAGTTTTCTATGCAACCAGATAATTAAACCATTTCTATCAGAGAACTACCTTAATGTAGTACTTAACTTATAGCAGAAAAATCAGGATTTGTTACACATTCACTAGATCTTTTCCTTGCTTGCCACATGTCTAAAAAGTTAAAAACAGTTCAATTAAAGAAAACAGTAGTTTACATTCCGTAATCGTTTTAATTAGGAATCACAACTTGAGAAATAGAATTGAGTTCAATTTCCATGGAGCGTCCAAATCTCCAGGTATTTCCATTCCACTTTGAAAAATTTATGAAGGAAGGGAAATCCTCAACTGCAAAGCCTAAAATAGAAGATCTGCCATCTTGATGTTCAATTGTGTGCATTCAAAAATAAAGTGATGCTTCCTTGCAGAATTTCATAAATTTAGCTAATACAAATCTATGTGATTTGCAGAAGCTTTCTCTCCAAGTTCAGATCTGGCATTCTAACATGAATACACTTCATATTGCTCTCACTGAATCACCATTGTTATTTCATTCAGGCAAAAGCTGTAATTATGTCTTTGCGGTTTTTTGACAAAAGTAAAGACTGATGTTAAGTCACATACACTGACAGCAGGGCCAACAGGAGAAGAAATTAAACTACAGAAAGCATAAAACTGCATATGTAAATATCTTCAATAAAGAATGGAAATGACCACGGAATTTTTATTTTTCTCCTAACTTCATTCCCTTATTTCCGGATAAACATATGTAAGTGTTGTAAGTCCCAATCCTAGAAAATACCACTTAGAAGTTGTGTTCAGCAGGATCTCTGAATACTTAATAGGGTTATTTTTTATTTATATTGCATGTGATAAGACCAAATTAGATCATTAAATTTTAACATTCCATTGAGGAATGATAATGGCTTTCTGGTGATGTCAGAATACTTAGTATACAACTTCTACGTTTACTTTTCCAGTGTGATCAGCATCTTATTTTATTGCGCAGATGTCACTCTACCGAATTATTATCAGATTGTTCCATCTTTAAGTAGATAATTCTATGCCATATGTTTTGTAGGAATTAAGATTCTTGCACTGATACGTACCATATTGCTCTCTCTTACTAAATACAGTTAGAGAATTAATGCTTAATAGACACATGCAGTGAACACTAAACCTGCCGCTGGGAAGGACGTGACACAAAAAGGGAACATGATGTTCTTTTCAACTGTACCAACCTATTGGAAAAGAACTAGCAATTTAAACTCCAGACTTGTACATCATGAAATTGCATCAGGGAAGATAGAAGGTCTGGGAATTAATGCATTTTAATTTATTGATAAGTTGCCTCTATCTTCTGAGAAAATACGAAGATTCTTCAGCTTCTGTTGACTGAGGGTGGAAACTGAGGATGCACCATGCCTCGCAGAATCAGAAGTTTTGTGAACATAGGTATCTTAAGGGGAAAGTACAACTGAGCTCAAGAGAGTCACAAAGAAAAGAAAAATTAAGTTAAAAATTAAGTTAAACCAAAACCAATTATTGCTGCTTGGGTCAGGAACACTGCATTCATCCAAATTAATCACAAGCTTGTGTGAAGTATTTGTGCTACAGGACAAAAATGTAGTAAGATGACCTTTCTAAAACTAGATGTCCATCTTCCTGAAGTCATTTTTCTCTGAAACTTTTACTCAGCAAATATACCTGCTACCCTTTATGCTAAAAAGACAAAATGACCCCTTCCAATTTCTTCACTATTGCAGACAAATACAGAAGGCACTGAGGTGGATTTATTGTATGCTATGTCTTCTTCAAGGACAACATTCTTATGGAAGACAATAGACAGAGCAGCTAAGAAGTCCTACTAAAAGCTCACATTCTTTATACAGTATCAAGTTAAATGACACATCATCCAACAAAGGCCTGCAATTACCACAGGAATTCCCATAAATAAGCTCTTTTGGTATATACCTACCAAATGAGGTCTGAATGGTGAGGTTCATTTCCTTCTAATGTTTATTTCTTTCAGGCTGATTATGGAGGAAATTGAAAAAAAAAAAAGATGGAGTAGTATATTTCAAGTACAAAAAGCTATCTATTTTCCGATTTTTAGACACAGGTTTTAACTGGGTTGACATTTTATTAATGCTTCATTTATGGGAATCTTAACAAGCAGAATTCCAATTTCAAGTAAGTGGTTCTAGTGACAAAATGAAAGCAGAATCAAGATATCTATTTCTACTGCACAAGAAGCAAACACTTATTTTATGCCCTTTCTTGTCCTTCTGCTTTTCAACTCAGTATTGACCTCTAGAAATAAATATGCCTAATTCATTCCTATTATATGGGTTTTCAGTTCTGATTAATATTCATAGAATTATATGCATGCCCTGTGTCTTTTTCCTCATTTGAAGTACCCAGCTGCCCACTCTAATATTAAGAAGAGAAAAAAAATTTTTATTATAATATTCTAAACTGTTTTTACAGACCCCAATCTGGAAGTTCACTTCCACTAGGCATAAAAATTTAATTTTGACGCTAGCTTAAATATATTCATAGATTGCCTAAGTGTTTTTTTCGTATTTGTACTGGTATTAACATACTTGCAAGGATAATGTTTCTAAAACCACCAGGTCGCAACAGAGCTACAGGATTTGGTTACCCACAACTCAAGTACATGTGGTGTCTTGGATCCAGCCTATATGGAGAAAACCAGAAAGCTAAAATGCGTTTTTAAATAAAATTGTAGCTTGCTTTTCAATGCAGCTTCTGTACCTTTGCTATCTCTCTGTGTGTTGACTCTACCTTTTTCAATAAACCAAGGGCGTTTTTTTCTTCTTGCTTTCAAAAAAGATTCCTTCCTGTCAACAACTTTTTGAATTAACTTTTTTGGAACAGAAGTGTTCAGAATTTCATATTCTTTCAGGTGAGTTTTACTGTGGTCTTCTACAATGGCAGCAACACTTTTACGTCACTGCTACTACAAAAAGATTGTTACTGATACTATCTACAACTCTACTTCTTTTACTGAATAACATCCTGTAAGGTTCACACAGTCATCAGCTACATAGACCATAGGTCTTGTTTATTTCTAAGAGATGAGGTTCCAGCTGCCAGTAGAGGTCCATCTTTTTACATCACTGAACAAACAACTGAAATTTAAGTGTTGACACTGTGCTGGCTTGCACATCTCTGCCAGAAGCTGTGCCACACCACTCTCCTGTCATAGCAGCATCACTTAGGACTAAAGTGACATTTTTCTCCACATTTGAGAAGAGACACCAACGGAGTGACAGGTTTGCATAACTGAGAGAGAACAATTTTGTAAAAGGACACCTCCCTGCATGGTTTCAGCATTTTAAAACAGTGGTAATTAATTTATTCATCAAACACAATATAATAATTTTAAAATACCCATTATGCTAAACAGCAAAAAATTACCAATAAGGCAGCCCCATTACCACCACTCCACACTTCTATAGGTCTAGTTTTCATTCATAGCTTGAATACTTTTGCTCAAGACTTCCTACCCTTCCAGCTGACTTTGTCTGCATCCTGTTACTCAAAAAATTTTTTCTTGTTCAAATATGATTTCTAGATTTCTGGGAAACATAAGTTTCTCCACACTTGGAAAAGTTGCAACTATTTTACATTTGAATAAAATGAGAAACAGGTAGTAGATCTGCAATAATAACAGGCAAAATAATCTTTATCCATCTTCTCTGTTTCAGCTAAAAAGATTCTTTCCCTGAAGTAACATGAAAGTTCATGATTCCCACAGCCTGCTAGCCAAAAGAGGAAACAAAGCTTAAACCCGTAACTGGGCTCAAATGTAACTAGCCAGGCTGTCTGCAGGCCCTTGTTTCAGAATCAGTGACCAGTAATTCATGCAGCTTTTCACATTTCCTTTTAATGATAGAAGGTTTTAATCTTAGAGGAGCTGAATGAAAAATAATGTTTAAACAATGAAACATTATCCATGGATATCTGTTTTGCCCAAGTCTAGTCCAGATGCCTAAGATCATGTGTGCAGTCTCAATCTCTTTATCTGCCTGTTCTTCTGCAAATAATTCTCATTTTCCTGACAATACTACTTTTCTAATCATTTCAATTGTCTGAATTAATGTCTACAAGCCATTGCATGAAAATACATCATTACAAACTAGGCTTTGAATTAATGTTTTCTCAATTAAGAATGTGTGCTTTGTTTCTTATGCTGACAACAGGGAGATTCAGTTACTTCACATAATAAAAGCTTCATCATACCTTCTTTAACATACTTGCTATTGAATTATAGTATCATGTAGGCAGCAACACAGTCATGTGGATCATAAAATAGTACCACACTATTCTGCATGTTTTGTACTCCTCAGTTCAAGCATAAACTAAAGCCGTTCCTACTTCCAAGCCATACACTCTGTTTAAACACTTCCTTCTCTCCTCACATGAAATACACAGTGATGTGCAGGCGCACAATCTTTATAGTATTACCATACTACTATACTACTACTAGCCCGGTGATGTACATTATAAGAGTTACCAGGTGACACAAAGACTTTAACGTTGTTTACAGGTCAACAACATCAGTTAACTTCTGTAATTTTACTATAAAACAGGTACTCCTCCACAGATCAATTAACTGTCTCCACAGGATTTAGCTGGCAATTTTCAAATCAAGATTTTAAACAAACAGGAAGTAAATGTGATTTGTATTTAAATATAACATATTCTCAACAATGTCAAAAATATTTTCTATCTGTCAAGAATGGTCTTTTCCAGTTTATAAAGATTAACTGTTAATTGATTAGAAAGCTCACAGTGCATTTTAATATACTAGAAATGATGTTCTTTCGTAGAAACTCAGCTACGATATCACATTACTTTAATCCATGGTCTGAATTACAAAAGAAAATGAAGAATTGGAGTAACTTGCAGCAAGAGGTACACTACTGAGAATCACTGTGGATTGGACAAGTATTTATGCTACAGAAAGCTTTGACACTATGTCATTTGTAGTGTAACAAAATATAAATTAAAAGGGAAATTTCAATATTTTCAAAAGTCATATTCCATTTGGCCCTTCTGTGTCTGTGGTCTGGTCTCAAATGGCAAAAGAATCTTCTGTTAATCACTGCTTCAAAGATACCCAGCTTGACACAAAGTAATGGCTAGTAACTAGTTTTAACTCCAACTACGAAAATGTGCTTAGAAATAGAAGACAGACACACAGAATACTGATTAAAAACCACAGACCAAAGACATTTGTGCTTCCTTCCAACTTTAAATGCTTGAACTTATTTGAAGTCACTTAGAAATTTCCAGGCAGTATTTTCTGTTTCAGGAAACCATCAGTCCATCACCCAAAGGAGCATAAACACACACAAATGACAAACTAACCTCCTCTTAAGTCTGACTGAGGAACACGTCCTCTTACTTCTTCAGTGCAAGTGAATGGTGCTGCTCAGAGAATACAATTATTTTCTTAAACACGCCTAAATGGTACTTGTAACTCTGTCTGCAATAAGGTAAGACAAACGGATACTATTGAATATATAACAAAAGTTGATCACCTACCCAAACACAGAAGAATTTTTCATAACATGAGTTAGTATACTAAAATAACATGGCTTGTACATACACTACAAAATACTGGCAAAAAAAAGAAAGGTAAGATTATCAAATGAAATAGTTGTTTTATCTCCTACATATTAAAAAAATCTTATATTCCACTCATCTAATTTTTAAGGGCATGGCAAGAGTCTCTCTTAATGGACACTGTTNACAACAAAACACCCCATACTCCCCCCAACCCCTCTCTTCACTTTGGAAGACTAATTTCTTTTTAGCACCTTTTGCTGAGATCATACCTACATAATTGTGTCCAGTTCCCTCTCTTTAAGAAAAATGTAGATAAAATGGAGTGAGTTCAAGTTCAAGGCAGAGTCTTAAGAGCATGAGAAGACTGAGATGACCATATTCCCATAGTATGGAAAATGTTTCAGGGGGAAACCAACAGCACCCCTCTGCTACTTGAGAGATTACCAAGAGAACAGAGTAAGAGTGGTGGATAACAAAAGGGTGAGAGACAGTGGTCATTCATTGAAATACAAGTGGTGAAGATGGGGAATAACAAAAATTTTTCTCCAAGAGGACAGATTGGCCTCAGTGGAACCAGGGCGCTGAATTATTCTTTGATCTTATGAAACATACAAAATAGCTGACAACTTCATCTACGTATCTTTACATAGCAAGTTTCTATCAGTGCCTGAAAACAATAAACATATACTAAAAATGGTAAATTCCAAAGGTTTAAGAGCCAGTAAATTTTCCCCATCAGTGACTACAGAAGGTGAATTTTTAAACACTTTGATTATGGTACACATTAACCTTTATAAATTCCACTGGTTAGCAAAAGAAGACAAATTAAAAGCAATTGGTTGTATTCCAAGGTAAAATGCAAGAATGATTGTTTAACAAATCCATAAGCTTAAAGAATAGCATATTCTCAGAGGAACAAGTAGGAAGTACTTCTTGCATAATACTGATAAAGGGTCAAATCACAAAAAGCAAAAAAACCCAAGAAAACTCAGCAGGCCTAGTTATAATACTTCACTTAACTTCTGAGCACCAGGTCTGAGAGTTTCTCCTCAACTAGTTTAAAATCTGTCAATTCTGAACATCAAAAAATTTCAACATTTAAATGTAGTGGTCAACATACATTGAATATAGTTACAATAAACTAGAGTGCAAAGACATATGATCTTTCCTTCTACATGGAAGACTTTTATTGTCATGCTTTCGTTTTTTATGTACAGTATTAACGTAACCATAAATTGCTCAGAGTTTTAGTAATTGTTTGGTCTAATACTTTGGATTCAAATTGAAACTTTAGTCATACACTATAAGCAGACTTTCTTTTGATAGTTATCCCTGATGTATTTAAGCTTTCTTATTGCTCATTAGACTTCATGACTACTTAGAGTAATGCAGACCATTGCTACTTAAAAACTAACATATTTTAAGAAAAAAAAGATTATCTGAAGAAAAGAGCGATCATTTATAGCATACAGATTCCATAAAGTGACTCATTATATGCAACTTCTGAACTGTACCCTGTTCTCAGAGGGCATATTCTAGCACAGGACTTCTATCAGTGTGACAGAACTGAACCATTTTAACCACAGCTGCAAATGCACACCAAGAACAATGTTTTGAATGTGTTCTTCAGCTTCTGAGAATGACACAAGAGCTGCTTGTTGCAATCAGGTGAATCATCAAGTTTAACTGCAAATGAGAAGAAGAACCAGCAGCAGTATGTGTAGAAAAAAATAAAAAGCCAACCTTTTCTCCAACTATAATCTTTGTACATAGCACTTATTTTTTCTTCAGATTCACGAAGTTTCCTGAATGAGTTTCTCAAGAATAAATAACTATAATAAATCAGACTTCTCTCATCTACCAATTCTAACAATGGCATCTTTCAAAAAAGCACTGGGTTTGAATCTGAGCATTTGTTGTGAACAGTCAGACATGTTTAATGTGGAAATAAAACACTATCTTAAACAACATTTAGGAGCAAAATATACAGAAACATTATAGCTCTAACATTTTTCCCATGGACAGTGACCTTAATAACAACAATTTTATGCACAGTATTCATGAGGTTTTTTCAGTAGATAGGGGTTTTGAAAGTCAAGCCAAACAGACTTGAAAAAGAGTAATAATCACAAAGCAAAGCATACAAGGGGAAAAAATATTACATATATATTACTGTTCCTTCCCTCAGTACTAACTCTGAAGAGAGTTTTACAATAGTTTTGTAAATTTATGTTACAAAAGCTGTAGCCTAAGATTGCAGTTAATTTCAGTACATGTATTATTTTCATTAACCGGATTTTTTTATAATATAAACTAGAAACTTCAGTGTGACTACAAAGGAAAAGAAGGTACAATGGCAGCTTATGTTAACATACCTGTACTAACCTTCATGCACAAGCACAGGTTAAAAAGAATTTTTAAAAAAGAGCAGGGGGACACTAGTTAAAAACCAGCACAGCTATCCACAGTTAAGAGAAAACAAGTACTTTCATTTCTCAGGCATGTTAAAATTACAGAAACTCACTACCACTTAAATAAGTACACATGTGCTAGCACAAACTAAGATTAACTTCCGTTCTGCAGTTTGGCATGTGCTATAAGTCAATGTACAAGTTCATGAAATTTAATGCCCTCAATACCTCAAACTTCACTGCAGAACAAGTCAGTCCATAAAGCGACTCTGTTTTTCCCAGAGAATATGCTGTACCTTAATAATCAGCTATGGTATCCAGAGAATTGCAGTTATACTGCATTTGTCCCTAAGAACAGAAAGACATGTCTTGAATTCCCAGCATAATAAAAACCGAAGCCAAAAGTAGCATAGATGTAATGTCACATTTTTAAATGTAAATGTGACAGGCATTTAAGGAAAGACAGATTCCAAAATGAAATATAGCGGCGGGATTAGCAATGCCACTATGATTCAAATAACAGTGAATTCTCCAAGGGTTCAAGCTTATCTGAGTCTCAGCAGCAGCATAACAAGCAAAAGTCCAAATTAAAGATGCAGGGATTTTAAAGCACTACAGCAACACATATGTACCACTAAATAAAGCATTATCATTAAAATGTAATTTCTTAACAACAATTCTGGATGATCAACCCTTGCTTGAAGATTAAAAGAAGAATAAAAGCAGAACGTGAAAATGGTCTAAATAGTATAAATCACTGCATTGTGTACTTATGGCACCATGGTATTGGCACTGGGTAGCTGCAGGGGCAGCCTCCATGGAGAGAGGCCTGAGATTGCCAATGCTGAACATCACCCATTCCAGCCAGCCCCACGGACCAGCCCTGGGGCATGACTGAGCCCTGCAGCCAAGGTGAAGGATACTCAGAAAAAAACATGCCTAACAAAGGGAAAAACCAGCAGGTAGTAAGAGAAGGAGGAACAAAAAGTAGAGTGAGAAAGCGCAGAGGGAACACCAAGGTCAGAGGATGAGGGAA
The DNA here is from genome assembly GCA_013400955.1 of Drymodes brunneopygia. Taxonomy (NCBI): domain Eukaryota; kingdom Metazoa; phylum Chordata; class Aves; order Passeriformes; family Petroicidae; genus Drymodes; species Drymodes brunneopygia. The sequence continues at coordinate 12,618 of VZTZ01043771.1, forward strand.
AGAGGTCTCTGTGGCAGAGCAGGTACTTCCCCGGCAACCAGTGGAGAGTCCATACCAGAGCAGCTGGAAGCCTACAACAACTGTGACCTGTGGCCAAAGCCCACACAGAAGCAGAGGGTAAGTGAGAGAAGGCAGACGTGGCACAAAGAAAATTCCTGTACACTGAGCATACACCCTTTTCTCTGCCGTGACCCTCAGGAAAGCGAAGGGGTGAAAGGGTTAGGAATGAAATGTGCAGTTCAACCTCAGAGGTGGAGGAAGAAAGGTGTAATTTTGAAGTTTGTTTCTTGCTACCCAAATATATTTTAATTGGCAACAAATTAAATTACTTTTCCACAAGATGAGTCCACAGCAGTAGTTGGTGAGCAAGCAAGCAGCTGTGTGGGTGTTTATCCTTCAGCCAAGGCTAAACCATCACAGTGGGGTGAGTTGAGAAAAGGAAAATAAACTATACAAGGATAAATGCACTGTACTGTTTTCCCTCACACCTAATAATATTACGTGGAACTGATTTTATTTGTGGGAAAAAAATCTGTAAGAGAGGCAGATAGTATTAAAATTCTCAGTAAGATACACAACCTTAAAACTCTCAAGAAATTGGAAAAAAATTCCAAGGTTATAACTGACAGTTTACTGTTTTATTCTGCAAAGGGCAATGTAGTTTTTTGGGGGGTTGTTTCAAAATCATATTGATTTATGTGATGTATATTATTATGTTACAACACTTAATGCAGACAAAAAGTTCCAGGCAGAAACCTGTGTTTCACTGATAAAAAAAGCAGGAAAATCTGACAGCTGACTTAAGGCAGAAGGATTTATCCGGAGTAATTTCAGTTTTAATCCACAAATTGAATCTCTTATTATATGGTCAAATTAATACTGCTGGGAAATCTGGTCTTTTGCACTATCTTTTTTTAACATTGTCATTATTCCATTATAAAAGGTTTTGGCCCTTTGTTAGCTCTTTTTTGATTATTCAGATACTTTCCTTTAAACTTGTAAAATATCTAAATCTTAAATGGACTTACCTTGTGTTTTTCTTGAGGGTCAATCAGTGGGATCCTACTGTAATTCTCCACAATTACAATCACTTACATATCCTAAGAAGTTACAATATCAAGGTTTGTTTGCATTTTGTTTCCATAAAATCAGTAGCTTTCTGATGATCATTCAATTTGTCATAATTCTACAAGCTCTCCTCTCCCAAAAATGGCTTTTTATTAGGCAAAGCACAGGGCTTTTACTGCTTCTCACTTTACAGAATGCTATAAAAAAGGAATTCTTTTTCTTAAATATAATAGAAAACTTGTTCAACAGAAATCAGCTCACACCTTTTTTCCAAGGCTGCCTCACTAGACTCTTCAACTATCTCCTTATCCAATTAAGCACTGTTGACAAGAGCACTGCTGAAAGCTATGAAAGAAGCCGTATCGAATCATCCTTGGCAACCATGACATAGGCCACGGAAGGATTATCACTGGGCTCCCAACAGCTATGCAGAAAACCCATGCTGGTTTTGCACCAACATTTTATTAGAAGAATTTTCATAGTTTTATTACTACCAGCCTGTACCCACCCAGAAGCCACAGTGATGTAAGCTACAACATAGGCAAATTCCCATTGTATGAACTTTGCCCATGGCAGATTTAGAAAAAGCAAAAAAGCAATGTTGCCAAGAGCTTTCAGCACCTTGCATATGCTGCAGCTCTCACTGCTCCTGCCAGCTGTACAGCTGAACCAGTGATAACGCCGGCTGGAAATTTCAGAGTAAACAGACATGACTCCAAAGGGATAATATGAAATGAGCTTCTGGCAAAATAAGAAGATAAATTTAAAAAAAGAAAACCTAGTACGCTGAATGTACCATAAAGAGCAGAAATAGTTTTGTAGTAATATCTGTGAGGAAACTCCTGAATGTATTAGGTAGAGTACCATGCTCCTAAGCAGCTAAGTGCCAGGCAGCTTTCACACATGTGTTTTCAAAGCATTATAAATAAAGAGTAAGTGCCAAAGTCATTATCCTCCTTTCCCTGAGCTAAAGAGTATCAGGCACATGCAGTTACTGTTCATGCTAATCATCACTGCTCTAAGACGGAACAGCAAAGAAACAGACCCACTCTGTGTTTCTGACTAATAATTTCTGCCTAAGAGTAATTTAGCTAATAAAATGTAGCATGCAACAAGCCTTTTAGCACCTATCAATCATACTTTGCAATAACCTTCCTGAACAATACTGGGAAATGATATCATTTTATATCTTGTAATTCATAAATAGAACACTTCACTCATGTTAGTCTGGATGAACAAGTACCATCAGTACAAACAGATTTTTGCACATTTGGCCATGACAAACAGAAACAGATGGGAATCCGCTTTCTAGCTACTATGTAGAAAAAAGGAACATATGTAGGTTTCTTAAAACACAGTAAAGAAAGGTTTTAATCAATGTTGGCATTTGCTGTGCACCCATCTCTCTTTCAAGAATCAGTGTTAGAAAATGCACTATAACACATTATTTTCATAGACCAATTTATTTGGTTTTCCAACAACAATGAAAGCCAAGCTGGATTCTCAGCAAGTGTTCAGCAGTCTTAAAGACCATAAAAGTCTGAGTATGGAAGAAAGAAGCTGAGTACATAGCCAATCGCACTTTGTAAAGCACACAGAGACGTACTCTTAGGAACCAGAAAATAACACTCAGCATCACCTGAGAAAAGGCTTTAGCAAGGATATCAGCGGTAATACACATAGTAGGACAAAACAGGAATGTTTATATTAGTGAAAAAAATTTTCTTAACATAAAGATTCTAGACTAATATCTATTCCTTTCTGAAAAGTGTCCTTAAAGATACTCAGACATATGTCTCTGTAACAATCTGGCCAAAAAATGTTTGTGATGACAAACAAGCTAATTTTTTCTCAAATCTTTCATAATATCAAAACAGAACAGTTTTAGACAAATGTATTCCATGGCATTTCACAAAAGAATCATAAAGGTCATGGAATAGCAATCTTTAGACTGAATGTAAATTTCCACGTTGAGAAATTTAATTTGAAACACAGATTTAAGGGAAAGAAACAAGTAATCTGAGGATTTCTCACAAGCAGAATCTTAGATATTCTTTTGCCATATGAGGACAAATTGAACCAAACTAGAAAATCAAAGCACAGAAGAAAAGATGGCAATCTTGCTTGTACCAACATTAGAACACATGAGTCTAAGTAATAATAAAAGGTTCAACCAGATCTAAGTATGCTGGATCTTCTCACCATTCAAAGTTAACTTGCTGTTAACAAGTAGGGCATGTGTTGGTTACCATCAAAACCAACACTGTACACTTAAAACACTACTTCCATTGTCAAACTGGAGGTGGAAAGGAGAATTTGTAGAAACGTCATTTTTGTTAAAATCCAGATCTCAATTATCTCTTTGACTTCATGAACAATACACTCCACTTTTTTTCAAGCAAATAAGAAGCCACAGTGATCTTTTTAATGGTTTAATGAATATACAAATCTATTTACAGACAAAGGATAGAATTAAAATTTTAGGACAACAGATGGATTGTGTAAGTATTGCAAATAGTCTTCTCACTATCGAAATGCAATCATTGCATCAATCCATTGATAAGGTAAAGGCAGCGACTAAGCCAGTCTGCAATATTTTAATTACAGTGTTTTCAGGGTAAGTAATAATTTCTATTGCTCATATCCAATACTACCAGAAATAACCAGAGAAGGACACCAAATTAAGCTGAAACTCTGAATTTACTTCTTTCAGTAAAGAAGAGGGTTTCAATATACTTGATAACAGATAGGCACTCTCTCTTCAAAAATTGCTAGTTGAAAAGAAAGGACTAAAACCACAACTTGACGTACTCAACAAAGGCAAGTTTTTAAGTTTTTTTTAAACTACATAGAATTTTAAAATGGCAGTTAATCCTATTTACTAAAAGAAGGCTGTTTTCTGCACAAGAATATATGAGGTATACTCAGCCTTTTCACACCAATAGTCCTTCATTTCCCGGATACTCCAGTTTAAATCAGGCCTGAGTTTTACGCAGTCTATCTATAGATGCTCTTCACCAATTGGCCAAAAATTATCTTCTGCAACTTTTCCTCCTTAACATGGGAACAGATACCACTGCGTTTGCAATTTTTTACTTTTTTGATTAACTCAGTTTTAGCTCTTTTTTTTCCCTATAATGTATATCTTTTTTCCATCTATGCAATTAACATATAAGGGTAGCAGGCAATGTTTTATTTGTATCATATCTCAGATAATTTACCCAAGCTGGTTCAGATAAGAAAAAATATTAATCACAATTTGCAATTTTAGCAAATTTTTCTGACAAAAAGGAAAACTCTACTATGAGATTATTGGGAGATCTTGTTGAGATTTACTACCTAAAAGAAAACATGAGATGAATTCAGAAAAAAAATTGATTTGGAATTCTTAAAAGAAACCGTAGAAAAACCAGATTATGATAAATCTCCTATAAATTAATAGGATTTTCTCTTAGAGACAACTGAGAGTGAATTGACAGATATTTACAAACTTTGTCATCAATTTAGTGTCTAATAAAATTTTCCAAAATCATAAATTCCCAGAACTTAAGTGCATACTAAAAACCTTTACCTGCTATCAGTAGCACAAATTTCTCATCTACAACTTCCAGCAAGAGTACATGCAGAGGTAAAGAGGTAGATACATACATACATACACAAGTTTTTAAAATTCCACAGACTTTGTGGTTGCAGAGCTCTTAATCTCTTGGCAGGAAATTCCTGACGGAAAAATAAACCCAGCTCTATTTACTCTCTACCAGATGACACACAGAATGTGTTTGGCTGTTACTAGCATTTGCTTGAATACAGGTGTCACATAGAAATTACTTACACACTGGAACAGTAAATATATTGCAGTGGGAACTTCAGATTCTGTTTATTCTGCATTAAGAAATATTCTCAGAGCTGCTGTAGGTACTACACAAGCTCTTAAAAATACATAATAACAGATATTTCATGATCTGATAGCCTTTCAGTAAGAAAATGTTTTCCTAAAAGGTAATATAATCATCTTTCATGCAACTAAAGTATAACCTCTTTTGTATTTTATTTTGCTTGGACACAGCGAACAAAGGAATAACACTGCCTTTTTAAAAACCTCATGAAAGGCTTGTAATACCATGCTTCAGTTTTCCCTTTTTCAGACTATGCAAACCAAATTATTTCATTGTTCATGTAATTCTTACTACCTACTACTGCCTTTTATTACTCTTCTCTCATTTTCATATTAGTATTTACTGACATCTTCTACCCAAACTGGAAAGAGTTTTCCAAGTGAGACTTCATCAGCTTCAAGTGAAATAGTCAACTCATATGTTTTCCATAATAACACTGTTGTTAATGCAAGAAGCTAGGAATTCAGGAGAAAGGTCAAAATTTTCATTACTCAACCAGTATCAGCAGTATAGGTAACTAGAGAAGAATTTGTGCTAAGCCCTGAATTCTCTTCAACATATTCAACATATTTAACACCAGGTGTGTACAGTAAAAATCAATGCATTTAGAAAATGTCAAACTTTCAATTACGTATTGTCACGATTAACCAAGTGCTGTAGTAGAAGCATTACTTTGAGCTGAAGCTTGCAATAGCATATAGATACTATGTTTTGTTTATACCCAAAAGTATTTCCCGTATTTTTTTTATTTTCTTTCTGGGTCAAAAGTACAACTAGTTTTACCCAGTTTAGAATGTTATCTTCACTAAAAAAATGCATGTTGATGACAATGCCATTCTTTGAACACAACAGGACAAATTGGTAGCAAATACTGCATTGAAATAGCCAAATTCCCCATCACAAAGGATCTTTGTGATTCAGTTCCTGAGAAACTGCAATTTGTGAATGTTTGAAAACTAAGGAAGTCCTGTTCCTTTGTCCCAGAAAAATTTGTTTGGTTATCCTTGCTTTTCCTCAGGAAACTGTAGTGGTTAAAAATTACCTTGTCAGCCGATGCCAAAGACTCAACACTGTCTTCACTACTGAGCTCTTAACAGCTGAAGCTATTGTGGCAACTGCAGTTGGGGGTCTGCTGCAGACACTCCTAATCTCCAAAACCAGCGCTCATGCCCATAGTCCACTAACTCCAGCAGTATTAGAAGCTGGCAGAGTACCTCTAACGGACCTGCTGTCAGAAAAACGTGGTTCTTAAAATAATGCCTGAAACCCACCCTCTCCCCTTATGTCCAAGCTGTGGGAAGGAGATCACCTAAACTGACAGCAGAAATCAAAAGGGAAAGCAGAAAAGCTAAGAAAATGTTATTTCTGATAACAATGGTCCAGTGACCACAATAAAACCCACAATGCCTTTGGATACCATGTGATGGCACTGGACCTGCAACAAGGCAAGGTGATAAATACTGAAGTATACCTCATATATCCTAATTTTAAAAGTTTCATTTGCAGGCATAAAAACCTCTCTTGTAGCAGAGTTATTTTCTGTAAATGTGTATTCAGGTATATTCTGCCTATAATGAAGGTTACTTTATCTTCTAACCATGGCAATTAGTCTCTATCATAATTTACTCACAATTCCCACAGATCCCTGTATACTTATAATAAAGCTGGTGCAAGATCAACGTTCTGTCCCGTAAGATACAGAAAGTATATTCTTTGCATAGTATGACAATAAACTGGTAGTTTGGGAAAACAGTAATACAATCTTGACATTTTTGCAGATAAATATAAACTTGTGCCAATGCATTGGCCCAGATTCTACTCTGTGCTTGAAAGACTCAGAAGGAAATCAGAAATTGCTTCAAGTGATCACTATTTCTTATGCATTTCCCTTTCTTTTGCCTGTAGCTGGAGGCCACTTGCAGAATAATAAATATTGCACCCTTTCAGGTTGTTTTTCTTCCTGTTACAACGGTTTCTTTCAGAGAGGTATTCACTGATAGAAGCCTCCAAAACTGAGAGTCTCTGGTTCCTTGCCCCACTAGTCTAATTGAGGGCGAAAAACAGGATAACCAGTCTACTGCAGTGGCTCCGCATCACTCAAGGATTCCTTTATGTAAAAAAAAGTTTCAGCCAGGTAAAGTCTCCCCAGCTTCCTTCTAACATGGAAAAGTGGGATGAAATACAGGAATTTCTGGATATAATCCATTACTTTATTTTAAAAACTGGTATGTCTTAGGAATGTGGAGACAGTATTACATCAGGAGATTTTATCAATTGCTTCACGTAAAAATTGAGATAATTGAGGGGGGAGGCAGACAGCAGAGTATTTTAGAACAGTTCCTAAAACTAAGGAAAGCAAAGAAAGCTTGAAAGTAGTTTCTATGATGGTACAGTTCTGTCTAGAGAAATGCTCAGAGTAAAAGAAATTCAAAAGTGGTTAGAGATAACTTAGTACATCTTCTTTGCAGCTTTTGATGTTGCATCATTCCAAACTCTTACAAAACTCTACTGTGACACCTATATATTACATCCTCTAAAGCTAAATCAATCTTCAGGATTGACTCCAGCAGTCTAGCAGCTTAAGGATACCACTAATGCTGAAACATCAGCATAGTGTTACACAAGTCATTGGTATCTGGCAGAAATTTAACTGCTGTAATGTTCACTCACTAGAGGTGAAAAATAGTAGAACTTTTAGGTATAAATCACAAGACTACTCAAAATGCACATTTAATAATTTTAACTTAAAATACTGTTTTAACTACTATTTCCAAGTAAGTGTGTGAGCAAGTCCATGATATTAATGTAAACACCTTCCAAGATGGAGTTCAGCTTCAATAACTAGTTTAAATTACTTTCAAAGTACTTTAGTTTTAGTAGCTTATAAAGCAAAGATGACCATTTGATTTTCAGATCACACTGTTGTAACATCCAACAGTGATGTATAAGAGACCCTTAGAGAAAGAACATTAAAATGCAACTAGAGCTTGATCCTGCTAAATTCTCAGCAACTCTGGAAGGTGCTGAATGCCTTCATGCTCCTTTTGAGTGTCTTGATGCACTGCTGTGTCTGAGCTCAGACTGTGTTCATACAGACACATAAATCAAGATCTATGTGTTTTTACAAGTTCTATGTGAAAAACATTTGTCAAAATCATGTTTCGAAAAGACAACATGAAGAAAACAACATCTTAGTATTTTATTACATTAGCTGATGCACAGAAACAGACTCGGTTTTCATCTTATTTTCAGGTGGGGAGAGGGAAGGATGTTGCTCACTACTTCACGGGAAATAATCCTCTCATTAGAAAAAAATACCAAAATACTAACACATAACCTCAGCCAGGACCCAGTTTTAAAGGTCTGGCTTGATTGTCTTTCCTCAAATATTTAAACACGTTCTTTATACAATAAAAATCACATAAATAAATGCAATGGGGGGAAAGAGGGGGGGAAGGAAAAAACCACCATATCTGTTCAATTTATATAAAAGAAAGCAATAAAACAAAAACTTCTACATCATGCATTCCTTGTGAAAATTAACATTTCAGTCATTAATTAGTGCCACATTGCACTGAACTTTGTTTCAGATAATAAACTGAAACTGCAGTTGCTTTACTAATTTTCTTCAATACATATTTTTGTAATTGAAAGTGCCTTGTTTAGGAATACTTAAAAACATTTAAAAGGTTACAGCTTTACAGTTATTTTAGAATGATAACATTTAAATAAGGCAAAAGTAAGATTGCCCAGCAGCCATTTCAAAGATTGTCTGATAGTGACATCAAATTCACAGACAACAGAAAGTAAACCACTTCATTACCCACTAGAACTGTAACTACTAACCCTACTGCTTGCCTCTTAAACTGCGCTATTGTATTAAAAAAATGGTTAGATATAGTTTGGCAGTATGAAAAAACAGATCTGAATTTAAGCAAGTTTCCTACACTGGTAACCAGAAAAGCTCAAACGGAACTCAAGCCCCTAGATAAGGCTTTATTTTGTAGTGCTAATCTTATGACTTCTATGATATTTTGTAGTACTGAACTACAAAAGATGTAAACACACTCCTCAAAGAAAACTAATATAGTTTTTAAGATTAATTTATACAAGTCTAATTTCTACATAGGCAACATGATTTATGGACATAGATGGAAATTCCAAACACAGTCACACCACTGTATCTCTGGTTAATGTGATAACAATACTCATTAACAAAGGACAAATGCTGTAGTAATGAAAAACTTTAATATCTGATGCTCTGAATGAAAAAAAAATCAAACAAGAAACTGTCTCCCTATATATACCATGCCAATATATTGAAGGAAAGAATTCAATATAATGCTTACTATAAAGATACTGACACAAGAGAACAGTTTTGAAAAGTTTTAACATAATGAGTATTCTGTACTGCAAGTTACTCATTCTCTTTTCAAGAGAACAAACTAAATACTAACTCTGAAACTGAAAAGAATATTCCATGGAGTTGTGACATCCAGAAAAGACACTGAAGTTATATGAAGTGCCAGAAAGGACTTCTACAGCCTTCAAATTCAAAAAAGCAGCATGAGTAGGGCTGACAAAGGACAAGAAACCCAAACACACATGGGTGCATGGTTATTCATCATCTTCACAGTGGCCATGATAGGATGCCTTTGCAGTGCAGTTCTCCCCAACAGAATTAGACTCTCTGGCATGTTTCTAAGCAGTTTAGGCCTATGAAGCGTGCATCATCCTCCTCTAGACAATCCATGACGTGTGCATCATCCTCCTCTTGACATGACACATGCGTTTGAAATCAAGGTACAGAGGCACATTTTAGCTTCATCTCCCAGCCTTTCACAAGTCATCATAAGAGAACAAGACTCCCACCTTGTAAGGAAGGAGACTGCACCATCAGATACAAATTGCAGTCATGTCTCTAAAAAGCTGAACAGCTGATATCTCAATAAAGTACTGCTGAAATATCAATCCCTCTCTTTACAGACCTGCTCTACTCTAAAACAATCTTTGCATTTAAACGGCCTAAATCTGTGAGAGGAAAGAGAACAATACCTGGAGAACTATAAACAAAAACACACCACATAGGAGTTCAAGATCTACAATGCAAACATGAAAACAAATTTCTAATCCTCTCCTTTCTGTGATTCTGCTCTTGAAAGCAGAAACGTTTTACCCCACATTTCTTCAGGAAGTGCTGAACTGTAGAAAGTGCAAAGTGTAAGGTCACCTTGCTGTGAGTGGGGATCAAACTAGCAAAACAATGGAGTCATAATTCAAACAGATTTAAAAATACAGTGTCTCTCAAGTGTTTTTTAAAATGTAATTATAAAGGTAAAAAAAGCTTCTCTTTTCTTAGCTATACAAAATATAATTGCAAACTTTTTAAAACTCACAATTTAGAAACAAAATATTTAATGGCTGCCTGAACTAAGCATCTGACCTAGAAATGATTTTCAGAAGCAAACCCCAGCTGAGCTACTGCGTTTACAATCATGATTACGATTGTCCAATTTTCTAAAAGCAAACACAGCCATAGAGTATAAATTTGTCTCCAGTGGGTGTAAGTCCCAACACAGACTGAAGAAATCCTCTCTTATCCAGCCAGTTCTCATATCTTATAATGAGCCCTATCACACAGTGGAGTAATTAAGAGTTGATTTTATATAGGAGAACAGCACAGAGGCTTACTCATGATACAGGTATAAGGCATCCATAATGAAACAATGCAAGAGAAAAGCTAGGGGGAAAAGGATTACTTACGGCCTTTATCTCAAATTACAGCAGGCTTTGTTTGCTAATACCATTAACTTACTGAGTCAATTTTAAATCTTGGAATCTATTTACCCTATATAAAAAGACTTCTCTTTATGCACAGAAATTGTATTTACTGTGACTACAATATACCATTTTACTGAATATATTCATGTCATAGCATAAATCTTTTTGAATCAGATGTGTAGCTTAATACATATAAATACAAAACTTCAGTGATAAAGCACAAGTCAGAATGGAAGTGTCAGATCTTCTATAATGTACCTCCACATTTAACCTGGTGTTTAAAAATTGTTAAAACTTCGGACTTTTGCTTGTTCCCAGGGAAAGCTCACATGGCAAAAGCATTTTTATATACTGTTAAGCATTAAAACAATTCCCAACAAAAGGTATAGCATGTATCAGAATATAAAGGGTGGCAGTTTAATCACAAGCAGGAAAATCTCACAACTGGAGTATTTTTAAATGTTCTAGTGAAATGCTGATGCCACATTTCAACACTAGTATGCAAGTCCTACCACATTTCCCTGAAACCAGCTACTGAAAAACAACATTGCAAGATTAATTTCACATAGTCTATTCGCGGCTGGTTCTATGTAATTCAAGATCTGCTTTGCAAAATGGCCAAAAAAACCCTTTCTCTACCTGCTCAGACATGAAAAGGTTTCAGCTTTTGTTTTAGTTTTCTTTTTAAAAATGTATGGCAAGAATCTTGTAACACAGGACAGAGGGATCATCATTATCTCTTGCATTGAGTATCACATTTACTAACTAAAGATGCTGCAGGAGTAGCTTTTTTCTTGTGAGTAGCATCTTTCTTGTGATTCTCAAAATCAAATCTGCCATATAATTAGTACCATGAATATAATGCATATAACTCATCATTATTTGCAGCAGGAGGAAAGCAATGCTCAGAAATGCTGCTTTTTCAGATGTTCACAAGCAAAAGGAAAATTTAACAAGTTCTATGTATACTTCACTAGAAAATATCATAAACTCACTTTTAAAGCATAGTAGTTTTACAAAGCCATACAACCTGTAGAAGTTGTACCAGTGAAAGTTCCATGACATTAGGAACTTCTGCTTTCTAAACCTTCCCAAAGAGCATCTCACATCACACATTTGTATCTGTGCTCATGTCCTTGGTTTAAAATTCACTGAGAGGTTGAAACTGAAATATAAAACTAATAATTTACTACTAATTTATCTGTCAGGCTATTTAACACACTTAGTTATTAATTATTTTTTCTGACTTTGACATATGTGATACTTCACCACCTGAGACAGGACTTACGTATCTGTACTTTAAATTACATCATTTTAATTCATTTATCTTGGCTACCTGATCACCATCTTTTCATTTGCTCTCACAATGCCCTGTTTTCATGTAACACAGTTATGCGATAACTTCTACTAAAAATGTCAGATACATTCACAAGACAAGAAGTTTTTAATAAAGTCTGGAATTTCACAAAATCCTGCATGTACTTTAATAAATATTTCATATTTGGACCTTATTTTTTTGTGCCAACAAACATATTTTCAGACTTTTTAGGTAAAGCCACTATTTTCTTAATGACTACTGAAGTCACAAGGTGATTCCATCAATGTAATTTTAAGTTGATCAGTAGGGCTGCTTAGAGAAAGAGGGACTTGCTATATTTAAAGATATATTGCCTGAATAAATTACCTTGCTATACAATTTGAAGGCAATTTTTAATTTCTGCAGAAAATCACATTCTTCTGGTACCTCCAATATTGGAATCTATTCTCTAAAATTAAATTTAAATAAATACTGAGCTTTTTTTTTTTAAATCAGACTTATAAATAGGAATTTGATAGGCCAAATACAGTAGTCACCATTCAAAATTGTCCTGCCTCTGATGCTACCCTACTGATACCCTGTGTATCTACCAAAACATCATCTCACATTCACAGTGTCTAACATATGCGATGCTTCTGATTTCAACATCTAGACACTATAGGCGTATCCTGGATTTTTAATAGAATTCAGGTAAAAACTTAATAGAAGCAGAGAAAGTGAAATGACCTGCTAAAATATCACTGCAGAGCTATAGAATGGGAGAAAACAATAAATTAAAAAATACTTTAAACATAAAACAAATACAATTTTTAAATACAAATACAGGCAACTAAACACAAGGTTTTCCCCCTCAGGTGCCTTTAAGTAATTTGTTAGTAAGATCAGTCACTGTCTGTTATTGATAAGTAACTTGACAAACTAAAGGAAAACAACTCATTCATATTTTATAAGTACACAAACAGGTGGCTTTATTAAAAGACACCCTTTCTTAAAAAAACTTTGAGGTTTTCTTGACTTGTGTTTTAAGGTCTGTATTTGTCTTACATTATAAACCATAAGTATGTCTCCTATGTCTCAATATACATTTATGCAATTGTCACTTCTATATTTAACATTCAGCCTTCTCTTCTGGGCAAAACGTTAAGTAGTGGCACTACTACACTGCTATGCACAGGCAGTGCACATGGCAGCAGGAGTGTATAAAGGCACTGGGTGAAACAGCAGATGATGCTGTAGAAGAATGCTGTATGTGGAGCAAGTCACACTGAACAGGGTAGCTGTAAATCCTAGGAAGAACCCCACTGAAACAGGAAAGAGCCAGGTGCTGGGTGGGGTGGTGACTGAAGCCAGACCACACCATAACTAAGGAGGCAGCAATGGCACCACAGAACATAACCTGGCCTGAGCAAAGCATCTGCATAAATCACAGAGAATTACTATTCAAGAAGAAGAATCTGTCATGAGAGCTCAAAATTCAGTGTCCCCTTGTCTGCCATACCTCAACAACTAATCCTAGTCAGACTGCTTGGACACCTCAGGAAAGCTGCGTATGTTAAGGTCAGAGAATGGCTGTAACAAAGGCAGTGAGCAAAATCTACAAAGACATGCACACAAATAAAAAAAATTCTGCTTACATTTTTAAAAAATCACCTTCCCGTCCTACAGAGTCTTGCACTGAGCTTTTCCGTCATGAGAATGAGTATGAAATACAATTATTTTGTATCTACTTTTGCTGTCAGCATTGGAAATGACTAAGTACTACACATATGCACAAAATGGGCCTTTTTTGGCATATCCAGTTCATTTCGGCGTTTTCAGTTCTGCTGGACTCTGTTCCTAATAAAATGTCAGTGAAGTCTAGTTTGTTTCACCTCTCAGCTCAATTGATATTTTAAGCTATGCTTTCCAGAGGGAATCACAGCAAAGGTAAAGAAAAGATCCACTTTTTTTTCCAGGCTTAAAACCCCAACTAAACTTGTTTTGTAGATGAAGCAAAATTCACTAGAGGACCGGAGTTTCAAATTTAGTATTTCATTCCTCAAACTACTAGATGGGAGAAAGTGCCCCAAAAAGCCTAATTAGTCACAGCAAGTTGTGCACTGGGAATGCACACAGACTGTTCAAAACCAGCTCCTACAAGGTACACAGCTCTCAACAGTAACTGGCTCCAAAGGGAGTAGTACCTTAAGTCTGCTTGAAAAGGTCTTAGCACAGTTCCAAAAGGAGGGATTTTTGAATGGGGAAATGGGGGGAGGGGGGATAAATTAAAAAAAAAGAAACCTTTTGGAAGTTCATGACCCATTAGTATTTTAAGAATTTCCACAAAGAAAAGGAAAAAAAGATGATCACAGCCTAATATAACAAGATTTCTATGAAACTACAGCAAAAAGCTCAGGTAAAATGACATAGCTACAAGATTCTGGTGGAATCCAACTTAAAGATCCTGATTAGAATTTCCCTTATTTTTAAAATACTCAAAAGGAAACATAATTACAAAAAGTTAATTTCCACTACTTCTACTGATTATTTTTCTATATAATTCATCCTTTTAATGTAACTATTCTCTATTGCTTCTATTGTTTCAAGGGTTTTGTAACAAACGTGTTCTACTTGTTGGTTATGCCACACAAGTTGCATAGAACTATTCCTCAAGATTCACACAGAACGAAATGGTTGCATTCTCTCTCAGACACAGCCAAGGGGGGCGAAGCTATCTGAACAGAACACAGATTCGGAGAGGATGGTAAGGCACAGCAGGCAGGGAAGCACGCAGCTGCACAACACTCCTACAAAAGCCAGAAGGAGAGAAAACCAGCTGGAAGAGAGATTTGGATAAAGACAGAAGGAGAAGGTGGAAAAGCCTGTGTCAAAGGAACAAACTGGGAGGGGCGGGGTGAGGGGGGAATCAGAAGAAATGACCTCTGAAACAAGGACCTGGGAGTTACAATGGAAAGAGAGGTGAGTGAGGAAACAGACATGTGGGCAAGACAGGACGGGGTACAGCACACACAGAGAAGAGACCAGTAATAGACTGGTCTGTAACCATAGGACTATTGTATTCTCCAGACCTCAACAAAAAAACCAATGTCTTTTTCACTAAATCCTCAGGATAGACACAACATGGGATGGAACAAGAATTTTGGAACCATTACTTTTGCACATCTTTGCAGACACTTCAAGATGCAAAGACAGCAGGACAGCACAGTGAAGAATATTCTAGGCAAATGGGAAATACCACTTTTAAGAAAAGGGCACACCTATTCAGAAGAAATCAATTCTTTTCTTTATTCAGTCATGGTGTTCTGTGTGATGGCATACAAACCACAAAATCCAACTTTTCATGAGCAGTAGCCAACAAAATATTACTAAATGAAGCTGCAAGAGTGACAAGCTACTACATCCACAGTTTAAGTCAGCTAACTGTGGCTAAAAGTGCTAAAAGAATATACTAAAATTTAAAACTCAAGTCACTGGCATCTTAAATTGGACACTTTAATTCTACAAATATTTCAGCCTTTATACATTTTTAGTTTAAAGTTCCACAGTTGTAAAATACAGATAGCAATATGAACTAATCCACAGGAGTACTGTAATTTTAAATTAATTTTTATCAAGCTTACAGATGCAATAATGAAAGTATTACAAAAAATGTCTAGAAAGAATTTTTTTTCTGGTGCCTGGTTTTAATAGTGAACAGTATGTCTACACACTAAATACGTTGATAAAGGAATATGAAATAAATGAACCTTTTTAATGGAGTACAGTCTGTGGAAAAAAATCCTCTGTTCATAAACTTAAAGATTACATATTAACAAGGGTGAATGGAAGTTGAACTGACTCCCCCTGGTTTTGACAGACTAATTTTTCAATACCTGATTTTGTAACCTTTCCTGTTCTTTCACACTGAGTTTCTTGATTAGTGTAAGAATGGCCTACTAAGATGTTAACTGTTCAATTTTAGACTTCTCTAAACAACAAAAAGTACTCAAAATCTTGCTGGTATACAATCATGTCAAAATATATGAACTGCCTGAAAGTCTTAGGCTGACATTTTACAAGCACATGTCTGCAAAACCCTATGTAAAGGTTTGTTTGGTTTGTTTTTATCATTATGATAGGTTCTTCATGAAACTACCTATTTACAGAAAAGAAGATTTAAAAAACACAAGTTGCAAATATTACAGTAAAACACCTCAATGAAAGAATAATAACATCTTACAGCAGCTGAACTGTGTTATGTTCATTAGAAGAATTATTTTGGAATACCTTAGCAATGACTTTTAAAGAAATTTAACCATTTGTGCATACCACCTTTTTAAAAAGCATCTGTGCCAAGATGATTACAGATACAGTCACAGCTGACTAAAAAGGACAACTTGAATCCACACCAAGCAGTATTTCACCCTATTGAATAAATTCAAGGTGTCTTAATTTTAGTGTACTGTAAAAGAAATGGATTTGTTTTTACATTTCTAACTGTGATTGCTCAAACAGAAATGTGTAGTTCTGGTGGTTTGACTTTGACTGGATGCCAGGGCTACCCTCTAACTCCCCTCGTCAACCAGACAGTTTGGCCTTCAGGTCACACCAGACTTCCACAACAAGGTTTTGCAGCTCTTGCATAGGAATTTTGAAACTTCCTGGAAGCTTCTAAGCCTACCTGGATAAAACATTTGAATGGAAAACCAAAATGCAGGAGAGACATGGTGAAGATAACAAATCCTAGAAAATCTCCAAGGCTGTAAGATCACTTCCTCTGAGAAGTGAAGCAGCTGAGACATGCAGGAAGACTTCAAGCCCACAAACAATACACAAAAGCAACAAGGGAAAAACAGTAAAGAATTTTAAAAAACAACTGATACATGCTAATCATCCATATGTTGAGGAGGAGCACGTGCAAAGCTTTCTTTTTGCTGGAAGATTACATAGGACAAGTGTAAGAAATTTTACTATACAAATACTGTCAAATGTGTAGTCCAGACATCATGAAAAGCCCTGCCCCTATTTTTTAAAACAGCCTTGAGAGATATCCTTACAGGCTTTACTTACCTCATTTATGTAACCAAACTGAAAATATTTGTACCTAAATAGTCTAAACTGCAACCCAGAGATTATACTGTCACTGTAGAGAACACAGTATATTAATTCATGCACTTCTGTCACAAGCATGGCACTAGAAAAGCTTATCTAATTAATATATATTTTAGTGTCTTTTTAAAGGAGATATTTAGTATCTTTGTTACGAAATTTTTGTTTTCCTCATGTGTTTTTAGCAATTGGAATGTGTTAAAATACAGGAACAAAGTGACTTAAATCTAATGCATAATCTGAAGTAAAAAAATCTTTCTGAAGATTATTTTTTGAAGTACTTACACACCTAGATATGCAGGAAGGTATGATCTGGAGTTTCTAGAAGTGTCCATGAGCCTAATTCACAAAAGCTCTTTGCTGTCATTGGCCAAAAGAAGACCTCACCACCCCACCAACAAATAAGTATCTTTTCCCATAATACAAGAGATTGCATTTTCTTTGCACAGCGAATCCACTAGACAGTCAAAAGATGACTGTGGATTACCATATCAGAGCTTTATGAAAAGTAAACACTGGTTTCCCTAAGGCATCTAAGAAAGACACACTGATAATGTTAAAAATACCACCAAGAAATTTCTTACAATATCAGGTAGGATGATATTTCTCATCCTACATGCCCTCAAGAACCTTTCTCTTTAGCACTCCCATGATAATGATAAAACTGCTTTAAAAATGCGTAGTGGATTTACTCCATTATATTTTTATATGAGTTATTTCCACAAAAATTAACGTTTAGCTCTTACACATAATACTATTAGCAATTTACTGCAACAGAAAGTAAAATATGGTAAATAATTATAAACATTAAAAGGTCACTGAGGTTAATTTTCCTTTTCTTTTATGCAACATATTTTACAGTGTTAAAGAGAACATATTCTGCCTAGAAGCCTGCTTTTTCTGATCACATATATTTCTCAAACAAGTAACAAAACCAAAATTGAATATATAAATGATCAGATACTGCCTCTTTTTCATACCTGCAAGTTGTTACAAATGAAGCTAAAAGATCCACAGCACTTCTGCTTTCAAAGAAAAGTAAAATGGATTGCCCACATCTTTCCTAGAACTTGTGAAGTGAAACGCATGACCTGGATTTCCAAAAAACAGTGTTCAAAGTGAAGTATTAAAGTTATTTTAATACTAAGTGTCTTCTGAAGTCTTACTGAATCACTTCACATACAATTTTCACAATTATCATAGCAATTAAATGAAACAAAAATGAATTCAAGGAATCTACTATTTCAAATTATTTCAAATAAGAATTCATTCAATCCTCTTGGTCAAATATGTTTGAATCCATAATTTCCCTTCTCTGCTAATATTTTTATTCACATTTAATAAATGTTACTTTTGGTCTGATAGTTTAAATCATCCTTTTCAGAGAAAAAAAGCACATTCACTAAAGACATACTTTACATTCTATTATCATTTTATTATTTAGAACCTCTCACTGGTTGCATCTATTGAGTAAGTTAATTCTGTTAAATGTAAAACAGAAGCATATTTCATCCCCATGACGGCTAAGAAATGCACTTTAGGAAAGATACCATCTTTCCACTTCTCCCATCTCTTCAGCATTACTTTTCATTTTGTTTGCTTTCTAGTAAACATCTCCATTCTTGGATGCTGTAACATAATTCCTCAAAATAGCATTTTCATTATCAGCAGCACCACTAGAGCTTGTCAACATGCTCATCTTGTGAGTCTTCTTCAAAAATTACCTCATTCCAGAAATTTCTATCAACAAATCAGCAAATATGTCCCCTTTTTTCTACCAATGTAAAGTTCTCTCTGTGGAAATGAGAGCTCTTACAATTCCTCCATCCAAATTCACACAAGAAAACACAGGCAGACATTTTACTGGTTGTTTCATTATTCAGTGAATAATGTTTTCCACAAAAACTTTTTATATAAGTAAACTTGGACTAAACAAAGCTACTCAGTACAAATGTGACACTTAGGATTAAAATACTTAGCCCTATAAAAGTAGATATGGTTTGTTTGGTCTTCTTAGTTGTTACCCTAAATAGTTGTTTCTGTTACTTAGGACTAATTTATTAAATGTTACTGACAAAAAGGCAGTATTTTCTCATTGTTTTAAGTTACACTAAAGAAATCTTCCCAGTTTTAACTGGGTGTCTATTGAAATTTAAGAAACTGATTTCTCTTTTCAAGAAACACAAATGAAGCAGTTCAAAATAATTATTTTAATCTAAAACACATACTAAGCTGTAGCAGCTATGATAATAGCTGATTTGGTAATTGCAAATAGAGTCCATATCTTATTGCTTGATGGCAAGTAATGATTTTTGAACAGGTCTCTCTCACTTCTTCAGAGCATGAATGAAAAAATAAGAATAAGCAGAGTAAGTAAAGAAAAGAACACAGTGCCAGAATAAAGTATAAATGCTTTCAAATATTCACAGAGACATAATGTGTTTCTTTATGATCAAGGAGCAGTCATGTTGAAAACAAAAGAACAAGACTTTCAAACACAGCAATGTAATGAACTTCAACAAGCTCGTAGTCTATGCAGCACACAAAGCAAAATGCACAGAGAAAAGTAAGCAGAATTCCAGCCTAAGCCACTAACACTGCTATTTAAACAGAGCATGCAAATTTTATTAAGCACTTATTAAAACTGAAGTTACCCATGCACGTAAACACTTCTGTCACAGAAAGATATAGAAGAAAATAAAAATCCCAACCTCCTTTCCCACAGTTTTGTTCTTTGAAAGAAAGAATTCTTCCCAGACCACTTTCCCTCTTGTTATTTTCTCTGTATTCATTCTTTCCCTCAGTTTTCTCATTATCTCTATTCCCCTACCTTTTCCATCCATTGCTTTGTAGTTATTATTCTCTTTTTTGTTCTTTTTTTTTTCTACTGCTGCTAAAGCTATGTTGCAAATAGGAAACTGCATGTAATGCCTCAGGGAACTTCATGCAGCAAGCAGGGCTCTGGGTATAGTGCCATTCACCAATCTGAGTATCATCTTCCTGCTGTGTACAACCTCTCAGTCACAGAACACTTCTAGACACAGGATGTCAAGCTGCATGGGCCCTCTAGAAGACCCACTGTGCATTCATACAATTCTCGGCTTGGTTGAAAGACACGTATCCTACAGCCACAGAGATAAACACATGGAAATTCTGTGCCAAATACCACTGTGTGACCGATCCCTGGGTATGGTCACTCACCACCAACATACAAGCAGTGAGCCCCTTTCTCCATGCGGGTCTCACCAAGCTACAGTCCCAGACAAGAATACTGTTTAAAACACAAGAGCTGATACTTACAGGCTCAGACACCCCCAGCAAAACCCACAGGGAAGCTGTCACAGGCACACCTTCCATAAAAAAAGCAACGTAAGGAATCTGATTTCCAACATCCTATAACCACTGTAAGATCAACCTGAACTTAAAAAAAAGATGACAGTGATGTGCAGAAATCAGACAGGTCATGTTAACCAAGGTGTCACTGTCAATAAAGTCTGGCAAAGCTGCTCAAAAGACGCAATTAAAAGAAGTAAAGTTTAATTAACCAATTAAATGGCTATGCTGAAGAAATGCTGAATAATGCTTTTATTCAGTATTTCTGTTCTTCTTATATAGGTGTCAGAAGTTTATGAATACACATGGTATGAGCTATGCCATGAGCATCAGTTGTCTCAGAAAAGAGTTGTCTTAAACATTCAATCAGTTTAGAGGCAAAGTAGTTTGAAAGACCTACTCCCCCCAATCCCTCTTGAGAGCTTTTACTGAAAAAAAATATATTGAACATGTTTAGAGAATGGGTATTTTTTAACTGAAATGACAGTTTCCAAAACTTAAGCAGTTAGAAGCCCCCATCAAGCACTTTTTTCATGTATAACATACAAGCTAATTCTAATCTACACTGCAAAGAATTAAATGAGGGTTCACAGAGTCTTTGGAAGATGACTGAGATTTGGTAGTAAAGTTTCATATATAATATAAAATCACACAAAGGTGCTATCTCTGTCTCAAAATCATTCCTAAGTAGAATATCTAATCACAATCAATCTAGGAAACTCTAAAATTGAACACATAATAGCTCAAGACAAACCACACAGAACTGTCTGAACTCTAACACGATTTCCCTGTATTGCATACTTCCCATGTAAGTTTTACCTAAACACCAAGAATTAAAAAGTAAAGACAGTATGCTGGCACACAGCCCCAGGCACATGAAATTAAAAGATGAATAGTAAATCATCAATACCATTTTTCTGCAGCTTGGGACATGCTCTTAAGGAATAACCGTATTCCCTGAACAGTTTCTGGAAAGTGATCAACATTTGGATTTGTACTGTGGGAAAAAAGTTTAAAACTGTTTGGCACACAGTTTTCCTTGAAACACTGTGTATGTGGAAGATCTTAAATTCTCAAAAGAGTATCTTCATTTTTTTAACAGATCGTACCTTCAGCAAGACAGCAATAAAATTATACAGGTGGTTTCTACTTAGTGAACTTTTTCAACTATTATTCACTACTTCATTTTGAATGAAGTACACACTTTAAGGTGTGTAAATAAAAATCTGAAGTTAAGCTTGGCTGATACATAATAAAGTTCCTGATTAAAAAAAATAAATACAGGATACTAGCATATCTCCTTTTGATTAATCTTAAAGCAATGGGCTAAAGGTCACTGCAGTGAATTTCTTTCACAATATTTGAATTCCCTTGGCATAAGAACAAATGTTTTAAAATAATATTGAATAAGTTATCAAGACTTATAACGAAGTCTGGTTTCAACAAATATGAAACTCTGTTCAGATTTTTCTTCCAATACTTCCTTTGTTTGTTTCAAACAAATTTAGTAGTTGGCCTCATCTCTCCTATGTATTATCATCGCAAAATAAAAGACTGTCTATTTTCTGCCAAGTATCTGCTTCTATAAGAGCAATGATTTTATTAAAAAAATGCCAAGGAACCCAGCAGTGCTGAGATTACTCCCATTAAGACAGCAAAACTGAAGGAAAAAAAAAGAGACATCTGACTATAGCCTCAGAGAACATGCACCAAATAGCATTTTCTTAACATGCTCTAATAGATTCAGGCAGAGAAGAGAATTTGATTTGGAAATGAATTATCAGCTGTCACAAAACATGGACATCATTAAAATGAGAAAATATGACAAATATGATCCAACCTATCCTTTTTTAAGCTTAAATCTAAAAAAATACCAAATTAATAGTCAAAAACCAGTTAAAATTATGTCAAGATAAAAGTTCAAATATAACATATTTTAAACAGTGTCCTACAATTAGAAACATGAAAAAAGCGTAATTTCATATTCACTTTTGTCCTGCAATTTCATCATCTGTACTTCTGGTAACATATAAAGAAGTTTGAAGCATATTAAACTGAATTTCAAGAATACAGAGTTAAAGTCCATATATAAAACCCATTTAAAAAAAAAAATCAAATGAAAGTCCAATCTGAAAACTGCTAAGCCAATGATATTGTATAGAAAGCAGAAATCCTCTTCCAAAAACAAATGTGAAATTTCACTACAAAAAAAAAAATCTATTGTCTCTTCCTGACTTTGGGAATACCATGTTCCAACTCAATGAAAATGGACTTTGCACAGGACTTCATTCTTTTCCTTACGTGAGGCATAAGATTTTATTTAAATTTTAGGAGGCATTCTGGAATAAACATCCTTATTCATATCACAGCACCTTCATGTTGCCGACTGACATGAAACTGGTAATGGACTGCTGTATTCTTCTCATTAATCACCGTAATGCCCCTTTCTGGGAATCTGTGCAATACAGATACATAGCTACAGGTCAGCCTTTCATTCTATTCAAGTACGTGTCCAAAAATCCGTATACCAAATTATTCTGTACATATCAGACCTGAAAATAGCATTAAGGACAGTAGAATATAACAGGTATCCAAAAGAACACCATGAAGAAAATGCAGATTTTTGGCAGAGGATCCCCAAGACCAAGGTACAGTAGGAGAATTGATACTTAAGCCCAAGCTCCCCCTCTTCTCTATGCAGAAAATAGGGAAAGGTGCTTCCCTCACCCTATTTTGTTCAGGCTTATTTTCAAAAACCTTCCCTTTCTCCTAAGCAACATACACAGAATTCAACTCGTGTTTCACCTTCCTTTGAGAAAAGATTTAATATAGAATCATTAGGACACCAAAATCTACAGATATGTCATACATGTAGTGTGTCTCACCTTGCACATATATTCAGTAAAGTACAAAAGGAGCACAGATGTTCAAATGAGTATGTGCAGAGAAATGTAAACCAGACACAAGAGGAATCAAGACTGCCAATCATGTGAGAACTAAATGTTAATTTTCTTGAAGATTACTTCCCACCCCAGCTTGTTTCAAGGGAAGAAGGGATGTATCATTTAGGATGGTAACTGAAAGGAGGTACTCAAGCACCTTACAGTTCTAGGAAAACATGTATCTCAAAATGCACGTTCTACACCTGAACAGGTGAAGAGAAAGTGTGCTGAATTTTTATCTTCTCATTTCAGTGTCCAGAAGCATAGCTGATCAAGTGCTAGGTTCAAATTGCAAACCACTAAACAAGCCATATTCCCAATGGACAGATGTACAGCCTTTTAACTTACATAATCAAGACAATAAAAATTGATTCAGCAGTTTTGAGATCAGACAACTAATGCGGAACAAGTTAATTTAAAATGTGCCTATTACTTCTGTAAGAAAAAACCTGAAACAATACTGTTCTCAAGAAAGTCAACAAAAAAATAGGGTATGGGGAGAAAATAAAAGAGACAAGAGAAGACTCACAAAAAACCGAACCAAACAAACAAAAAACAAACAAAAATAAAGAAAACCAACACAATCCCTGTTATTTTCTTTGCTACCCAATAGTTCTAAACACAAACATTCCACACGTTGGGCATTAATGTTTTTATCATAATAATCTATGACATTTCACGATCATGCAGAAGAGAAGTGATACTTAGTATACCTGCAGTTATAGCCAAAGTCCCAGAAATTACTAAAAAATAAAAAAAAGACCACCATAAAAAAACCCCACACTTAGAGGTCTGTTTTCCTTTCTCTTGTATTAGAATTGCATAAATACAGCTCTAATTAAACAAATAGCAAAATGAAGTTTGAGACATTAAGTTAAAAATAAAAAGAACAATAAAAACAAACCTTTTAATAATTTAGACATGACTAGTTTAGGTAGAACTACCTAAAATAAACTCTTATGGAATAACCAGATCAAAATATATTTCTGACAACAAGCTTATCACACCATTACTTCAGTTTGAAAGAAGGTTCTAATAGACAGAGTATAATGTAGAGCAGAATGCTACAGATACATTTGTTCATGATTAGTTTACAAACTTCCTTCACAAATTGTATTTTCCAATACTATAAAATGTCAGCTGCCGAGACAGGGGGAACTAAAGCAATATGTTTTGAAAGTTTACCTAGTACATTATTACTGAAGAATGTCTACACTAAATTAATTAACCACCAATCACCATGTTAAATAAGCTATCTCGGTACTCCATATTTTAATGGAAATGTGCTTAAAAAAATTAGTTACATCTCAACTTGTTCAACAGTCTTCAAAATAAAGCTCTTTTGTAATTTGTTCATTATCACATATAAATTAATTATAAAATAGTGGTGTCAACATATTTGGTTATTAACATTTTAATAACAAGGATGTTTCAGACATCAAAATTTTTAGGTAATTGACCTTTGTCTTACAGCATGTCACAATGCCAAGTGTCTAAAGCTATGGTAGTATGATAACTTATCTATTTATTGCATTTCAAGACATTACTCTCTGCCAAGACATAGGAAATTTTCACATACACATGCTTGGATACATCACTGAGATTGATAATGGTTTAGCTGTGAAAGTCATCCAGTTCATTGTGCTAGCTTCTTCTTCTTTCCCACTTAACCCTGTTAGAATGCATAACAAAATCACCAACTGGAGATTTCTGTAAAACTGTCTTTAAATTCCCTGCATCTAATGATTTTTTTTTTAATTAATCTTTTTAGCATAAAGGAAAGGTCTAAGATGCTTTAGAACAGTGATTTTTAAACTATTTATCTAACTTACATGTTGCCAGTTACATTTGCATAGATACTGTGTTCTTTTCAACCATATAACAATGCTTCATTTAATTAACCATTCGTGTATGTTGCAAGGTATAACCATATAACCAGCACTGTATTTATGGATGAAAATCCTGCATGTTTTTCTAAATATTTTTTTAAGCCATAATAATTATTACTTCCATTTATGTATCCCAGCCTGAGTCTTCAATACCTGCTGAATTTGATTTGAATTTATTCCCATTTTGCATTGGAGTGATAGTGTAAAAAACTAAATGATTTAATCAAATCCTATAATTAGGGGCAGATCTGGAACTGGAACACAAGCACAAATACCTGTGCAAAAAAACTGAATGCAAAAGCTATATTATACGAAATACATATATTCTTTATGATCTGTTTTGCCATTTTTATCTGCATGCAGTATCTAAAGGAGTTCTATTGTATTTTGCAATTTAAATATTACAGCTTAAAAAGACACAAATTAATCTTCAAAACAATTTTAGTAATAGAGGAAGGCCAGCATTATCCAATGCATTTCAAACAAAAGTAAAGAGAGGGATGCTGCTGCCTAAGGTCATTCAGCGAGCCAAGGGCAGAGCTGGAGCTAGAACTCAAAATATTTTAATCTTCGCCTCGTGTTTTAACATTGGTAAATGCTGCCTGTCCAAGGCTGTTAGCGTGAATTGTATTTATGATCTGACAGTAGACTCGTTGAATGTTTGATGCCCAAAGGAGAAGATGAAAAACAAGAAACCATATGTCTGAAGTCTTTCTGAATATGCCTCAAGAGCATTAGAAATAGGAAAGCAGATTTTCCAAAAAAAAAAAAAAAATTGCCACACATGAGCATCCATTTTATGATTCCTGACATGTCCTGAAAGAAGAACTAAATGGAAATTTAAATGGCAACATAAAAATCAAAGAACTATCATAACATATTAGTATTAACATAATGTACACTAAAAGGTCATGCTTCCTAAGGAATGTAAAGGCTCATTTTACCACCCCAGCCACAAAACAAGACTCTTCTTCTAACATGCAGAATGAATGAGTTGAAATGAAGGCCTAAATCCAGTCTCTCTTAATTATCACAGCACAGCTTCGCACTACACTTAATTTACAATACATGTAACTGAAAGTCTATCAAGTACTACAAGTTCTTCCTAAGGGCTTTAATCCTATAATAAAACTGAAATACATATAAAAAGCATCCCAAGCTTTGCATGAGACTGTCCTAAGGGAAAAAATACATATGTCCCAGAAGAAACAAACAGAAGTCCTCAAATAAAAAACACAACGAACAAATAACACTGAAACAGTGCATGAGCTAATTGCTGAGGGTATTAGCTAATCCAGTGGAAAAGTAAAAATTCATTTTGCTATCTCCATAAACTCTGGACATTTTCTGCCTGCTTATGGACTCAAGGAACACATTCCACAGAGTACAACTATCAGGAAGTTTATACAGGCTTCTGAAAGTGCATAAGGAATACTAATACTACAGCTCATTGCTTTTTCATCATGAGTTCACATATTTTCTCAGTATTTACAAGTAGATGCTCCCTTAGTTAAAACAAGAAATAAAAAGATCAACAAATTAAATCTTTTCAAGGAAATGTATGAAGTTATATTGCCCTCTGCTGATGAACAGCTAAAACTGGATTTAAAATCAGAGCTTGTGCTCCAATATGAATGTGAGTAAAATCTGTGACTGAAACTCAAATATTTGTTTTGTTATTATATAATTCTAAGACATCCCAAATATTTGTTTTACAAAGAATTGTCAGAAAAAAACAATATAAAAGAGATCTGAAGACAAGAAAAGATGTAAATGTTAGGGGTTTCTCCCAAGAGTTGAAAAATAAACATTGCTAATTTCCTGTTACTTTAAGATAGATTTAGCTGCATGATCACACTTTAAATTAATTACTATATGAAAATACTAATTCCATTCAAGTCGTGTATTATTAACAGCATTTCTTCCTTGAAATGAACAAGAAATTTAATTTAATTTATCAATAAGAAAACCAATCTTCTCCACACTGATTTTAAAAGGTTGATTTTAAAAAGGAAAAATTTGGAAGCTGTTAGGAAAGAACTTTATTTTCAGTCAATACAGACTGTTTGATGATAAAATATAGTTACTTAAATTACAGATGAACTGGTGTGCTCTTATATAGCCTCCAGATATTATCTTCGTTAAACAGATTTACATTTATAAATATTTTAATCATTAGTTAGAAGAAATTCTTGCTGCCTTTTAAAACTGCTCTTTTTTATGAACAGTACAGCTTACTGCTGGTAATGCTAATGTGTCATTAACACCAACTGGAGCCAGAGAGAACTGTGAGACACCTAATGCAGCACCTCGTAGGGGAAGAGTTTAAGAAGCGTTGCTTACTTTAACTCTGCCCTTGTCTTGACTAGTATCTTCAGTACCAACAGTTCAGATAAACAGCAGTACAGATACAGTTAGACATACTCTGAAAGGCTGAAGTACATAATGTGATAGCCTAAATTGTGGCGGTGGTTCAGGCCCCTAAAAGCCCTATTTCCCCCTCTGAAGTGTTGGGAGGCCACCCCTGAGGTGGAGTTTGTAGTAGTATGCCCCAGAAGGGGGTTGGGTCTCCCAAAGGTTGGCTGCCCTTTCCCCATTTGTCCCGCCACCTGCCCATCTCCTGTCTGTCATCCTTGGTTTCTAGATTATTCTGTGTTACTTGGTTGCTGATTGGTTTGTATCCCTGCCTGTATTCCCTTCTCCTCCCCCTTCCCTTCCCGACTGGTCCTTGCCTCCTTGTCCCTCCCTTGTTCCGCCCCTGGCTTGTCTGTGATTGGTTTATTCCCTCCAATAAAAGTCTGGTGCGATGGGAGCTCGGGGTCCTTGGCGCCCGGATGCGAAGAGTGCTGCTACGTCACGTCGAGTGTCTCTATTATTCCGGGGCTAAGGATCCCTCCCAGCCAACTCCAGCTCACACAAGGAAACAGT